>CAJHNH020002013.1:529941-630172 GCA_905116865.2 Candidula unifasciata
GGCTGAAAAGTTTTGTTGTTGTAAATGTCTTCAAAATTGAAGTATAGTGACGGAAGTGACTACTGTATAGTGACGGAAGTGACTACTGTATGATGACGGGAGTGACTTTTTTATAATGACGGAAGTGACTTTTGTTAGATGACAGAAGAGACAACTGCATGAGGACAGAAGTGACAACTGTATGATGACAGAAGCGACTACGGCATGATGACGGAAGTGACAACTGTATGATGACGAAAGCGACTACTGAATGATGATGGAAGTGACTGCTGTATCATGACGAAAGTTACTACTACTACTGTTTAATGACGGAAGTGACTACTGTATGAGGACAGAAGTGACTACTGAAAGATGGAAGTAACTATTTTATATTGACGGAAGTAACTACTGTATGATGATGGAAGTGACCACTGAATGATGACAGAAGTGACTACTGTCTAATGAGGGAAGTGACTACTGTATGATGACGTAAGTGACTTTAATCTGACGACGGAAGTGACTTTTGTATGATGACAGAAGTGACAAATGTATGATTACGGAAGCGACTACTGAATGATGATAGAAGTGACTACTGTATGATGACAAAAGTGACTACTGTTTGATGACGAAAGTGACTGATGTATGATGATGGAAGTGATTACTGAATGATGACGGAAGTGACTACTGTATGATGACCGAAGTGACTACTGTTTGAGGACAGAAGTGATTACTGAATGATGACGGAAGTGACTACTGTATGATGACGAAAGTGACTACTGTATGATGACGGAAGTGACTACTGTATGATGACAGAAGTGACAGCTGTATGAGTTAATACTGTATTATGACGGAAGTGATGACGAAAGTGACTACTGTTTGATGACGGGCGTGACTACTGGATGATGATGGAAGTGACTGCTGAATGTTGATGGGAGTGACTACTGTTTGATGACGGAAGTGACTACTGTATAGTGTCAGAAGTGATACTGAATGATGACAGAAGTGACTACTTTATGATGACGGAAGTGACTGCTGTATGAATTATATTACGAATAGTGAGAGTTTCTATTTGCATTTGCTTGTGTGTGTAGTGTGTGTGTGTGTGTGTGTGTGTGTGTGTGTGTAGTGATCAGTGTGCATGCTAATCTGTTTAGATTTTGTGTCTATGTGTGATCTGTCTTTGTTTTGTGTCGCTGTATGATGTTTCTGACAGTGAGTGTTGTGTCTATTTGAGTATTATGTCTATGAGTGATGTGTCTGTGTGTTCTGTACGTGAGAATGTGTGTCATGTCTGTGTAAGCGTTGTGTCTGTGGGAGTTTTGAATCCGTGTGTGTTGCGTTTGTGGGTGATGTATCCGTGTGAGTGCTGTAGGTGAGTTTGTGCGTTGGTGAGCGTTGTGTCTTGTATGAGTTTTGTGTCTGTGTGAGTGAATTTCTACCCCACCAGGACATCACACAAGTGATAAACACCCGATGACACAAAGTGCCACCATGTGGGTGAGGATCACCGTGGAGAGGTCCTAGAAACCGCGTTCAGACAATTGGCCATATTTATGGCCTGCCTATATTGCGGCCCCTGGAAATAGCCAGAGTTGGGCTTCAAATAACAAAAAATTACGTCCTGAAAAGGACGTAAGGATGATTGTTCAATTGTGTCTGTGTCGTATATGTTTGTTTTTGTGAATATTGTATCTGTCTGAGTGTTGTGTTTTGTGTTTTTGTGGTTGAGTGCGCAAGAGACATCACCAAACCAAGAATTTTTTCCCAAAACAAATGTGTGTTCTTGGCCTTTCACCATATTCCCCAGATTTGTCTTCCTGTAATTATTTACTATTCCCAAAATTAAAGTTACTATTGAAAGGACGCTTCTTTAGCGATATTAATGACACCCAAAGGGCCGTAACTTCGACTTCAAGGGCCATAACAACCGAAGAACTGCAGAGGTCGTTCGTGTGTTTGTTTAGTCGTGCCACTTGCTGTATCAATGCATAAGGGGCTTACTTTGAAACAGATACAGGTTATATCTTCAGATGTTAATTATTTTAATTTTTATGGAATTAGTCTCAATACTTAATTATCGGACCTTGTATAACTGTTGCATGTGTGAGTTTGTGTGGATGTCTCCGTATGTTGTTGTGACTGTAACCACTATGTCTGTAAAGGTTGTATCATATTCCACTTACATATTGCTTGTGAATGTAGTTTTGTGTAAGTGTTGTGACTGTGTAAGTGCTGTTTTTTTGTGTGAGTGTTGTGCCCGTGTGTGTGCTGTGTTTGTGTGTAATTGGTTCTGTGAGTGTGCGTGTACCTGTGTATGTTGCATCTATGTAGTTTTGTGTCAATGAGTGTGATATGTCTGTGTGAATGCTGCATCTGTGCTAGGTGTGTTGTGTTTGTGTGGATATGTGCGGTGTATGTGGGAGTGTAAGCTGTGCCTGTATAAGTGCTGCGTCTGTTAGAGTTGGATCTGTGTGAGTGTTGTGTATGTATGAGTGTTGTTTCTGTGAGTGCTTTATCTGTGTGAGTGATGTGTATGCTAACGGTATGTGTGTGTGTGTGAGTGTTGTATCTGTAGGGGTGTGGTGTAAGTGTGTTATGAGTGTGGAGTCTGGGAGTTCTCTGTGTGTGTGTGTGTGTGTTGAGGCTGTGTGAGTGCCGAATATGTATGAGTGCTGTATATTTGTGAGTGTTGTGTCTGTGTATTGTCGTGTCTGTTTATTGTTGTGTCTGTGTATTGTTGTGTCTGTGTATTGTTAAGTCCGTGTATTGTTGTTTGTATATATTGTGTATGTGAGCATGTGCTTACCTGTGAGTATGTGGTGTGTCTCTTGAGAGTGATGTATCTGAGAGGGTGTGTGTATTTGTGTATTGCAACCGTGAGTGCTGTTTTGTGTTTTGTGTGTGTGTGTATGTGTTGTCTCTATTTGTACTGTGTTTATGAACGATTTGCTTGTGTGTATGTACTGTGCCTGTGTCTTCTGGTTGTGTCTATGTGCATGTGTTGTGCCTATGATAGTTTGTATGCCTGTGCATGTTGTATCGATATGTGTTGTATGTGTGTCTGTGTAATTTGGGACCATGTTTTTTTATGTGTATGTGTGTTGGCTCAGTGTGTATGTGTTGCGTCTCTGTGCATGTATTTTGTCTGTGATTATGTCTGTTTATGTTGTGTGTATGAGTTATCAATGTGTGCGCCTCTGGGTATGTAAGGGCGATGTGTGTCTGCTTTTGTGTGTCTGCGATGTATAAGTATTTTTGCATTGTATTTGAAGGTTTGCATTTGTCAATTGTAGGGACCGCGTTAGGCACTTGATAGGACACATGCTTTCAAATCAAGCTGCGACTCGCTGGAGCCCAGGGCCGGTGTTCGAAACCGGACGGTTCCATGGGTTCACCCAGCCTCTAGGTAATGGGTACCAGAGTTAACACTCTGGGGTAAATGGAGGAACGTGGCTGTAGCTACGGAGTTGCGTGCGGACGATGACACGGACGGAAATTTATTATCAGCTGTCCGTACTGATATCTTATTACTTATGGTTTATAATCGTTTGCAATGACGCTGATTCACATCTCCCGACTTGACCTTTACCGTTTTTATTTGTCGTTTGTAATTTTAACTTACATTTGATATGTGAGCATGACATGCTTGATACAAAAAAAGGTAACTGCCGCATGAAAGATGCATACTTGAAAGGGCCGAATGTAAAACGGGCCTGCATGCCCAATTTGTAACCTTTTGGGGGAAAACAAAGTTTTTTTTCGTTTGCTTTGTCTCTCTGTCTGTCTGTCTATTTAAATACTAACACATAAATCTACCTGCCTAACTACTGAGTCAGCTTACATTTCTACCTAACCATCTGCCTAGTTTTCTGTTGATTGTTTCAGTGTTTACTACAAGTCCCTACGCTAAAATAAAGCATTAAAATATTTCAAACAATGTTTACGTACTATTACTTATTGTTAAAACAGGTGCAGCCGCGCTTGTTTGTTTACGAGACTATTTACTTTTCAATTACACGGCTTATTAAGTCGAGAATATTTTATTCCATTCCTCACTGGCAGACCCCTGAACTATGGCCTAGAAGAACATAGCCAGGTTTTAGCCAGCTCGCACTCAGGCTGAGTGTCATCTAAAGATTTAAACTGGTAATTACAAGCGAGCCATCTGGCATGTCCATTCTACAGAGATTGGGAAAGTGGCTGTTGCGTCAATTGGATTGATTTGAACTTTGTACAGGGTTCGTTACTGTTAGAGTGACCATAATATCTTGGGCTGAAAAAAGGGATATCCCGGTAAATTTTACGCTGGTCTCCCCATTTGCACATCGCTACACACTAGCTCGCTTCTGATTAGACGACCTACTGACCACCTCACTTTTGATAAGTTGGCCTCTAGCGATCGGACTTTCACACAAGGTCACGGGGATATTCCGCACTCGCGCTTATACCACGTGTTGTATATTTTAACATGCCAGAGCTTTTAACACTTCCAGAAAATTTAGATACTGGGTCTAAGACACAACCCCCTTTAGAGAGTGACAAAACCTATGTCACAGGCCGTCTCTTTCTCGGAAATAAAAAAAACTTAAATACCAGACAACAACAGACTGCGACACCCATAACTTCGACCACAGTAGACTAGTCCAACTAACGTATCAATGAAGTTGACCTACAACTGGTGGTGTGCAAATGGGGAGAACATCGTAAAAATAAACCGATCTCCCACTCTTATTTTGAAAGCTACAAACGGGACACCCCACTAATATTTTGAGCTGAAAACGGGACATCCTTAACATGTCACCTTAGACCCCACCCCAAAACCCCAGCCCCAAACCTTCACAGAGTACAGGAGTGCAGATCGCCATTAGGACCAGCCTTAAACAACAGACCCTAAGAGTTCAGGCCTAAGCTATATTCATGTACGTTCTTCAGCTTCCTATAGAGATCTGTCCCTCTCACGGCGCCAGTACTATCTCTTTGATGTCATCCCATATAGACAACAATCATTAATAATATCCCGTCGGCAAATTTTCCCTATTAGCCATCAACATATTTAAGGCATTACAAGTATCTAAAACAACAAAATATAATAAGGTCTACAGATAGAACTAAAAGTATATGTTCTATTCCAGAGCTTATTTCCACATTATGTATAAACCGGACGAATCGTCATCCTCTTTACTATTCACCACTAAAACTGAAGTCTTTTTCAAGCCAGTGGCGTAAACGGTATATGCTCCTAGACCCGTAAATGTTTGTGATGGGGAATGTGGTAAACACCACGATGGTTGCCTTCATTTCCCAGGACTTGACTGGGTACGAAGTTTTAGCTGAGTCGACCTAAAAGCCAAGTTCATAATATTCAGTGCGCTAAAGATAAAATAGTAATAATGTACCCTTTTCATGCCAAAGGCACATACAAGGCTATAGTAACCATTAAGAACACTATGTAGTGATCAGGGCAACACAAAGGGAAGAGGCACCACAATCTTTTTCAGTAACCCTGGAGCTGAGGGTATATTTTCACGGTTAAAGTATATTAAAAATCCACTAGTAACTTGTAGTTTTGATATATTAAATTTCGGCAGGAGTGGCGCAAGCAAGCAGTCAGCGTTATTTTCAAAGTGCTTATGCCCTTAACAAGCAGCACACGTAGATAATTACCGGTTGTATTATATAAATAATCTTTGTTTGCTTGGGCTCAGGCCTCTAACCCGTGAAACTCCACACTCTCAAAATTTTGGCTCTTGTGTAAACTTAGTTTAATAGCCCTGCTTTACACGCCCTAATCTAAGTTACAGGACAGTAACGTTGTGTTTTCTTTGACGCTAACCCCGGCTATATCCTATGTTTTATATTTCACGATGTGACAGCTTTTAACTACCCCACGACATTTAGATATGGCCCTAACCTCCCCCCCCCACCCTTCCCACAGCTTCAGCCTACGTCCCACGAGAGAGTGCAGCCTACGTCCCAGTGATTTCAGGGTTGTCAATATTTTGCCTCGTGCCAAAAAGCCGTCTTGCTGCACACACACACACGCCTTCAGCTGAAGTAAATTCATGTCGTGCTTGAAGTCGAACAAGCATATCGCACAAGAAGATTGAACAGGGATATTTGCTTTAAAGTCTGAGAAGCAAGGAGCCTTAAGTTTGTTAATAAATTAGCCAGATCTGTAAAACGGACGTGCACGCAAAACTTAGGTTCTGGAACAAGATCATAATTTACAAACCACCAGAGCTTTTCGCCGGAGTTTACAGCCGGTAAACGGCAAAAGGACTAACACTTATCAGGAGTATTCAAAACGGATCCTAACTCCCACGTTTACCCAGTCCATTAATGAATTGACATTTTCTGGAAAATAAAGCGGTAGCCGTGACCTATTCTTTGCTGAGTATCGATTGGTCTACAATATATCAGGCCAGAAGCGGTCTCCAACCTTTCCGAGGTGACACCCCCTCCTTCCCCCTTAAGTATATGGTAAGATCATCATTTCTCCTCCCCCCCCCCCCACCCCCCTACACACTGCCCTCCTTTCACCCATCAGCATACACATGTGATTAAAAGAGAGAAGGTCAAAAAAGTGAAACTATCCCAAGCAATGCGGACAAGAACTTGCAGAAAAATATTCAAAAAAATTCTCAAATAACAATAGAAACAATCACCAACTACTAGTAATTAAGTAGCCAAATATCAATGTGATAATTTCTCTTGACGATATCTGCTATTTGTGATCTGTTGCTCACATGGCAAAACGAAGTTCACTCTCCGCGGCAAGCTGGCACAGCGGTTTTGTTTTCTGTGTGACTTTTAAAGCTGAAAATCATGTTTATTACAACCTTAAATGTACTCAGTTTTCAAAATGCACCCTCTTCCCTTTTTAACAGCCCCCTCCCCCACACGAACCCACCCCGCCCAGATGGAAACCACTGCGTTAGACAACAATGCTGAGATGCTTGCTAAGGCAACGGGTTGTTTAATTGTTGCTCCTGCTTCCATGGAACATTATCATTACTATATTTATCGAAACAGGACATTATCAGCAATAGCCTCTTGTGAGTGATTTTTGTTGTTATTTCTGGATAGCATTGGTTCTAAATTAAGCAACGAGATAATAAGCCGTGATTTAAAAGTTAAAAAAACCTTTCTCGAAATACAGTATTAAGCTAGATTAGAAATCTAAGTAAAATAATTCCATCTCATAGAATCTTAGTCCAACACGAACTGACACACTTTCTATTTCTTGGGTATTTATTGTTGTTGTTGTTGTTATCGATTCAGCGGCGCATGAGCTTTCGATCTTTGGCCCAATGCCATGTAGTGGAATTTGCATATTTTTACACGCTGTTCTTTACCTCCGTATAAGATGTTCCACTTGTCTGGTCTCGCTGAGTTTTGGGCACTCAAAGAGATTGTGTTCAACAGTTTCGTAGGGGTAGTTACATAGCTGGCACTCTGGGAAGTGTTGTGGTTGTGTTCTGTTTAGACGTCCACTGAGTGGAGACTGTAATGTTCTGAGTTTGAAGATGGTGGCCTGGTCCCTTCTTGTTAGATGGTTAATGTTGTCATTAGGATCAGGGCCAGTCATATGTATATAAACCTCTCTTCCAGCGTCTTCCATAGTCAATCTGTTCAGCCAAGCCTCTTTGTTGATAGCTCTTATAAGTGTTTTTGCTGTCTGTAGGGTTGTCACTGTAGGTGGTTGTTCTTGTGTTGCTCCTTTCTTTGCCAGTCTGTCAGCTCTCTCATTACCTGAAGTGCCAGAGTGGCCTGGAATCTCGGGTATTTATTTGGAAGCAAAGCACCACTACACACTAGATGTCAGTCCAGAGGTAACAGATCTGAGATATCCTATGTTAAATCTTTTGATGGTCATAATTAGGCGGCAAAACGCCAACACTAAATCCTGTTAGGTATATCATTGTCATGGACCCAGCAATATGTTTATGTTTTTTTTCGACAGATCACTATCATACCACACGGGTCTAACTCATAAGTGCTCCGTTCGACTTCTAACTCAAGTCTGAGTCTGAAGAATCTCAGCTCTGTGCACGAACTCCGTTGCACCGGCTAGGATCCTGAAATACTTCTTGGCAGATTTTCAACTCCAAATTTAGCTGCGGCGTCTGTGGGTGATGCATAAAATGTTCACAACTGCAGCAACTATTGGTAAGATGACTTACACGTTTATGATTAGTCGCTAAGCATCATCATCATCATAAATCACTTCTGCAGTTGAGCGGCGTGAGGAGGATAGTTTCATCTGGGTGACTTGATTACTTCGTCTGATGTGTGTGCTTTCTTGTGATTGTTTATTGTCACATACCGCTCGTGTCGCGTGCCTCATTTAAGGATTTCTCCTTAAGAACCAACAGCTGTCTGAAATAGTAATGTTGAGGCGTCGGCTCGTATTGGTCTAAGGGATATCCCGTGGCCAATATACGCTCAACTTATTTCAGGAGTAGGGCAACTCAAGCTCTGGCACTACAGAATATCTAATATTCTTAGCCACACTTGGCTTGACACCCCCACTACTATAAAAAGATAGCCCCCAGGTTATGATAGCATACTATCATAGCCATGTTAACACAGATTACACTTACTAATCACACAAACATCAAAGCTAGACAGTTATAATAAGTGGAACAGGGACACCCAAGTCAGCTATGAAAATTTCTGAATGGATGTAATAATTGCAACACATGCATTATATAAGAATCAGCAAAGAACTTTAAGAACCCAGAGTGATATGAAGGACCAAAACTTCAAACTTGATCCGACTGAACGTGTAATAACATCCAGAGTTCGCGTAGATCATCATTATGATAGTTTGGACCATTAATAGTGACGCCTGGCAATAAACCAATAACTGACCACACTTATCTGAATCCCTGGTTTCTTGAACTGGCTGGATGTTCAGTCTCTCTGGTGTTACGTTGAAGACAGTCCCACACTAGACACTCGAGCACTGGAGATACACCCAAGCTCCTGGAGAGGATCTCAGGTACCCAGTCAAACACTTGAGGCACAAACAAGCTGCCGGATAAATGATGGTGAAGGTACAACACCCATAATGTTGTCAGTAGACCAACTGGGGGATTTCATTAAATGATGACAAAAGTTTGGTTTACACTCTGATGCCCACCACTGGCTTAGACATAGGTGACTTCCTTGTAGGTGGTTTTGTGGACTGCTGATTCACTGCCTGGCCTAGAAGGAGATATCATCCTGTATCAAGAAGGAACTCAGAAGTAGCAGTCATCTCAGTGGTTACATGTCAAGCTCAGTCTATTAACATCCACTTTAGTAATCATTCAGAAGACAGCTCTTAGGATAATGAGACAGTATAAGTCTCTACATATCATCTCTATTGTTCAGTCAGTAACAGGGACAGGAGATGAGTACCAGAGTGGAGACAGATAGCATATCAAACATAGAACATCAACTCTCCTCGCCCACATGCACTTGTAGATATACATCCCATCTCTCTCTCTCTCTCTCACATATATATTTTATACCATCCACCGTCTGCTCATCCCACACACTGTTTTGTGCTAAAACCAACATCTGACGTCACAGCGTCTAATCAGCTGAAGGGTGACCCAGTTTAATGTGTCTGCTAATCGAAACAACTCGGTTGTCTGGTTAGAGAATAATTAACTTGCTGGGTTTAATATCTTTATAATGATGGGGGTCATGTAGAGCACAAACTATTCGCCTGCGAAGGGAAAGGTTTGATTTTAGGGGCTTGAGTGTCTGGACATCAAGAACGGCCTAGTTCTCTGCGGTCACACAGCTGAATCTTCCCTCCCTGCAGCAGTGGCCAACTTTAAAGAGACATATATCATGGTACTCGTAAACTATAATCAACTTACCCGAGCTTAGGAATCCTTCAAAGATTAAACTGGTATTTTGAATGCGCCAAAGTTTAATCCGAGAATGAAATGTGTCTCGACACCTCAGAGGTCTGGCAAAGAATGCCTGTGCCAGATTCCGCATGGCGTCTCTAGAAAAGAAGTCCTGTATTCGTGCCCAAGGAGTAAACAGGCTTTTAGGTATTTCGGAATATATTCCAGAAATTGTTTATCCCACAGTTGTAAGTTTGAAAATGTAGACTTCCCAAAACAACTAGAGTGTCTAGAAATGTTTATTCCACTAGATAGAGGTATATATCAATATGAGGAACTATATACCCCCCCCCTCCCCCGGGACGGGTTTAAATTTGAAATGTGACCTGCCCGCTAGGGATGTCAACGTCACGAATAGTCCAAAGTGTTAAGGTTGGTTGTTCACTTCGTGACATTTATCTATGTAGTTTATGTTAAAACTTACTTCTCTAGATATTCTGTCTATATGGATGTTGAGCAAAAGCGGGGGAGAGCACACATCCCTGTCTCATCCTGTGTTGACTGTGAACATATCTGATATGCCCTGTTGTGTTCTTGAGGCACTTTGACTTGGGTAGTTAATACATGGCTCTAATATTCTATAGCAATACTCCTTGTATTTCGTAGTTCACAAGAACCGCCTATAGTTTGTTTCTATCCACTCTATAGAAAGTCTTCTCCTGATTTGCAAAAGCAATATTCTGTTGGGTGTTCTACTGATTGGTTTTCTTACACACTCAGAGTGAACAATACATCCGTGCATCGTCTGCCTTTTCTGAAAGCGAACTACACACAACTGTTGTTCAGCTATGGGTCCAACTCTCTGTTTTAGTAGTTTGGCGTACATTTTCCCACTGTGATAGAGTAATGCTAAACCTCTGTAAGGTTCACATTCTCTTCTGTTGTCTTCCTTTTTGTATAACCGTACTATTAGTGCTTATTGACAATCGGTTAAGACTTTCCTTTCTTTCCAAGTAGTACTACAGATTCCTGTCATCCCTTTAAAGCATCATTACCTAAAAAATGGCCACATCCCTGATCCAGCTTGTATTTCATTGTAGATGTTATGTTCTGTGCCCAGAATAGGTTTGTTTGCATTCTTGATGAGTTTTTCAGGAACTATCTTGGCTTCCATTATTGTTTTTTTAAAGCCACAATGCTGTTTAATACAAACTATGTATTTCGTTTTCCGAAATACGATGCTATTTATAAGCTAGATGCCAATTTAGGGGTAATTAAATATAGACCACATTCCACCACCGTTGTGGTTATAACTGTGGTCGTGATTTATTTGCGCCATGTGTGAGGTAAGAATTAATGTGCCAAGTTTAATGTTCTGGGGAAAGGGGGGGGGGGGAAGAGGGAAGTAGTTGTAAGTAGTTGGAAGGGGAAGGTTGATGCCAAATTTAATGACGTAGGTTCCCTATGTATGTGCTATGTTGACTATCTGTGCATTTTTGGGGTCCAGTTAGGGCTCCTTTTGTTGCTGTCCCTCTTCGTTGTAATATCAAAGTATAGCTGTACTTGTAAACCGCTGACCACATGCAGTAACTTTGTGCACGGCTATAGTCAAGTTGGAGATCAGGAGTTAATGAGCAGAAATTGAACGGGCACTCTGCACGACCCAATTACGTGTTCGTGTAGGCTAACAATTGGACAGGTTGTCTTGAGCTTGGGAGTGGCAGTGTTGAACAAAAAAATGTTATGCTGCACCTCTAGAGCAGCGGCTGGCCGAGTGGTTAGTACGCTGCGCTCTCGTGCACGAGACCGGGTTCAATCCTCGGTAAGGGATGGACATTTCGTTTCTCTGGTCCGGAGCTTGTCGGCTCTGTGGCTAAGTCGATGCGAACGCTTCGTAATGCCTGGGTGCCGCGTTCGATCCCAGCGGTGGGCAATGCGCATTGCGTTGGTTTCGACAGTGGTATCAGGGGGCCGAATATCCAGAAAGCAATGGTAAACTACTGGATGTAAATTTGCCTAGAGAAACCACACAGCAGCCACGGGCTGTTGGGGTTGGTTCTGCAACGTCCTGTAAATGATACACAACTTATCAGTCTGGAGCTTAAATAAGAATCCTAACAGACAGTTACGACAGTTATAGCCCATCTCATGAAGTTTCTAGTGTAAAAGTAACGTTAGTCTCCCCAATTACAAACTAGTTCACTTCTGATTATTAGTTCATGTACCTGTCACCTTGGCACAAGATTATGGGGGTGTTCCACAATTCCATTGATATCGCGTGTTGTATATTTTAACACGCTAGCGCTTTTAACACTCCAGCAACATGGAGGAACTGGGCCTAACATCCCCCTTCCCTCCCTCTCGAAAGTGCTTGAACCTATGTCACAGGCATCATCTTTCTCAGAATGAAAACGTAAATGCAAGACATCGCAGAAAGCAAACAACAGAGCGGGACACACCCGTAACCTTCAGGAAAGTTGACTAGCCAAACAAACTTGTGAATTAAAAGTGACCTACTCTATTAGGGGAGACTGACGTAAACCTAACCGTTTCCCGCCGATTAGAGGAAGATGGTAAATGGTTTAGAGTGTGGGAGTGTGTGTGAAATGGGTGCTCTGCTCCAACCCATGAAGTGTCTGTCCTGTAAGCTAATGAGTTATACATGGACGTCCTTCATCGCCTTCTGGTTAAGTCTACCTTATTCTCCTTCTGGCGAAATGGTAACATTAATAGATAATTCCAATAACCAGGGTGGAAAAAGGGGGGGGGGGGGGGGTCTCTCTCAGTGTGCTTGGGGTGGGGGGGGGGGGTGTCACTGGACTCAGCCAGCTAATCAAGACAACCAATCAATTATTCAACAATTTACCTTCGTGTGTAATATAACACTCTTTCAAAGATGGCTGTTTTCCCGGACAAGTGTGCCGACATACTGAACATATTGGGGAAAAGGGTGTGCTGCCTCATTACAAATATACTAGGGTTAATATTGATAGTTCAAAAGGCCTAAGCCTAGTTTAAGTGTGCAAGAGTAATACTAATATTATTATTATTATGTGCTAAAAGGTCAATAAAAAAAACAATTCAATTAAAATAGTTTGCAAAGTTTTAACAGATAACTTCTATATACACGGAGGGAGCAGTGAGGAAGTGGCAACAAAAAAAAACTATTGCAAACTTCCCAGTACAAGTGAAGGGGGTCCCAGTCCACCACCGGAAAGAAACGAGAGGATGCCTCAAGGTGCCTGAGCTCTCAAGTGCCGGCGCCCCTGTCATCGAAAGATTCGATTGATGAAAGAAACACAAAATTAAATGAACCAGCTAGGAAATTCCGATGACTCCGCAAACCATTCGTGACCTTGCGTGCCGAAGCAGCATCACGGGGCGAAAACCTTGACGGATAGCGAATAGTATACAAGGCTAAACATTACAGTAATGAAGCAGTCAAGTAGCAGAGATTCGGTTTCACGATCTTGGTGCAGCTAATAGTTTTTTGATGGCTGGATACAGTTACACCCAATGCTGGGGTTCGAATCTATAGGAAGGTGATGGCTGTTCCCCGACCCTTTCTTTCCATCTGGAGGGGCAAAAAGGCATTCTAGTGAACCCAGTTCCTGGTGACAGCATTCGCCATGCAGCCTTAAATCCGCAGGCCCAGGATCCCCCTGTCCTTCGTCGTTCTAAGAAATAATAGAGAAAGAGAGAGAGAGAGAGTTAAAGACAAACGCAAAAGAGCAGTCTATGACACAATCGTCTCACCTAATCCTGTGCTATCAGTGCGGTACATGGACAATGACAGACATAGAGAACAAAACAATTACAGCGACAGAAATGTGATTCCTGCGAAGGACTATAAATAAAATAATAAGAGAGAGGATCGGGAACGATAGATTGGTGGTAGTGGCAGCTCTTGAACTCATACGAAAAACAAGTGAAACAGTTTAGCCATACAAGGCGGATGCCAGCAAACAGAATACTACAGCAGGCAATGATGTACAGACCAGGCGAGAAGCGAAGAAGAGTCCGACTATGCAGTCGATGGACATGTAGAATAACGGATTCGCGGAGAATCCATATTTACGAAGCACACAAATTGGTGCTTTCCCGAAAATTATACTTCAGCTCGACACTGCAATGTACAAGAGGATCAGGAAGGATGAGCCCGGCTCTCTAGCGAAGTTGGTTAAACCTGACTTTCGCGGCGGCCGGGTGACGAACTCCTTGTGGTCCGGGTTCACTCCCGGGGGTAGGCAGAAAAGCCACATTTCTCCCAGATTAACGGTACCTATAATGGAATCAATGCCGAAAGGTTGCGATATCCATAGTACCGAGCCAAAGGGTTTACAACTCATGGTTTCTGGATACGTTGAAAAAAAAAAAAAAAAGAAGCATGAGTTGAAAAAAAAAAAGTTTTCACTGAACCAGCAATCAGAACTGTGTATTACTGCTGTGACGCATGTTGTAAACTCCTACTTTATAAACTAATCGACACTAGATAAGTAATGTGGTCAACAACACATCGGCCGCTTTTACTTCCTATGAAAATGTGTAGTACCCAGTCGACCTAAAAGCCAAATGCAATTAAAATATGCAACAATGCGGGTTTAAATTCAAAACCTTTGGACCGGCAGACAAGTGTTTAACTGCTGAAAATTCATAGATCACCGGATCAAGTTTTTTTTGCACCTGATTTTACCCCCATAGGGCTCTATCTCTCTCTGTATGCAGAATGGCTAATTACCTGCCGAGAGTGTCGCACAAAAAACGAACTCCGTAGCTCCAGCGGTGATAACCAAGGATCTGTGTAAAAACTGTACTCGTGAAATGAACGTTTCAGGCGTGAAACGAACACACGACATTCTCAGCTATGGGATAAGACTGTTCTATAAAGTCTAACCTCTTGAAAGAATCAAGCATCATCTGTGACCGGGTCTCCCATTAGCTTGCGGTTGATGACTTCGTCGCTGATCCGGACAGTATTTGGGTCTGTCTCCATTGATCGTATCAACACCGAAGAAGTCCTTTTCAGGGCTCTTGATCGGGTGCAATGTTAAGCTATTTTATATAGCGCATATAACCTAGTCACAATTATAACCTAATACTCCCCCTTCGGGGATGCTGGTTGAACCTGACGATTTGTTTGTCCCAAAAAAAAACATGGATAGATGAACGGGATGAGCAAGGAATAGTGCCGAACAGGAGCCGTACACCCAAACAAATACTGGCGGTGATTGGAGTGGTGGAAAGATCATGCGGGGAGTGTCAAGTAGATCGGCAGATACATTAAACACTGGGAGGAAAGGCAAAAAAAAAAAAAAAAAATCACACGATCATAATGCAACTGCTTCCATCGCAATTTTTTTCCGTTTCTTTGAAAGCAAAGTGCAAAGGCAACGGAACCACAGCAGCGCAACTTTAGTCTGTTTTTGCATCCCACAGTATGCAAGGAGTGGACTGGATGGGCAGAATGTAGACGGGCGTATGTGCCCAGTTCTTAACCATTTGAAAATAACGTTTGTTCGTTCGTTCGTTTGTTGCCCAGTTGTCATATGAAAAATGAGACATGGAAGGAACTTCAATATTTTACTTACCCATGCTCCCAGATTCCCAGTTTCAACCAGTCTAAGCATGATACCATGAAATTGTGTGCGAAATGAAGGCGACAAGTGTCCTATAAAAAGCCAGGGGAAAAAAAGGGGTGGGGAAGGGGAGCTCAGTTCCTTAGGGTTAGGGGGCGGAGCTTAAAATGCAAGAGCTTTGTATAAATGCAATATATATATTAGGGCTGTAACGAATATTCGCTTCATATTCGCTTCGGGGCCGAATGGTGGATCTATTGACTATTCGGTATTCGGTCGAATAGTTGCGGTCGGGTCGAATACGAATAGTAGTTACCTTACACCCGCTTCTGCATACACTGCCTTAATGGTGGCAACATGGAACGATTAGTTTGGTTGAAGGCTAATGCAGCTTTCCTGCCTTAACCAAGCTGTCAGTGACAATTTACAAATTTTATACTCAGAATCCTTTCATTCCTAGTTATTAGTTACCACAGATTGACTGAAGGATGCTAAACATAAAATGTTTTTAAATTTTTACTATTCTGTACGAATACTTACTATTTAGGGAAAGAATATAATAAACTTCAGCCACATCCAAGTCGTTGATATGAAAATCATGAAAAACATCAAAAGTACGAAACTTCAAAACATAGAAAAGTACAATCTAGAATACAATCTAGAAATGTAACTATGCCCTTCAAACATGCTGCTAAGAAGAAATACAATCTAGAACACAATCCAGAAATATAGTATAAGACTATTCGCCCTTTCAACATCTGCTAAAGAAGCAAAAATCAAAGTGTTGCCTTTTACAGATTTTTGCAAACACCAAGATCCATCAATATATAAACGGGGAATGAGAGTAAGACCAATCTGTTTAAATAAATGGCTCTGAATCATGAAGCTAACAGAATAATATTCAAAGAGATAGCAGGCCTAAACTGTTACAGAGAGTTTGGGCGAATACCACGTCTTACGACAAATCTTTGGACCCATCAAAGACCTGCTAACAGCGGTGAATGTGAAGAGAAGGCCAGCCAGCGAGCAACAAGACGAGTGACACCTGCAGCAGTAAACTTAATCTGTTTAAATCAAGAAGATATATGGGCTCACTGGCATCAAAGTGAGAGCTAACAGACTAAAATATATATATATGGGGCATATATATAAAGAATGTATAGATGGCAGAGAAGTAAAACACTATGTATATACCTGAGATTCGGCCGAATGGGCGATTATTCGACCACTATTCGGTAGCGATACAGACAAAAAAGATATTCGATATATATATATATATATATTCCATTATATATAGACCTGCAAACAACTGGTGTCACATAATAATTATGATAGAGAAATATATATAAGGCCATGTTAATAATAAAATATATAATGAATGGAGACGATCTGCACTATACCTGCAGCAGGGTAATGGTAAACCACCCAAGTGCTCAGAATGCTAAGAGAGGTGAGAAGCGATGACTGTGATTCTGGGTTACGTTTATGTGAAGTAAAAGTTCAGAGTTACATTTGACATATATAGGCACGCCATATTTTAGAAATATATTATACACTATGACAATAAGACGTTAGTTCGTATTCGCCGAAAATAGTGAGGACTGGTCCCTTGATTCGTATCACTATTCGGTACAGCCCTAAAGTATATATATATATAATACACACACACACACACACACACACACACACACACAACACACACACAGTATATATATATATATAGTATATATATATATATATATAATGATATATATATATAAAGTAATGTTAATAATAAAATATATAATAATCAGATGTAGTAAAAGAAGAGGAAGAAGAAGAAGAAAGCGTAGGAGGGGCAAGGGCAGCATGAGGGAGAGCAGAATATGCTGAATCGTAAATGAATGTAATAATATATTGACAATAATATGAAATGTTTCAGGAAGACTCCCAAAGAGGTCTCCTATACGTGGAGATGGGTGGTGGTATTTGGTAGTATTCGTAGAAGAAGAAGATGAAGAACAAGAAGAAGAACAAACGAACGAAAGTACAAACTTTTTTTTAAAAAGGATTAGGAATTGGGCACGCAGGCCCGTCTAACATTATGCCCTTCCACTCGGCTCCTTGCATACAATTTTTCATGTGTACCTCATTTCATAGTTAATAATAATAATAATAACAACAACAATAATAATATTAATTAGAGGAATAATAAAAAAAAATTTAAAAAAAAGAATATTATAATGATGATGATGATAGGAAAGAAAAAGAAGAACATGAAGAAGAAGAAGAAGAAGAAGAAGAAGAAGAAGAAGAAGAAGAAGAAGAAGAAGAAGAAGAAGAAGAAGAAGAAGAAGAAGAAGAAGAAGAAGAAGAAGAAGAAGAAGAAGAAACCCACAAGTAATATGTTGTTTATTAAAGTTCAGTTAAAGGTACGCAGCTAAAAACGAGTATATCCACAACAGAGTGTACGTTTTAACCCCTTACACTGAAAAATAAATAATGTTTGTTACCAGGCAATAAAAATAAGGACACAACAAATGCCACAGAAATGTAATTGTTTACGTCTCTTTGTGTCAATAAATAACATAAACAACCTTGTCCTTACAATCCGTAAAGTGGGTTCCTTTGTAGACGGATCAGAGAAAGGACCGATTTGTTTAACAGTGATATTGGTTATTTTCAGCACCTGCTAACCACAGTACACTTATTGTTAGAGGTCCCCCCAACCAAATCCAATCTTACTGGTGACACTTGTCCGGTGCAGCCGATTGTTTGTTTTTCGCACGTGTGGTGTTCGTCTGGTAGCCGCAAGCAAGCTGGCGCATAATTGTTTCTCCGAACTAATTTAGACCAGTTTTTATTATTGCAGATGCCGACATTAGTAAGTGCGGAATCTTGAGCCTCGGTTGTTTATTAATATCCTACCCCCAGATGACGTTACAGGACAGTCCAACATTGTAGAGGGTGGTAAGACTAGGCTTCCAGGCTTTATAATGCTTTTAACCACCCCAAAACATCTAGAATTGACCCTAACCCCAACCCACCTACGTCCCACAAGAGAATGCAGCCTACGTCCCACGAATGCATGCAGCCTATATACCACCCCCTGAAATTTGTGTCTGTCCCGAGACCCGTGGATTACCCATGTTTAGGGTAGGATGTTAATAAAGCACCAGAGCCTCAAACATTGAAGAAAGCGGGGGGTAGTGGTGAGGGGGTAGGTTTTACCTACCTAACAACTTTTTGAAGGGGGTATAGATAAGTCTCTCATTCCCCCGCCCCCCCCCCCAATTTTAAAAAAATGGGTACTAGGTGGTTATCATTATCTTTTTTTTTAAAACATCTTTGTTTTCATATTTCATATTAATTCATACATATTTGTTTATTTATTGCCGTTCAGCACATACTAATTATGATAATTATAGCGCACTTAAACAAGGCTTTAGCCGATACACCCCTAGACATTATAAAGTCATCCTTATGGTGGCGTCCCTGCCGGCATCTGTTGTAGAATGTTGTCTAGTGTTGTTGGATACACTGGTCCCCTCATTGGTTTTCTTTTATTTGACTCTTGTGGAAAGTATATATATATATATATATATCTTTTTCTTCTGCCTTTCTAACCCCAATGGAGCATAGGCCTCAGCCAACTCACGCAATGTCGTGATATCCTTCGCTATCGCATGCAGCTCTTCCCATATCGTTTTAACTTTACACTCTAAGCTCCCTTCTCCGGGTGTATTTTGGTCTGCCTTTATTACTATGCCCCTGTGGGTTCCATTATATATGTACATATCTTTCGGTCAAGCACATTATATTTCAATAAACCTCTGATAAGTAGCTTTTTACGACATGCTTTTTTAGTGGGCAGTATATATATTCTCCATCCCATCGCCAGCTGTAAACTCCTGCCGAAAGTTCTGGTTGTTCATCCACATCAGGAATTGAGTCTTTTCCCATAACTTCAGGTTGAAATGTATATCCAATTTAAAGATCTGCTTGTGTGTATGCAGACTGTTGGTTCCTAGCCTCTCAAGCAGATGCGCTCCAACTTCCCAGGAAACATAGCAGTAGTAAATAAACCTGTGACAGAAGTGAGCGCACTGGGAAATTGGTGCCGGATGCATCCATAGTTTAATGGACCGATCAGAACTTGATGTTTCATGTCACCAACATAGCGCTAGTTGCCTTTACTTCCTAAGTAGTTTTTATGTTTTATTTAATACTTTAGACATGTACAATACTGTAATTGATAACTATCAAGGCAGTTCCCAATATTTGCCTATAGAGTCCTCTTATATTTGTGACTTATCACCGTAACCGTTATTATCATGGTAATCCTCATACTACTGGCGACCAAGAAGCTGCCAACAACATTGACTAGCACTACGCCTAGCAACTTCCTTCTTTTTTTATTTGTTTCAGTCCTTGTTTTTCATTTAATTTAATTGTATGATTTGTCCCAATAGTTCTTGTAGTTTCTTCGTTTCTCACAGGATTTCTTCTAGTTTTTTTTTTCACAGCCTTTCCCAAATATCTCATTTCTCTGGTGATCAGTTTTCTTTCGCGTTCTATTTTCAGTTTCCAAGTCTGACATTGATAGCACAAAGTATTTGTCTACCAACTTAGAATGATCAGGTTCAACATTCCACCTTGACGCATTTCTAAAATAAATTACACTGGCTTGCATAATGACTGGAAATGAAAATGACGTTTTCTAGGAAGTAAAGTCGCCTGGCACAATATTAAACCCTTGTCATGAACGACGTGTAAAACTACGGAGTTAGCATTATTGTGTTTTAGCCCAGCATGCCCCATGGCATGACTGTTTACTCTGCAAAATACACCACAGAAAGAAAATAAGCGGCTCTAACTGAATGTTTTGGTTGCCATTTGTTGTATTGAGGTTGTTTGCTATTTTAACCGCAGGTTAGTAATTTCCTGGGGTGCATTATCATAATTATCGAAATGTAGCTTTCGGCTACTTGGGAGTATAAAGGAAACCAAAGTATTAAAATTACAATTATTGACGCTTTTATTCTTAGTCTTTAAATGTGTTATCTCTTGCTGTCCCAACGAGTTCAACTTTAAAACAACTCATCTTTGCATCTGAAGAAGTTAAGACAATGTAACTTACTCAAAATGACGAAAACTTGCAGTTATATTACAATGAGTTTAAGTAAACATGTGTCCTTGATCAAGAATCTACTTCATTTTACTGGGTATTTATTCCCATAACGTCTCAGTCTCTATCCGAAGAACCACTTGCCGCCTGCCGAGAGATCAAGGTGGCTGAGCCTCTAGGTTCCCTCGTATACGGGTAACATGACCAAACAGTTCAGTTACCGAGATAGGATGTTGCACATGAGCCCGTTTTGTTTTCTATGTTCAAATGTTGTGGAATGTCAATGTTTCTATTCTTCTTTAAATTGTATGTGTATCTTTTTGTATTCAATTAATCCGGTGCCGTCTTTACATTGAAGGTTCGCCGCAATGGATCTTCATAAGGCTCCATCTCTTATCTTGGTCGTAAACCATCTCAGACTGCTGTTAGTCCATTTCTTGACGTTGTCCTCCCACCTGCAACGTTGTGTACCTCTTGATCTTTTACAGTCAAATTTTCCCTACAGTATGTTTTTTAAAAGCGTGTTAGGTTTTTAATTTGGCCAAAGTATTTGAACTTAAAAAAAAAAATATGTTAGCATTTTTTTTTTCTTCATTTGTAGTCTTTCCAGAACCTCTGTATTGGACTGTGTTTGTTTCCATGAAATATGACCTATTTTTCTGTATATTCATACCTTTAGAGACTAACTTAGATTTTCTAGTGGCTTGTTCATTGTCCAGGTTTCTACACTATACAGCAGGTTTGAGTATACATAACGTTTGATAATTCGCAGCTTTTAATGTGTAGTTTATCTCTCTAGCTGTGCCTGATGTGTGCCATATTTAAGCCCAGAAGCTCCAGTTTATTTCTCTGGTTTTTTTTTTTTTTTTTGTCTTTAATAATTGTGAGTGGTCAATTAATTAATTACATCCGTCTGCTGCCACAAGAAAGATGCAATTTCACCGATTCCGTAAATGTGTTCCTTTTGTACTAGGGCTGTACTGCCGATTAACATTGAATAATAGTACTAATTGAAAGAATCTTCTTCTTCGTCAGCATTCTGAGCACTTAAGGTTTATTGAATCAGATATCACTCGCTTCCATTCATCTCTCTGGCTGTCCTTCTCTTTTCAGTTAGTGACACCAAATGTTTGACAGGTCTGTCTGCGTGTTATACATTCCGTGTTTCAAATTTAAAAAATTCGTTAACTCTCCAGTGTCGTCCGTTTAATTCCATCTGTAATCGAGGCTTAGATATCTGTTTCGTAACGAAATGAAGTTTTACGATAGTAGGGGTGTCGGTCCCGTCGTTCAACCCATAATCTGGAGGACCAAGATGTCTTTCTTTGTTCTCTACCCTTTGACCCCTCCCATTTGGTAGGCCCTGCTGGTAGCCACACTAGCGCCTGCATAGCTCTCAAGGTCACTATAAAACGCGAGCTCCACCATTTGACAAGATAGAGGCACATTCGGGGTGCCCCGTCGTTCAACCCATAATCTGGAGGACCCAAGATGTCTTTCTTTGTTCTCTACCCTTTGACCCCTCCCATTTAGGAGGCCCTGCTGATAGCTACGCTAACGCCGGCATAGCTCTCAAGGTCACTGAGAAACGCGAGCTACACCAGGCGGCAAGATAGAGACACATTCGGGGTGCGGATGATAAGAATAGTGTATAAAATTACAAGTCTAGACAACTTTAAATTTGACCTAACAATTACATTTTTTTTTTTGGCCTGTGTCTGTCTTGAGACTTGAGTGCTCCTAGACTATCAGACATTTTTTTGCCTTTTCACCTACTAAAATATAATTTAACGATCGCCGTTAGTTTTAAACTGCCCCGGTACTCCTGTCAAATCCGGACGAAGAATAAAAAGCCTTGGACGACTTTGTCAGAGTTCTCTCCCTTGGCCGCACTGCAAACAGTGATAGGAAAGGCCAACGAAACAAACGACACAAGCAACATGGCAGTTAGACGCACTCACATAACTAACATCGTTCTTCCGACGCACGACTTACGTCCTGCCGGGAACGACTATCGTGACTGACGCTTGGCGAGGCTACAGCAACGTGGCAAACTTACGGCATGGCATCTATCTGCACGAGGTAGTAGTCCACCAGACCAACTTCGTCGACGCCGTACACAGTCACATACACACACAAACAATTGAGGGCCTCTGGATGCTGGTCAAACGAACAATTCGCCAACGATTGGGCACCAGCCGCACACTATTGGCGTCATATTTAGCAGAATTTCAGTGGCGCCACGCTCACAAACATCAGATTGTCGGCCACTATTTCGAAACCCTACGTCAAAATTTTCACATCTAACCCTAACCCTACCCCTAACCCTAACCCTACCCCTACCCCTACCCCTAACCCTAACCCTAACCCTAACCCTAACCCTACCCCTAACTCTAACCCAACAACCGCATGATGACTACACAACCATTCACGATGCCTCACGCAACCGTACGCAACCCTGCACGCAACCATATGATGACCACGCATCCCTTCACGATGCCTCACGCAACCGTACGCAGCCCTACACGCAACCGTATGATGATAGGTAAGTGTGTCGTTTGTTTCGTTGGCTTTTCCGATCACTGTTTGCAGTGCGGCCAAGGGAGAGAACTCTGACTAAGTCGTCCAAGGCTTTTTATTCTTCGTCCGGATTTGACAGGAGAGCCACTGCCCCAGTAAAAACTTCTGATCGACAGATTAGGTAACTTGTAGTCTTCAGCTGGTTACAAGAGTCGAGCACAGAGATTTCCAAACTGCGTCATGACACATTAGTGTATCGGTTGTAGTATGAGACTGTGTCGCGCGAACTTGAGAATTGAACAGAATAATCCGCACTCCACGCATCAGTTATTGGTGTTTTTCAAATCGTTTTAATAATGTTACACATAAGTTATAACAATGACATGTATCTTGGAATAATTCTGTTTTTTAATATAAAGAAAAATTTTCATGAAATAGTTTGTCTCGTAAAATATTTCGTTCTTAGAATTCATAAATGTGTCATAGAAATAGTTAGTTCGGCATCGTTTGTCTTTCTAAAATGAAATACTGTGTCACGGAACTGTGTATGTCTAATAAGTGTGTCCCATCACTAAAGGTTGGGAAAGCACTGGTCTATACATTTAATTTTAGTCTCTCTGGCCTTATTTTAGCTTGAAAACAGGAGCGGTGTTTGAAAGAAGAGCGCTGGTATCTTGTAAGCAGTGGACTCATGCCATCTCCCCCTTCTGACTGTCAGTTGTCAAGAGTTGGCCGTTATCACATTATAGCTTACCAGCCGGGATTTGCTTTTCCCCGCAGCTCATCTGTTTATGTAGCTTCCCGAACTTGCCATTGTGTCTATTACTAATCTCGTTGGCAGACTGTTCTCATTTAACCTGTTCCGCATCTGCGGCACGCAGCTTCAGCTTAACAAGAATGATTTTCTTTTAGTGTTCTACTGCTCTCAACGGTTAGTTCGACCTTAGTCTCCCCAGACCCCACCCAGATACACACTAACTCACTTCTGACTGGTAGTTCTTGAGCCCTGTGGCCTGTGCACATGGTAACGGGGGTGTTCCGCAATGCTGTTGATATCGCGTGTTGTATGTTTCAGCACGCCAGCACTTTTAACACTCCAAAAGTATGGAGAAACTGGGTCTAACACAACACCTATGTCACGCATTCTCTTTCTCGGAAAAAAACACACGTAAAAGCAAGACATCACAGAGACCAAACAAAAGAGCGTCACACACCCGTAATCTTTAGGAAAGTCGACCAGCCCAAAAAGCTTGTTAATGAAAAGTGACCTACTTTATTTGGGAAGACTAACGTCGAACTAACCTTCCTAACAACTTTTGCGAGCCTGGAGGCAACCCACGTACTCGCTGCTATTTCGTTAACCACAAACCCCTCCCCCCTTCTTTTTCCCTTTCTAAGCTTTCTCAAGTTCTGGAGTCCATCCTGGTAGCTGAACAAATTCTTTTTTTTTCTGATGGTCCCTGACCATGCTCTCTGTCCAAGACGCATACTGAACGACTGTCTTGTTATTTTAAAGACCACGTGTCTTTCTTGGAAGAAGCCGAGTGCTTTACATTGATCCTCATTCCTATAAAACGGCTTTTAAAGTCTGTGATCTGATATAAAACTGCTCGTAGAGAATGCATGTGCCGACTATGTAAACCTTTATCTATCTAAATTACACGAAATTAAAGACGATAATTAATTACATGGATGAGGCTAGTCTGCATCCAAAGGTCGTGGGTTCAAGTCCTGGCGGAACCGAACAATTTTTGAAAAATGACCTTGGCTCCCAGGGCGATCAACATTAAATGGGTATCAGGTGAATTCCAGGCCAGTAAAGGCGACTGGCGTTATGCTGACCACAGCATCTATCGAGTGCCGATTGGTCTATAAAATATAGGTCTCACCCTACGTGCCACATGTGCCTGAAAGCATGGATAAGCGTCCTTTACTTTTGATTTTAAAATGTGTTAATAATTACAACTCTGTAGTTCTTGTTTGACAGGCTTTTCGGCTGTCGATTTATCCTGAGTATAAACATTATTTCTTCTTTTTCATCACAACTGTATCATCTCTTAAAAAGATTAGTAACTGCATTTGTTTCCAACAATATACCTGTACGTAGAATGTGTTTGACTGACTGAGGTTCAACTCTGTCAGGACCGCGCGACATGCGTAAAACAGCCTGTGAGCACAAAGGTCACAGAAATCCATTCAACCCCTGGGCTATATTTAGGGTCCCCGACGACAGCCGGGTTGGGGTTTTCATGTAACTCAAAATTGCCTCTCAAAATGGGATAGGGATTATTTATTTAAAAAAAAAAAAATATAGGTTTAGACTAGACTGTATTCTTGGGTTAAAAAAGCGATCTATAAACATATAATGAAATAAATCGAAGCCGTGTCTAGACACCTAACGTTTCAATTGAAATTTTCTTAAAATTATAAACATATTATCAGCAAACATTCATGCTTTTATACGCTTCTGGATTTACTAGTTCTTTGTTCTGTTGTAGGAAACCGCTGAAGACAGTTACCTCAGTTTGTTCTGTTGTAGGAACCGCTGTAGGCAGTTACCCCAGTTTTTTTCTGTTGTAGGAAACCTCTGTAGACAGTTACCTCAGTTTGTTCTGTTGTAGGAACCGCTGTAGACAGTTACCTCAGTTTGTTCTGTTGTAGGAACTGCTGTAGACAGTTACCTCAGTTTGTTCTATTGTAGGAACCACTGTAGGCAGTTACCTCAGTTTGTTCTGTTGTAGGAACCGCTGTAGACAGTTACCTCAGTTTGTTCTGTTGTAGGAACCGCTGTAGGCAGTTACCTCAGTTTGTTTCTGTTGTAGGAACCGCTGTAGACAGTTACCTCAGTTTGTTCTGTTGTAGGAACCGCTGTAGACATTTACCTCAGTTTGTTCTGTTTTAGGAAACCGTTGTAGACATTTACCTCAGTTTGTTCTGTTGTAGGAAACCGTTGTAGACATTTACCTCAGTTTGTTCTGATGTAGGAAACCGCTGTAGACATATACCTCAGTTTGTTCTGTTGTAGGAAACCGTTGTAGACATTTACCTCAGTTTGTTCTGATGTAGGAAACCGCTGTAGACATATACCTCAGTTTGTTCTGTTGTAGGAACCGCTGTAGAGAGTTACCTCAGTTTGTTCTGTTGTAGGAACTGCTGTAGACAGTTACCTCAGTTTGTTCTATTGTAGGAACCACTGTAGGCAGTTACCTCAGTTTGTTCTGTTGTAGGAACCGCTGTAGACAGTTACCTCAGTTTGTTCTGTTGTAGGAACCGCTGTAGGCAGTTACCTCAGTTTGTTCTGTTGTAGGAACCGCTGTAGACAGTTACCTCAGTTTGTTCTGTTGTAGGAACCGCTGTAGACATTTACCTCAGTTTGTTCTGTTTTAGGAAACCGTTGTAGACATTTACCTCAGTTTGTTCTGTTGTAGGAAACCGTTGTAGACATTTACCTCAGTTTGTTCTGATGTAGGAATTCGCTGTAGACATATACCTCAGTTTGTTCTGTTGTAGGAACCGGTGTAGAGAGTTACCTCAGTTTGTTCTGTTGTAGAAACCGCTGTAAGCAGTTACCTCAGTTTTTTTCTGTTGTAGAAAACCGCTGTAGACAGTTACCTCAGTTTGTTCTGTTGTAGAAACCGCTGTAGACAGTTACCCCAGTTTGTTGTGTTGTAGGAAACCGCTGTGGACAGTTACCCCAGTTTGTTCTGGTGTAGAAACCGCTGTAGGCAGTTACCTCCGTTTTTTTTTTTCTGTTGTAGGAAACCGCTGTAGACAGTTACCTCAGTATGTTCTGTTGTAGGAAACCGCTGTAGACAGTTACCTCAGTATGTTCTGTTGTAGAAACCGATGTAGACAGTTACCTCAGTTTTTTTCTGTTGTAGGAACAGCTGTAGACAGTTACCTCAGTTTGTTCTGTTGTAGGAACCGCTGTAGACAGTTACCTCAGTTTGTTCTGTTGTAGGAACAGCTGTAGACAGTTACCTCAGTTTGTTCTGTTGTAGAAACCGCTGTAGGCAGTTACCTAAGTTTTTTTCTGTTGTAGGAAACCGCTGTAGGCAGTTACCTCAGTTTGTTTTGATGTAGGAACACTTGTAGACAGTAACCTCGGTTTGTTCTGTTGTAGAAACCGCTGTAGGCAGTTACCTCAGTTTTTTTCTGTTGTAGGAAACCGCTGTAGGCAGTTACCTCAGTTTGTTCTGTTGTAGAAACTGCTGTAGGCAGTTACCTCAGTTTGTTCTGTTGTAGGAACAGCTGTAGACAGTTACCTCAGTTTGTTCTGTTGTAGGAACCGCTGTAGACAGTTACCTCTGTTTGTTCTGTTGCAGGAACCGCTGTAGACAGTTACCTCAGTTTGTTCTGTTGTAGGAACTGCTGTAGGCAGTTATCTCAGTTTGTTCTGTTGTAGGAAACCGCTGTAGGCAGTTACCTCAGTTTGTTCTGCTGTAGGAACCGCTGTAGGCAGTTACCTCAGTTTGTTCTGTTGTAGGAAACCGTTGTAGACATTTACCTCAGTTTGTTCTGTTGTAGGAAACCGTTGTAGACATTTACCTCAGTTTGTTCTGTTGTAGGAAACCGTTGTAGACATTTACCTCAGTTTGTTCTGTTGTAGGAAACCGCTGTAGGCATTTACCTCAGTTTGTTCTGTTATCAGTGAACTGGGAGTTTCTATTTTATGTTATACATATGTTGCTATTGTCATGGCTTTACAATACTGTTATTTCAATTTCTCTAATCCAGTGTTAATACTATCCCTGTTAACACAGTATTTCCGTATTCATGTCTATGGTTTTAGATCTGTCTAGCGTTGTCTAGCTGGCTTTACCTTGATGCTTGACAGTAGTTCAAGCCTCTATGTTTTCAGCAAGACTCACTTCTTTAAGGGAAATATTATTTAGTACCCCTTGGCATGCAACCTTTCAATAATCATGTCCGTGTCTAAAAAAAAAAAAATATGATAATGTTATAAAACATCTAATTTCCCTTGTTTGTAAAAAAAAAAAAGAAAAAGACATACAGGAAATGACTTCAGGAAAAGTGGGCAAAATATTAAATTGCATTCGTTTTGGGGAAAATCCATGCAAGAAACTAAGACGCGCGTATTTTGAATAGTCAAGTGAATACGTCATGCACTGCCATAATGCTTGTTGATTGGTTCATTTAAAAAAAATTATATAAGTGTCAGTTACTATGTGTCTTTTTTTCCCCAGGGGTACACACATTATTAGTTCGACGAAAATCAAAGAAATATGCCGCTGTAAGAATACAGCAGCAGCAGTGTTGTTGTAAATTATGAAACTATAAAAACATGGGACTTCTAAGACCATATGCAAAATTTGCATTGATCCATTCTTGATATTCGCGGGGTACGATTTCTGAAACGTAGTTTTAATAGCAAAAGTCAAATATGGACCCTGTCTTTAAAGAGTGAATAAAGCGTTTGGCTACTTAAGGTTTGCGGACGATGCGTTAACGGTAATGTTGGGGTGCATGCCATACTTATGTTTCACATGAGATACTTATGTTTCACATGAGATACTTATGTTTCACATGAGATACTTATGTTTCACATGAGATACTTATGTTTCACATGAGATACTTATGTTTCACATGGGATACTCATGTTTCGCATGAGATACCTTTGTTTCACATGGGATACTTATGTTTCACATGGGATACCTATATTTCACATGAGATACTTATGTTCAACATGAGATACTAATGTTTCGAACGAGATACTTATATTTCACATGAGATACTTTTATTTCACATGGGATACTTATGTTTCGCATGAGATACTTTTGTTTCACATGGGATACTTATGTTTCACATGGGATACTTATGTTTCAAATGAGATACTTTTATCTCGCATGGGACACTTATGTTTCGCATGAGATACTTATGTTTCACATGAGATTATTTTTATCGTACCTCAGACAAATCCAGAAGCGCTCGAATTTCATCTTCAGTACATCCCTCAGCATGTGGCAACCCATAAAACCAGTTTTTCTTCTGTTTGGTTTACTATTCTTCTTTGCAAACAATTTGCCTCGGCTCCAAACAGTGCCCCAGCTAAACGTCCATTTTCACCGGAAGTTTTCTCCAGATGAATACGAGATGACAAGGAGTGTGATAAGAAAAAAAAAAAAAAAACCCCACACACACACACACACACACGCACACACACACACACAAGACAGAGCACATTCATTATACACCACTAAACACCCCTGCATATGAACTGATTGGCAGAAGAGATCTATTTTCATAGACAGCCGGGTCACTAGAATCTAGAATTTGAGCATCTTCAAAACTCTTCTCAAATGTTTAGAGGGCTCAGCGACCTCACTCCCCGCCATCTACATGTATAGGCATACATAAACTACCACCCCCCCCCCCACCTTTCCCCTTTTCAGTTTTTCACGCAAGAAATATGTAAAAGTTCTGTTTTAATCTTGCCCAAATTAGATTATTTCAGGTAATTGTTCCTATTTTTTTTTGCTATTCAGCTCATTATTATTATTAATACTTGAACAAGGCTAATGTTCCCTTTACTCCCACTAACACCCCTTCCTTTCAGACAATATACAAGAATGTAGAAGAGTATCCTCGTTATATTTGTTTCGCCGTCCTCCAGTGGAGAGATATCATCACCTACAACGGTCGGTTCTGACATTTAGAGATCTGATGAAATCATTTTCTGTCGCTGTATTAAAATTCTGGAGCAAAGAATATCTCTTTTAAGACTCAGGAAACACAAACATCTCTTGTCTGGATGGAGGATGACTGCAAGTTCCTGGATAACTTTGTGCTATCACCTTGAACTTTACACAATTTCTTCTTCCTTTCAGACAGATATATACTGTCACGAGATCTATTATTGTAGCTAGACGAATCTTAATATGTCAGCTTGTTTTTAATTTTATCATCTGAATGATTATTTTTTATTTTCTGAAATAAAGTCTCAGTAGTTCTCAAATATAGGTTATAATGAAGTGTGTTTGTGCACGTTATGACTTCCTATGCTATGTAGAGTCAGTTTTAACAGATGACTGTGAATCCTGGACAATAAAAAAGCAAAACAATTTCTTGAGACATCGGAGATGTAGTTTTACAGAACAGTCCTTAGAATTCATTAGACAACTCGGGAAAAAAAAAAAAACCCATAACCAGAGGCGATGGCTCAAAGTCAACCTATCACAAACATCCAAAAGTGACAATCATGACTTTTTGCTGTAACATTATATAAAGATAGAAACTGAAACATGCTTGTGACCACCGGAAGTGACTGTGGAAAGAGAGACAGGGAAGACAACGCGAGATCCTTGACAGCCCTTTGTCAAGGCATAGAGGGGTGTCAGCACGCGGTCTGATGTACACAGATGAAGATGAAGGCTGACAGTGAAGTAGACCACCTCCTCTCACATCATCGCTACCTTAAAAGAAGTAACAGTTTCACAGGTCAACTTTGGTAAAGAGTAATTCTTGAGCGTAAAACTATCAAAACTGAATCAACTTTGACATAATGACAAGAAACGATATTGCCGACGGGCGCTTCCAGTGGTTTAATCAGTATTGACAGAGGGGCATTGGTGTGATATTGACGGCTTTAGAGTTATTTTTGAAATCCTTTAAAGTTAAAGGCCATTTTGACTGTCATTATGTCAGGTATCAAACTAATTCATCAAGACAGCGTGGAATAACGAGTTGACGAGGAAAAAGCCTTAAAGCAAGAGGCTGTTTCTTTTGTAATAATACACTGTGTGGTTATGGATGGTTTAGAAAAAAATTTACTCTATGATGGAGTATTATATTATGAAGATGACGTTGACTGAGTGACTTTCTACTCCACCAGGACATCACACAAGCGATAAACACCCGATGACACGATGTGCCACCATGTGGGTGAGGATCACCGTGGAGAGATCCAAGAAACCGCGTTCAGCCTTTAGGCCATATTTATGGCCAGGCTATATTGCGACCCCTGGCAAGAGCCAGAGTAGGGCTTCAAAAAACGAAAAATTTCATCCTAAAAAGGACGGAAAGGTAATAGTAGCTAGATGTCGTTGGTGATTCTTGAGAAGTTTTCGCTTTAGATGGCTTTGTAATTGTTATGAAGCACATAGCTTGCCAAGTACAATGTTGACACAACATCTAAAATATTATCTAAGCAAATACCACTAGACAGAATCCGGACAATTTTATTATATTGTTGTGTTCGTGAATAATCTGGTTTGCCTAAACCGTCTTCTTATCAGTCGATGTTTTTTTTTTTTTTAAGTGTTGGCTTGAACAATTCGTGACAACTATTGCATAATCTCCCATGATTAATAGCTCCTCCCACAATAACTATGGAAACCAGAGTCTCTCAATATTTATCTTAAGTCTATAGCTCTGAGTCGGCGTCTGTGGCTTAGGCGTTGCGAACGAGCTTCATAATGTCGGAGTGGCAGGTTCGATCTCTGCTGCGGACGGTTTGTCTTGCGATGGTTTCGACTGTGGTACCGAGAGCCGACCGTCCAGTTGGCAGTGGCAAACTACTGGACATAAAATTTGCCTAGGAAAAAAACAACAGCCAGAAAGTGCTGGGGTTGGTTCTGCAACGTCCTGTAAAGGAGTCTATAGCTCTGCATTTAAAAGTCTAAGCCATGCAATCATATATGTCTACAGCTCACTATCTCCTTCACTGCCTGTCATATTTTATACAGATTCCTGGCGTGTTGCCAAATTGTCTAATATAACCTCGTTCAATGCCCTCTCCGCTTCTGATTATCATCCACCTTTAGCATTAATATGCTGAACTCCAACATGCTGGCAAAGGTTGAAACCCACTCTCTGTGCAGTGACAAGCAAAATTTTAAAAGTAATTTTAATTATGCTTCCGAGGTTTGCAGGTGGGTGAGGAAACAACAGGCAAATTGGCTTGTTCTCACCACTGGACAGTTAACTGATTCACAACATGCTATATTCGGTCAAGGTACTTCCGGAGCAAGCGACAAATGTAGAAACATTAACAATATCATTTCGTTCTACAGCTAATGGTAGGGCGGAGAGTGGCCAGGGCATTTGGTTGACGCCCGTCTACATATTGGAAGGTCGAGGGTTCGGGTCCTGGCGAGGCCGGACGTTTTCTTTTTTCTTTAAAAAAAGACATTGGCTTCCAGGTCGACCCAGCTTTGAGTGTTTGAGGTGAAGTCATGAGAAGTAAAGGCAGCCGGCGTAATGCTGACCACACGAAGTGCCGATTAGTGTATAATATATAGGTCTAGCCCTATATACCCAATACGCCTAAAGGCGTCGACAAGGGTCCTTTACTTTACTTACTTCTAGACTGAGAGGAAAGGCAGGACTAATATTTAATCAAACTGAAACTGGTACGTTCGGAACTGGCTCTTGAAGATGTAGGGAGGAGCGCTTAAATGACTCTCCTGAGTGCTGTGATGTATGTTCTTGAATCAGTTACCTCGTTTGTTTGTTTTAGTATCCATATGCCATGAGTTGTTAACCCTTAGGCTCGGTATTATGGATATCGCAAGCTTTCGGCCTTGATTCCATTGTAAATACCGTAAATCTGGGAGAAAATGTGGCTTTTCCTCCTACCCCCAGGAGTGAACCCGGACCACAAGGAGTTTGTCACCCGGTCACCGCGCAATCCGGTTTAGCCAACTACGCTAGAGAGCCGGGCTGTATCAGTTACCTCAGCTTCAGCTTTTCTCGTCTTTCAGTATACTCAAAGCCGTTCAAAGTTTTAAAAATTCGTCAGAACCCTTACAGAGCCTCACAGTCACAATACCGCTCACAGCGAACAAGAAACTGTAATAATATCTGGCTCATAAAAACAGCGCGTATTGTGAAATTACTTTACCTTTTTTACCATTGTTTGCCATCGGCTGTGTTTGACTACAATTACTTAGCTATAGGTATTGTCTCTTTCTGTCAATGAAATAATGAGATTGTCTAACCCAGCGTATGGTTCGTCTTCCCGCCCTATTGCTATTATTATCTGCCCCTAGAGAAAATACGATAAAGCTTGAAGAGGAATGGAAAAGAAGCAACACAACTTCTATGACCATCTCATTGATTACTACGCAATCCTGAGTCGAAATGAGAAGCGACATTTCTTTAATACAACGCAAACATTATTTCTTACTGTATACGTTTAAATTGCCAATTAAAAGCGTATGTTCTTACGTTACATTTCATGTGGCTGACGATCGAAAATTAAAACTTTTTCTTAGTCCGTGCAGTTTGGCACTGGTAATCATGATAATATCTGTCCAGTCTTTCGTATTTTTTTGGGTGTCAATTAGGGGGTCTCCGTGGCAAAGTGATCAAACTGTTTGCCTTGCGTTCTAAAGGTTGTGGGTTCGTTTCACAGCGGCGACGTTCAGTTCACATTGGCATCGTCGTTGGAGCTACGAAGGTCGTGCTCTGTGCGACGCTCTCGATAGGCATCTAGCTGTTGCCATCAGCTTCTATGAAATCCCATCCTTGCAGTTAACACAGAATTTATCCTTAAGAAACAGACTGTCCGTGATTACTTTCCGTAGACCAGGATTGGCTCTGTATACTCTGAAGAACCCTCTTTCTCTCGATCCTTGACAAAGAGATTGCATCGAACGCTGTACGTTCTGTTAAATGCTGCTTTTGCAGATCGACTTGTAATAGAAAGTTTCACTACACACCAACCCACACATTTTGGGAGCTGCTAAAGCGAAGTATCGAGGATCCTTGCTATGGATCAGGTGGTATTAGGTAAGACTCCACATCGATTTCCACAAATAACTGGCTTGAATACAGACTAAAATGGACGCTAGGAAATGTAATAGGAAGTAAAAACGGACGGCGTGATGTTGATCACATCGTCTACTAAGTGCAGATTTGTCTGTTCAAATATGGGGCTTGCATTATATAATATTCTTCCTCTTCTTTGCGTTTACCGACTGAACCTCCGGAGAAAAGTTCTATTTGTTCATCTTGCTGATGATTTCCTAATATATTGAAGCGGGTCAGACAGGCACGACATGACCAGAGACTTGCACAGTGCTTTGTACAAGATGACGGAGTGGTGTGAACAGACAGGGTCAAGGGTAAACCAGAGAATGCTGGTGTTTTGTGGTGCTCCTTAAAACAAAAACAGCATTGGAAAGGAAGGCTTGACCAGCAAATCTATGAAGGGTACCAATGTTGAAAGAAGCCATCAGTTGAAATACTTAGGTCTGACGTTTATTCGCAGTATTTCCTACACATATCACGTGCAGCAGACTGGGATCACAAGCAAGCGTGGTCTGGTGGAACTGAAGACGATGGTGGTGACACACATGGAATAGAGATTATTGGTCTTATTGTTTAACCATTTGTCCATTCTGTAACTGATTATGGCCTAGGAGCTTTAGCCTTATCTACTTCACAATGTACAAAGCTTGAAGGGAGATTAAAAATAAAGGAATGAGAATCGTCTTGGGTTTCACACGAGATACACCATTTGAATCAATGAGGTATATGCTTGGGCTAACATCGGTAAATTCTAGACTGTCACTGGCGCAAGCCAAGATCTATATGTTAGTTACCAATGATGAAGGGCCTACGACACCCCATACCATGATAAAAAATCCACGCAGCCAGCAGTGGGTTTCGATCGCGGTACGTTGGATTACAAGTTCTGTAATGTAAAATCGCGGATAATCCAGGACAAATGTACACATGTAAGGATGTGTCGACAGAAGGGTATAGGTATGTGCTGATAGAGGGGCATAAGGGTGAGATGACAGAGGGATGTAGGACTATAGTGATGTAGAGATGTGGTGATAGAGAGAAATAGCGCTGTGGTGACAGAGTGGTGCAAGGATGAGGGAAGTACGGATGGGGTTACAGAGGGATGTAGGTATGTGGTAACAGAGGGATTGAGGAATTAAGTAACAGAGGGATGTAGATATGGGTAATAGAGGGGCGTACTAGTAGAGGAATGTAAGGCTACAGGCCTATAGGAATTTAGTAATAGATGAATGTAAGAATGTGGTAATAGGGTTAAGTAAGAATGTAGGAATGTGGTAAAAGAGGAATGTAAGGATGTCCTGACAGATAAAGGTAAACGTGCGGGAATGTGATAATATATTAGTGTAAGTATGTAATGACAGATGAGTTCAAAATGTAGAATATGATAATAATTTAATAGGTTAGGGATGTAGCGATACAGGAATGCAGAGATGTAGGGGTATGGTGATACAGGGATGAAGTGACTTGTCTGTCTGTAAATAAACTGTAATGTATTTGTGTCTGACATCTGTTTTCAGAACTCCGTCCCTGGTCGGCTGTTAGCCGTCGACATTCAAAGACAATTATACGTCATATTTTATAGCAAATGTCTTTAAGCTCTTCAGATTATTTCTGGAAATGAGTAAATTACATTAATAGACCTACCCTACCGCTCCTTTTTTCCCCAAAACCACTCCATAGCACAGATGAACGAACACACGAATACGACATACACACACACACATACATACATACACACACACACACACACACACACGCACACGCACACACACGCACACGCGCCCACACGCACACACGCACACACGCACACACGCACACACGCACAGACGCACAGACGCACAGACGCACAGACGGACAGACGGACAGACGGACAGACCGACAGACCGACAGACCGACAGACAGACAGACAGACAGACAGACAGACAGACAGACAGACAGACAGACAGACAGACAGACAGACAGACAGACAGACAGACAGACAGACAGACAGACAGACAGACAGACATATGCCCAACATGGAGAAAAATGTTGAAATAGAAGCTTGCATCAGAGATAAGGAAGTGGAGCCTTCACAAAGAATAACTGCTTAAAAAAAGTTGCATTAAAAGCATCAAAATCATAATTCGTAAATCAACAAAAGAGATTTCAGGATAAAATTTGCGAACAGAAACTGTGTATATAAGCACATGAAAAGAATAAAATTGTTGAGACATTATTTAAAAAAAAAAGGTTTAAAAAAAATCAGCGTAAGTGTTAATAGCCTTATAAAACGGAAGTTAAAATGAATGTGTTTTCTATGGAGTCCTTAATTTAACGCATTTGTGGTTGTAAAACGGGTAGAAAATCTCTTTGTACACAGCCAAAAATAGATGAATTCTGTCTGTTTTTCTTCGTCTGGAAATGTTTCTTCCAATCTGATTTCTTCACGCTTCAGAGTTTTGCAGGTTATGTAAATAGGGATTTATTCATGTCGTCAATTAGGGTTTGTGTTGATTTTCTCGTTACTCTTGTTTCTCTTTTTTTCCCCCTCTTACTCTGTATAATCCTCTGTTTTTTTCCTTATCCTTTTCATAGGTCTTGCTGTCTGTCCCTCTGTGTTCCTCTTATTTGATTGCCTGCCTGCTTTGTTGTTGTTGTTGTTGTTGTTGCTGTTGTTATATCTCTCCAAATTGCTTCCCATCTATTTTATTAACTCACAATTAATAACATCGTCTTTGAATTAATATAGCAATGTACAAGGTGTATAAGAAATGCGGCGGGGAAAACAAGAAGAGACTGTCACTAACGAAGAAATAAAAACAATGGTTGGCGAAGTAGTGCTAAGTGATTTCATAGAAAATCAAATAATAAAATGATTTGGTCATTTGGTCAGAATAGAAAAAAAAATATATCAGCAGCAGCTAGAGCGTACGACAGGAAAACAGCAGGCCACAAGTCAAAAGGCTGACCTGGAAAGAAATGGGAAGAGAAAGTAAACGAGACACTACAGACTGCAATATAACACAAGCAAGGCAACTAGCAGAAAGACAGAAAACTACATCTAACTCCTCTCTGTGACGCTGTACGTCATAAACAGTACCACAGAAGGAGAAAAAGAACATTCAAGTCACGTTTTTCTTTCATACCGTACCGTTAAAGTATTTCTGCGTTGTTCGTCAAGTAGATTCGTTAGATCTTTGACAAAAAGAGTGTAACTAATCGGACCTGCACACAAGGGATTCTATTTCACAGACCAATTTGTATATTCTCTGTTTTAAAGGAATTCGTTCTCCAAATATTTTCTTTGTCATGACCTCTCTACTAATTCTGGCACACATCTGCGTCTTGCCTACGTAGTTTCGTTCACACGGTACATATCTTTACTTGTTTTATTGTTATAAAATAGACTGCAGTGTATCAAACCCCTAGCCTAAATTATTTGAAAAAAATAAAAAATGTATTTTTGCTTTTGTTTTCTGGACATTTAGTTTCATTTTGTTTATCTTAGCTGTTTCGCCTGTGTCATATCGACGCTACTGTTGGTTTATACAAAATAAAAGCCTATTACTATATTCCCAATGCACGTTTTTCTATTGTTTGTCTATATTCGAATTTAAAAGGTTGACAAGTTGTAATGTGGTTTGAATCTAGGCTGTGATATCTTTGCCTTTCGGCCCATCACATCAGATTTCGGCAAACCCATTACTGGTAGCCTTGAACGACATGTTTGTTTATGGAGGCAGTAAATCTATAATATATATATATATATATATATATATATATATATATATATATATATATATATATATATATATATGTGTGTGTGTGTGTGTGTGTGTTTTCTTTTTTCTTCTTCATCTTCTTTTCTCTACTCCTGGAATGCGCCAGGGCATGAAGAGATCACTGGAACGGGCCTTTGTGTTCGCTTTGTATAAAGTACTTTACAGTGTCTCTGATATTTCTGCGATCCATTTTCTGTGTGTTCGACCTCTATGTCTGTTACCGTTGTATGATTAGAGTAACTTCCCTTGCCATTCATGCCTCCTTAGGTCGCTGGACCTCTCCTATGTTGCGGGGGAGTCATGTTTTCCTTATTGTGCACGGCTTAAACGTTGCCTTTTTTTCTCGTCTTCTCACTGCTCGCTTGCGTGATTATTTTCTAGTTCTGCTGCCTGCGCCACGGTTCGGAAGTATGGGAAGAGCGTTATTTATCATATCCTACGCTCGTTGTAACAGCTTTTTTTTTCTCGGATAGGGGGAGGGGGGAGGGGTAGGGTCAAGGAAGCCAACGCCAACGAAAGTAGAAATACAAAAACATCCTAGTTTCGATAGTCAAGAATCGTCGCGCCTACTTTTAGAAAGGCGCCTGTGGCGCCTAAAATAGACTCACAACAACACAACCTCCCACAAACATTACAAACGCCCAGTGAAAGCCAAACCAAGCCATATCATTACACTCCCGCAACATAGGAGTGGTCCTGAGGAGGCAAAAAGGGCAAGGATATACACAAGAACCCTAGCAGAAACCGTTAAACAAAATTGTGTTGTTGTTGTTGTTGAACAAGACCGTTGTCGAAAAGTGTAAATGTTTATGTGTATTTTCATCCTCGGCGAGGTTCGTGGCTTTTTTTTGCCTTCTGTTTATTTTGTTCTATTTGCAAGCTCACTTGCAGTCATTCTTCTTTTCGACACCATGTTGAAAGTTATCATTGATTGTAAGCATGTGTGTGTGTGTGTGTGTGTGTGTGTGTGTGTGTGTGTGTGTGTGAAGTTTGTGTATACGTATGTGTATGTATATGTATAAAGCAATCTCTGCTTTTAACTCCTCGAGTATCAAGCAGATCAAATTTAGCCACTTATCTTCTAGGGATTGTGACTTTTAGTAATACAAGTTTGGATTGGAACAGCTTCAAATAATATTACTTTGACAGCCAAAGAGTTAATGGTAATTACTGGAGAAGTATGACATATGCGACTGGTTGTACCATAAAAAGTCAAGCAAAATGGATAAAGGACTCCACAAACTCATGACGGTTGGTACTGATGGAGGTCAGAAATGTCCATTTGCCGGTTACTGATTCGAATCTGTCGAAACAAAGAATGGAGTTGTCTTACTTCTAAACTCTACCACCAGAGTGTCACATACAATACAAATAATTTAAACGCAAAAAAAAAAAAATAGCGTCTTTAAACCGGTGTGGGAGATTCTGGATTAGCATTGTCTGACCGACAATGTTGATACACAAGGAACAAACTATGAGGATTACAGAATCTGTGAAACATCGGCTTTTTTTAACTCAACACAGGCATTCGCTTGTGATGATTGATATGTATCGCAAGTTGTCATACCGTAGCCATCTTTAATTATCATCGCCATAAACGCGTTCGTTTAAAAGTGTATGTTTTTATTCTCACATTTCTTCGTGCCAAACTAGTCAGTATTTAGATTGTTGTTTATAATCTTTTACTATGATTTATGTTTATAATCTGTGTTGGTTGGTAGTCATGTCTATTTACGATTATCTATAGTGTATTTTAAATCATTTCTGATACATATGATATTTTATGTGTAAACTCTCTCTCTCTCTCTCTCTCTCTCTCTCTCTCTCTCTCTCTATATATATATATATATATATATATATATATATATATATATATATATATATATATATATATATATATATATGTATATGTATATATGTATATATATAGTTTCCCTCTGGACGTCCTACTCTAAGTGTCTTCAAACCATCTTTATCTCGTGTGTCTGTCTTCAATTCTAAAATCCAGCTTGCAGCTCAGAATTTCGCCATAATGCCTACTTTTCCATGTGTCTTCCATCTTATTTTCCTAAGTATAGATTAGCCCACTAACCAATTTTTTTATTTGTTGGAGATAAATTTTATTTTACTTGATCCTAATATACCCACAAGACATCTCTTCGTGTTTGTACTGAATGGTTTGACTGATCAAATACATAGTGTTAAACACATTCAAGGATAAAATCTAATAATATTTAACGTTAAAATGAAATATATCTTTGAATGATTTTCTTGATCTGTGATCATTATCTTGTCTTTTCCCCTCAAATATTGAGACGTAGTTATACCGAGGTCTTATTTAGTGTGCGGGTGTACAGTACTTCACATTTGGTCTCAAGATTTTTAGTCAAGCCGTATACGTGAGCTAAAATAACTGGCGTAGACCCACCTTGTATGATAGATGACTCTTTGTTAAAATTAGGAATGCCATAAAACTCCATAGATCCGCTTTCTAGTATCAGATCGTCGGAATCCCATTTAAATAAATCATTATATAATAACACTTTACTAATTTGATAGACTAAAAAAGAAATAATATGAAAACGAGGAAATTTAAAACGGGTTTGGAAATATGAACCTGGTGATCCACTTACTTGGGGGACAAAATTAGGCTAAGATAGTCATTTGAGCCTAAATAGTTGAAAACACAACAGTTAGTTCGCATGTATATAACAGGACGTTGTAGAACCAACCGTAGAATATGTTGACTATTTATGATGTCACCAGTCAGTTTTACGTTCAGTAGTTTGTCAGACAGATTTGAGATTAGTTGTTGCTGTGTTATATTTGGTTAGGTACATTGAGCATTTTCAAGTACGTTCAATAGCAGAAACCACTCTAAGGTACTTCCGCGGATTGTCCCTTCAAAAATTGGTGATAGTGTCTCCTGTCTTGACCTCGAAGGAAGGATAAACGTGTCTCACCCAGCTTTACTTCACTCCCAGACTGAGCTGTAAGCGTCAGAGATACATCATTATCCACCAGTATAGTAAGTATAGCGTTGATGATATTAGCACTGTGCATGCATCTTTCCGTATACTTTGTGCGCCTGCTGTAGGAGAAGCACATGAAGATAAGAAATAATGACTAAAAGTTAATGAAAGATAAGAAGCACAAAAAATGGCAGTGGTAGAAGCAACAGCAGGAGCAGCGCAGATAACTGATATTTTTGTATACCGTTCACGAGCAAATATTCCCAAATGGAAGAGACTTACGATAAACACATCAGATAATTGTTTGGTTGGTGAGCCAGAATATTACAAACAAGCTTGCATTTTCTTTTTTGAAGGCTATAGATTTTCCCTTAACACTTTGACACGTAAAGCCAAAAATTTATTTATAGTTTAGCAAACAGTCGCAAATAGCAGGTATCTCAAATACCTAATACAGATACAAACTGTTTTTTTTCTTCAAATAATTTGATTCTAGTTATACCTGTCAAAAGTTTGATTTGTTTTAATATAAAACCACTTCAGTTATTTGATGTTGTCTTTTCATGCAAAGTACAAGATTGATGTGGGTTTGGCATTTAATAAAAAGGATTTTCAATGAAATTGATTTCTTATTGACCATCCGACTGCTTTGTAAACCGAGGTTTATATAGGATCAGAGACTTCAACACAGGACAACATTGGTGGTTTGCAACTCAGCCGCCCCCCTTCCTTTAAAAGTTTTTTGAAGAGAGAGCCTTCTCTTCCTTTTTAGTATGATATTTTTCGTTATTTGAAGCCCTACTCTGGCTTTTACCAAGGGCCGCAATATAGCCTAAAGGCTGAACGCGGTTTCTGGGACCTCTCCACGGTGATCCTCACCCACATAGTGGCACAATGTGTCATTGGGTGTTTATCGCTTGTGTGATGTCCTGGTGGGGTAGAAAGTCAGTCAGAGCCTTTGAGGCTTCTGAACTTTAAGTGAAAATAAAATGATATATTATTAATAATAATAATAATAATAATAATAATAATAATAATAATAATAATAACAATATTAAGTAGGTATGGAAAGATAACGCAGTCTACGTAATGAATGCGAGCCCTGTGAAATATATAACAGTACGGATGGAAAATTAAATAACATGTGTAACCAATTTATGACTTAACCTGCCTGGGGATTCTAAAGGAACTAACCAAAAGGTAAAAGGTAAAGTCGGGAGATGTGAACCAAAGTCATTGCACACGGTTATAAACCATAAATACTCTGCCACGCAACCCTATAGCTACAGCGACGTTCCTCCATTTAACCCTGAGTGTAAACTCTAGTGCGGCCGGCGTGATGCTGACCACATCACCCATCTTATGCCGATTGGTCTATAAAAATATAGGTCTAGCCCTATATGCCCTTTACGGTTAATGGCGTTGAAAGAGTTCTTTACTGCGGGGCTTCGAACACCGACCGTGGGCTGTAGCGAGTCGCAGCTGGATTTGAAAGCGAGTCTCCTAACGACTTTGCTAATGCGGCCCCTAAAACTAACAAACTAACTGTAAACTCTAATACTAACCATAACAAAACTAGTTGGAAATCAACATAGAAACAAAAATCTAACTGCATATAAAAGACAAGTATTTCTTGACAATAAAGAATCACGTCTCACAATCACGCCAAAATCCTTGTTTTGGAACTCGCGCCGCTGAATGGCATAGCCCAGAGGTTCTCAAGTTTCCTAATGTCGTGACCCCTTAATACAGTTTCTCATGTTGCGATGACTCCAAGCCATAAGTTATTTTCGTTGCTACTTCATAACTTCAGTGAATATGTGTTTTCCGATAGTTTTAGGCGACCAACTCGAAAGGGGTTGTTCGACTTCCAGAGGAGTTGGAACCAAAAGGTTGAGAACCATTGCTGTAGACTGGAAACCAAACATTCACTAGAGCCCCGTAGACAATAATGAACTCAGAATGACACTGATGAGATGTCGTCACCGTTGTCTTGGGTAGGCATGCTGAAATTAATGCTGGTGACAGGAGGCTGTTGGTGTCTGATGGCCATCCGGAAATTTGTCTTGCTCCGATAGTCTTTAATTCTCTGGCCGTCACCAAGAGTTAGACACGATCTATGTTCTAGAGAGTCTCGGTACATACGGCTGTTAGCTTACCGACTGGTAGGGGAAAACTGCTCGCTGAATAAATGGTAACGAAGATTTTCTGACTCTGTCTTGTTATGTTATCAACGTGCTCTGTTTCTTCTTCTGCCTTCTATCCCCCAGATTAGCATATGTCCTCAACCATGTCAATCCGTCCTTCGCTACTGCATGTGTTTTGTTTGCTTGAGTTATATTTTTGCTGCTGTTATTTGAAGAAACTGACTTTACAATCTAAAATACAATGAAAAAGAAAACGTGTGTACCAACCCTGTACAAAAGTATCAGCAGCCCATGGAATAGTTGCGGAGATCTCCTCCTCCCCCGTTGTCTCCTGTTTTTTATCAACCTCCGGAGCATAGGCCCTCAACAGTCTCACGTCAAATCGTCTTAACCTTAACTTTTGCATGCTATTCACTTGATGTCCTCATAATCTCCCCTCCCCAATTTCTTCTCTAGTTCATTTCTGCGTCGTTTATTATGACTCTCCGAACTCCAGTCTCAAACATTCTATGTATATTCTCAGGTTAAACCATCTTACACATTTTCTGTTGGTTTGGGGGGGGGGGGGGGTGAGGAGGGGGTGTGTGCGAGAGATGTATACCTGTCCACTTGTACATCTGGTAGATAACTGACTCCAGTTTTTTCCCACTTGAATCACAACTTTAGCTCCTTGCCACATCCCCCAAGTATTTCACCTGTTTGTGTGCACTTCGTAATACTCACATGTTGTGTTTCTCACCGAGTCTATGTTTACGTGACTATTATAAGATGATCCCGACTCTTTACATATTCGGAGTGGTTATTAAAGTTGGTGACCCTTTAACACGCCTTTAGGAATATCAGACATATAAGACCAGACATATATATTTTTTATAGACCAATCGGCAGTCGCTGGGTATTGTGGTTAATATCACGCTGGACGCCTCACGGACTCTACCCGGTACCCATTTAAGGCTGGGTGGACATGAAATATAACCGGAGACTGATGCCAGCTATTATGCCAGAATAAGGTTGAACGTGGACGAGTTCTAGATTTTCTAGAGTCGACATAGATATGGAAGAAACCCAATGCACCTTACCCCAGCGTTATTATACATCGTCAAAATGTGTCATCGCTTTAGTACAACTGTACGGACCAAGTACTGAAGGATGGTATTACACATTCCAGTGCATTCATTAAACAGATATTTGCATCCAGAAGCACAGTATGTTGCCAATTATTTTCACATTTCCGCACATTTCCAGGCAATTTATGGGTGGTTATTAATTTTTTTCGACATCCGAGTTTTATTTTTGTAACCTGTATATGTAGGCTGTTAATTATTACTGAACTCGACACGAAGTTAAAAATGGCTTCAGGAAGATTACATTGACATATTTGTTTTGTTGTTGTTTGTTTGCCTTTTTTGCATATAACTAAGTAGTAACACGCTGACAGTATCTTTCACTCCTTAGTTTAGAAACATTAAATGATGGGATGCATAATTAAACTAAATGGGAGAGAAAGATTTGTGTTTTATGAAGAAGTCATTAATTTATAGCTTTAAAATCTGGATAAGCAAAAGAATAAATAAATAAATATTGAACACTCAAGGTCCCTGAGAGCAGTTTTACGTAAAAATAATGAGAATTCATGGATCAACCGAAACACATAACCTATATATTCTAAAAGAGGCTGAGGCACACATACTTTATTATTGTTATTAATTATTATTATTATTATTATTATTATTATTTCAGAAATACGAAACGTCAGAACGAGGTTGTGGTCATCGTTTGGCCTTACTAGACAAAAACTGAAATCATAGCATCTGGAAAGATTTATGGAAATAGAAACGGAGGAAAACGAGAAAAAAATCTATTAAAAACTTTTCTCAAGATAACGAAAGGTGTTACTGCATGTATTATTAGGGCATTTGATAATGTTGTTGATAATTTTAGTGACTTATACACATACTCTTGTTAATTTATACATAAACAAAGTCATACTATGTATGTATACTGTGTTAAGAAGTCTATCAGCTTCTTCAAAGTCGAATAGTCTCTGATTACGCCCGGTGATAGCTGCCGTGTAGCGGATAGACTCTCGCTTGATGAACGGAAGGTCGTGGATTTGGGTCCTTATGATACCAGACTTCTTTCAAAAATAACCTTGGCTCCCACCTCATCCCGGCCTTCAGTGGATACCAGGTACAATATTAGGAAGTAAAGTCGACCGGCTTGATGTTGACCACATCACCCACCGAGTGCTGATTGGTCTATAAAATATAGGTCTACTCTATTAATTGCAGACACTCTTCATTGTCGAAATGGCGCCTGATTTATTAATTATGATGGAGTCTTTTCAGTCTATTCTATGTATATGGTCGACATCATTAGCTTAGGCGTTGTGAACACTCGTCGTAATACCGGATTTGATCCCAGCTGCGGGCCTTGCGGCTTGCTTTCGTTTCGACAGTGGTATCGAGAAGTCAACCGTTCAGAAAGCAATGGCAAACTAATGACCGAAACGCCTAGAAAAACCACAACAGCTAAAAAATACAGGGGTTGGTTCTGCAACGTCATGTAAAGGGTGAACAACTAACGAACTATCTAAATGCACAACGTCTAACGTGTCTTGTCCTTTAGTACGTAAGTACGGACCAAGTATTGAAGGATGGCATTACACATTCCCAGTACGCATAAAGGCGTGGAGATGGGGTCTTTTATTTTTACTAATTTACCACCAAAAAGTCGGTGTCTGTGACTTTGGCGTTGAGAATACGCTTCGTAATGCTGGGGTGCGGGGTTCGATCCCAGCTGCGTCCCTTGCGCTTGCGCTGGTTTCGACAGTGTTATCGAGAAGCCGCCTGTCCAGAAAGCAATGGCAAACTGCTAGACGTAAATTTGCCTAGAAAAACCACAACAGCCAAACAATGCTGGAGTTGGTTATGCAACGTCATGTAAAGGATACGCAACTAACTTTTAAATAAACCATACAACAGGTATAGTTCAGATGGGGATTATTGTGGTGGTGATATTTACTCTGAAGTTAAGTTGTGATACCCTGAAGTTAAGTTGTGATACACTGAAGTTAAGTTGTGATACCCTGAAGTTAAGTTGTGATACCCTGAAGTTAAGTTGTGATACCCTGAAGTTAAGTTGTGATACCCTGAAGTTAAGTTGTGATACCCTGAAGTTAAGTTGTGATACCCTGAAGTTAAGTTGTGATACCCTGAAGTTAAGTTGTGATACACTGAAGTTAAGTTGTGATACCCTGAAGTTAAGTTGTGATACCCTGAAGTTAAGTTGTGATACACTGAAGTTAAGTTGTGATACCCTGAAGTTAAGTTGTGATACCCTGAAGTTAAGTTGTGATACCCTGAAGTTAAGTTGTGATACCCTGAAGTTAAGTTGTGATACACTGAAGTTAAGTTGTGATACACTGAAGTTAAGTTGTGATACACTGAAGTTAAGTTGTGATACACTGAAGTTAAGTTGTGATACACTGAAGTTAAGTTGTGATACACTGAAGTTAAGTTGTGATACACTGAAGTTAAGTTGTGATACACTGAAGTTAAGTTGTGATACACTGAAGTTAAGTTGTGATACACTGAAGTTCATGCGCAGCAGTGGTCTGATTATTGATGCAAATGTGTAGACCTTCTAGTATTTTGACAGCTAACATTCTTTTAAGCGTGGACTTTGATCGAAACGTAAATCTGTGACTTCTGCATGCCATCAATGAGCTCACAAGATAATCACACAAATATTACCTTTCTCGTTTGTTGTATGATTAAAAGTGGAAACCAGAGACTAGTCAACCATTGAGAAGCTAATGAACTTCTAAAATACAAACACAATATGTATATATTACGACTTCATTCAATTATAAATTAAAATGTCCCCATTTCCCAAAGAAAAATAGTCTTTTTTAGATCAATTTTCTGGTTCGTGTAGATTTTTCTATCGGAATTCTGGCTATTTAGGTTCCATACAAATTATGATTGCAGAAAGAATTTTCGAAATATTTTTATTTAAAAAAAAAGTCACATATTTTAGCACATTAAAAACACGAAACTGAAAGCCGCGATAAGGGATAAGGGAAAGCCATTACTTGCGACAAAGAAACACAGTCTGAATTATACTTAATGGAAATTATTCTTCAAAGACTAAATCAACAGGAAGAATTGTGGAGTGGGACAGACAGAACTTTAAAAATTAGTGTTCTCAGAGCATGCTCCTTTCCCATTGCAACGTACACCCATGAGACCTGGACACTTACTTAACAAGCTGAGCAGCGCACAAATGCCTTGGAATACAAATATTATAGACGGGTTGTAAGAATATCATGGGTAATGCAACAAGCAAATGCATTCATACTTCGAGAATTGAATATTGAAGAAGTTTGGCTATTAAAGACGATAAAGCACTGAAAATTGAAATATTTTGGTAACTTCAAACGTCACGAAAGTTTGGAGATAACAGTAATGGAGGGGTATATGCCTCGGAAGAGAGAAAGAGGAAAGTCAAAGAGAAGATGGGTGCAAGATGTGGTGGATGATCTCAAGATGGGTGTATCGGAAGCGGGACATCTTGCTTGTGATCGAGAAGTTTTCTGGAGGGTTGTTATGGGTGCAAAGTTAGGCAAAGGACAAGCAACTGACTGACTGACTGACTGAAAAGAAAGAAGATGAAGAACATGGATACAAAAAGAGATTTATAGTAAGACACCCAAGCTCTATAAATGCAAACTGTTAGATACATTCTAATGTGTGCATTGTTTTCACATACAGTCTTTGATCATTCCTGAAGAAATGCATCCAGCCTTTCCCTACGTCCAGATCAAAGTCGGGAAGACGAGTTTCATTACCAGACTATGTGTAAAATTATAACCTCACCCTAATATGGGACAACATTTTGTTGTTGTTGCTATTCAAAAGCCCCACCCCAGCTGTAATCACGGACGCTAATATAACCTAACGTTTAAATGGTGATTCTGGGACTTGTATTACGGTTATTCTCATCCGAATAGTGGCTTGTTGCGCTGTCTTGGTGGGGTCAAACGTCACTTTATCAATCACGTGTAAACCTTATTTGCCTTTTATTTCATGATGAAAAATGGTGAAACACAAAAGCGACAATCTTTCCATTAAAATTGAGATAGACATCTGATATTTAAAAAAACAGAAATATATAAAATAAACAAAAATGGCATTTTATGTAGGTGCATAATTGACTGCTTCTGACTGGATGGTTTATCGATAAATCTCTCTCTCTCTCTCTCTCTCTCTCTCTCTCTCTCTCTCTCTCTCTCTCTCTTTTTTTTCTCTCTCTCTCGTTTATGTGTGTATTATGTGTGCGCGCACGCCCACATGACTGTTTGTATGTTTTCCATATTGATAGTAATTGTCGAAACTGTAAAGAATATACAGACAACTTGCCAACTTGTGTAATGACTACTTATGCGTGCCGTTTTATGTTTTGTGTCTGCGTGTTGTGTCTGTGTGTTGTGTCTGTGTGTTGTGTCTGTGTGTTGTGTCTGTGTGTTGTGTCTGTGTGTTGTGTCTGTGTGTTGTGTCTGCGTGTTGTGTCTGTGTGTTGTGTCTGCGTGTTGTGTCTGTGTGTTGTGTCTGTGTGTTGTGTCTGCGTGTTGTGTTTGCGTGTTGTGTCTGCGTGTTGTGTCTGCGTGTTGTGTCTGTGTGTTGTGTCTGCGTGTTGTGTCTGTGTGTTGTGTCTGCGTGTTGTGTCTGTGTGTTGTGTCTGTGTGTTGTGTCTGTGTGTTGTGTCTGCGTGTTGTGTCTGTGTGTTGTGTCTGCGTGTTGTGTCTGTGTGTTGTGTCTGCGTGTTGTGTCTGTGTGTTGTGTCTGCGTGTTGTGTCTGTGTGTTGTGTCTGTGTGTTGTGTCTGTGTGTTGTGTCTGCGTGTTGTGTCTGTGTGTATCCGTTTTTCTGCTTTAAGTATGTGTTGTGTCTGTGTGTTGTGTCTGCGTGTTGTGTCTGTGTGTATCCGTTTTTCTGCTTCAAGTATGTGTTGTATCTGTGTGATGTGTCCGTGTGTTTCGTTGTTTCTGCTGTAACTGTGTGTTATGTCTCTGTGTGTGTTATATCTGTGTGAGTGTTATGTATGAAAGTGTGTGCTTGTGTGCCTGTGTGCATTTTGTGATTGTATTTTTGTGCTGTGTGTGTGTTGCCCGGTTTGATTTTCTGCCTAGTGTATGTCTGCATTGTCTGTGCATTTTTGCGTGTTTATTTGCCATTCACTTCGCTATTATATGTTCATTTTGCACTCATACTATGAATTTTGATATATAAAAATAATATGCTCCGTATATAAAATTCAGTTGCTGTGTGAAATTTGGGTGTTTAAAAAAGGCCGAATGCAAGTGGGCATGCTTGTTCAGTTTGCAACCCTTCTGAAATAATTTTTTTCTCTCTCTCCTTCTCTCTCTTTTTCTCTCTCTTATTCACACTCTTTTGCGAAGTTCGTTATCTCTCTCTCTTCCCTTACCCCACCCCCAATTTTTTTTGGGAAAAGGGGGGGGGGGGGCCGAAAACTCCGCTGCCAAAAATAATTCTTACGTACTCACAACAAACAAATTCCACAAGTTTATGTCAATAGGATACCACACAACAGCAACATCATTGAAGAACGATAAGACGCCTTGAGCTGTATCCGGCAATGCAAGGGGTCAATAAGTCTATGGCTAATTTTCTAGAAATAAACACATCTTTCTGTGGTAAAGACTTTGCTGTTTACTGGTAAACAGTTTGTGAGGAACTTTCCACTGGTCTCTCATGTTTTATTTTGCTTCAATCGATGAACGTTACAACGTTTGGAGATGACATATTGTTAACTCTTTGCATACTTCAAGTGTTTAAAGATATTTGAACAAAGAAGACACAAACAATAGACTGCACAATTTTTTTGCCTGGCATATTTCGCTGTATCTCGTCAGGTGAATACAGTAACAAGTGATTAAAAATGAAGCAAATAGCTGAATACTAGAAACTGAAATACAAATTCGAGTGCATTCTACACTGTCTGTTTCACCAAGATAACCTTAAGGAAACTACCATTTCTTTCTGCCTACAGAGATCTGGTTTCAACCGGTTGATCGAGGAAGCCTCCGCGTATCGGAGTAATCTACGGTTGGCCGAATTGTAAATAATTCGAAACGCATCATCCTTGTCAATGATGTGCCCGGAATTTAGAATATGGCACGCAATTGCTGATGATGGATTTTGTCGACCAGTCACCTGATTCGTTGTTGTTGAGGTGTTAGTGTTCTGCATTGCTTTTACCACCCATAGTGGAATATGTTCAGCAACCCGTTCCTCCTTTAAAGATATGCCTAAATTTACCTTCTTCGCGTAGAATGTCTTCGTTTGTAAGGATTTTAGAAGTCCAAACTAATTAGAATCTACGGACTGTATTCCATTATAGTATTTTCACAAGTTGTCACTTTGTAACCTTTGAATGGAAATAAGGACTGACAGTTCAGTTGTCTGCAATTCTGAAGCATCAAGCGTCAGGTTATTGCTTGTTGGGGCCTTTCTCTATTTCCAGACGATAGTGCTGTATGTGCTATAATGAAACTTTTATGTACAAAAAAGTAAAGTCCATATGCTGCTCATGAAGTAAGGTATTCGTCGTTTCTATCATCACACAGAACATCGCTCCTATCACCACCAGTCAAAAATATTCTAGCATTCTAGATTTATTTTCTTGCACACTGTTCTAATAGTTTGTACTCCCGTTCGTGTTGGTTCATTCCTGGCTCTTCTGTCAGGAACAAAGCCTTTATGTACCTTTCCTTATAAGCTACTTAGGCATCTACTGTTTAGTTTTCAAGACTTGGCATTATTTATGCGCTTATTTTTTTTCACATCTCGTTAATTGCTATGATAGAATCTGATGTAAGCTTTGGAAGGGAACTATGCAAATTACATTGAGTCAGCAGGTGGGGAAACGACATTGGCGATGGATAGGATGAAACAGGTTGGGAAAAACTGATAGCAATAAAATTAGAATGCCTTTATTATGGAGCCCACCGAGTGATAAAAATAAAGACATATAAAAACATACGGAGAATTAACTGTAAAATGAAGTTGAACATATTAGTTTTCTCCAAAAGTTTAATTAAATTTATAAGCTTGTGGCACAAGGCTGTTTATTCTCTACGTCAGGTGTGTCTAACTGAGGTTTCCCGAGAGCCACATGGGTCATGTTTGTGTCGTCATGGGGTCGCACGCAAGCGGCAACTAATTGAAGTCACTTTACAAAACATGATAGAAGAAAATTTGTATTACCTAAATTTAGAAACATACAATGTGCATACTGATAGTTAAGTGGTTAGCCACATTCATCAATGCAAAAAAATCAAATTGTTGAATGTTGAAGTTTAGGGGAAATACACGACATTTTTGTACAGCAATACAAATTTGTATGTAACAGTAGGAAATAAATTGTTCAACAATTACAACAGTTCAAAATCAACATTTATTTACAACTAATGTTGATGTTTTGTCCAGAGGCTTCTTCTTCTTCTTCGCGTTCACAGGCTGTAAACTCTGACAGAAAGTTCTGGTTGTTCGCCTACCTCTAAACTTTAGTCTTCTTCTAGAACTTCAATGTTGCGTGCACATCCGTTTTTCTCAGTCTTGATTTAGAAGAAGAACGGAGCACTTATGGGTTCTGCCCGTGAGCCATGAATTTGATCCGTTGTTCAAACTTCAAAGCTCACACCTCGAACCGTTGTTTTTAATTTAAATAAATAAGCTTGGCGACCATGCTGTATATCCTTGGCATTGCTATAGTAGGTTTCCTTTTCACTTCTCATAGACTGTCTCCATGTGTTTTGCCTGTAATCATAATCATATTTTCCTTTCAATAACACGACCGGATTTAGACGTGACTTGGCCCTAAACTATATAAAAACTTTTTTCTCCCATCCTTTTTAACTGCACCAGCTGTCTGAACAATATATAATAAATAAAAACTGTTGATAAAAGCCTAATAAATAAAAACCAACAACCTATTAACTCTTTTAATCCCACAGGGTTAAACGTCAAAGGCCCAAGGAGCAGTAGAGAGAGAGACATAAAATCGGCGCTTCTTGCCTCCATTAGGCTTCTAAGTAGGAGCCTATAAACGTATGGTGTGTTTTTTGGGACTGAAAGAACTTCCAAATATGTTCAGGAGAAAACAATTTGAAACTTACTGGAAAAAAATTGCATTTAAAATAATAATATTAATTTGTGAGTCCCCTGAGGATTGTAAGACCTTAAGTCGTGTTTTAATTAAATAATACCTAAATACAGCACTGCTTCATCATCATCATCATCATCATCATCATCATCATCATCATCATCATCATCATCATCATCATCATCATCATCATCATCGTCATCATCATCATCATCATCATCATCATCATCATCAGCAGCAGCATTATCAATTGCCTTGCCTACTGTTGTGGGCGATCATGCCTCTCCTCAATCTGGGATCCGCAACAGTGTATCAGACTGTGTGTTGATATTGTTTGCCACTTTTGAAATTCAGATAATTTTTATACTCCCCATTTCCAACAGTTTAATGAAAGCTTAATATATAGTGTCAACTCTAATACTAATTTAACTGGAACAATCTCTATTCAGTCTTATAATTATTTTTGTGTGTTTAGTATTCATCTTTCCACTGATGGCGTAAAGATCCTTAACCAACTCACGCCCACTCGATCTATTACTTTTTGACTTTTCCATAGTTGGTTGATTTTTGTAGTTGATGTTTTTACAGGATGAGGTAGCCAACCTCAGCCCCATCATTACCCTTAGTTGCCACTTACGACATGCATGGTAGGGTGTAGTGTTACTATTTTGGTAGACTGTAAACGCTGACAGAAAGTTCTGGTTGTTTGCCTACCTCTGAACTTTAGTCTTCTTCTACAAATATAAAGACGAAACAAATCTACATAATATATAAATAAACACAAACTAGGCCTCCAGCAACCAGTGACAGTTTAAGATAAAAAATGTCTATGAATGTGTACACTCGAAATAACAGTTTCGTCCACATTTTTCGAATAGCTTATTAGTTGAGTTGAGTCAAGAATTGACATCACAACACTCATGACATTCCCATGCATGCTCCGTCCTCATCTTCAGCAGCCAGCGCAGAGTTCTTGATGGTACCGGTCACAATCAGGTTAAAAGCCCGTCTTGCCTTTCCTCGGAGTGTAGTGAGCCGGCCAGACCATTTGGTTACACTCAGATGCCTCACTCTCTCCAGGCCATAATAATCTTCTTTCTCTACTGATTCCATTGCTTGTTCACAAAGGGCATTGACCACATCTGCCTTGTCATGAATCAGTTCACCACCAAGTGGTGCGGATCCAGCCAATCTGTCTGCCTGTTCATTACCCGAATAGCTTATTAACATGCGTTGACGTTTTGTCCAGCGCATTATGTTTCGCACATCATACAATATTATGGGAAATCTTAATGACAGACAAAACTAGCAGTGCGATGTACTACACTACCCTTGTGCCATGATGTTGTTCCGTTAAATAAACCAAACCAAACCAATCAGTTCGTGTGGTGACATCCGTCTGTACCATGACACAAGGCTGTCAAGAATCTTCTTGTGTTGTCTTTCTTATTCTCTCTTTCCATGGATCATTCCAGATATCACAAACTCAAGTTTTTTCTTTTCGCATCATTGGCCAAAAACAATAATTTCCCTTTTAAATATTCGTAATAACTTGTCTTTGGGTCTTGTCCCTTCTGGCTTACTAATTGTTGTTGAAAAAGTGATACAAAATACAAAAACACACTCACCCACACACACACACGCAAACACACACACACACACATTTGGTGGGAAAAGAGAGGGGTAAAGGGGGAAGGGGGCGTAACTGATTGCACATATCAGTTATTTGTCCTTTTTAAAACATTTGACGTTACTAACAGAAAATTTCCCATACAGATGAATTGCTTTAAATTTCAGGTTTTGGTTCCGCGATCCATTTTTAGAGAATAAATAACCACCCCTCCCCGCCCCCTACAACCATGTCGTAGGAGTGGTTTGAATCAGTGTCGGAGTGCATATAAGTAAGGGGTCAGGAACTAACAGTCTGCAAATAAATAAACCAGATCGGTAGAACGGATGTGAATACAAAACTGAAGTGCTGGATCAAGGGTAAAGTCCTGAAATGGACGAACAATTAGAATCTTTTGCCAGATTTAGGAGCTGGTGAAAGTTAGGAAGAAGAAGAAGAAGAAAAAGAAGAAGAAGAGAAACAACAAGTAGAAGAAGCCTACTTGAGAAGGTGGACACTATAGCGTAGTAGCTAGGTGCTCGCCTACCGTCCCGAAGGTTTTAGGTTCGAATAGTCTATATTTAAGGTATTTTAAGGAACTTGTCTGTCGTTTTGAAGTCGTAGGCTCATATCCGCACAGATCCGTATTTGTTTCAAAAATAACCTCGAGCTCCCAGGTCGACCATACCTCCAATGGGTACTAGGTAAAATCCTAGGAAATAAAGGCGGACAGTGTGATGTTGACCACCGAGTGCTAACTGATCTATGAAATGTAGGGCACGCACTACATTCCCAGTACGCCTAAGGGCGTAGAAAAGTGTGTTCTTTACTTTGTCAGCCTTCTATATTAGCACGTAATGTAAACACACTCTTTAAAATAACTTTTCTGCCATAGCTCTTACACTGATAATTACCATCTAGTAGAACATTAGCAGACTGTTGTATTCGTCAATGTTGACATAAGATAATGTTTCATAACATGTTTTTTTAACTACTTCTAGAACTACAACATTTTCTAAATTTGTTTGTATGTTTAGTAACGACAGATGTATCCCATGTTTTCGGTTTGAGAATTTCACTTAAATTTTTCTTTTGCCTGTTGAAATTTAATGCTAACTTTGCTCACTTTTATTGTTATGCAAATGTTATTAGATCTTTCACAGTTAGTATCTATTATTCAATCACTACAGAAATTTATTTGTTAATTTGTCCTTGACTCACGTTCTCCGCTAAATGCATAGTTTCGTTTGTAGTTTCTTGTTAAAATTTACTATATTTTATATGGTTTCTGTCTTTTTATTATCACAGTGTGGATTCGGGCCCTATTGTAGGTGGGGGGGGGGGGGGGGGGGGGGGGGGGGGGGGGGGGGGGGGGGGGGGGGGGGGGGGGGGGGGGGGGGGGGGGGGGGGGGGGGGGGGGGGGGGGGGGGGGGGGGGGGGGGGGGGGGGGGGGGGGGGGGGGGGGGGGGGGGGGGGGGGGGGGGTGGGGAAGACCAGACCAGACTCATAGTTTTCCTTACAAGCATGTCGTAATAGTAGACTAAGTAGGAGCTTCCTTCGAAGACGTAGTGCCTCTCTCTGTGAGGCAGTGAACCAACATTCTGCATGCTAATAAACTAGATATGTAGAACTAATGTGCACACCAACACTCAATTTCTGCCATTATAATGTATCTTTGTATAAATCTATGTTTGTTTAAAAGTGTAACTGAAATCTGTGTATAACCATACATTTGCATAAATTCATATTTATATAAGTACTGATTGTTTGTATAATTAATTTTATGTTTATATTTTTTCTTAGTAAAATGGTATTTTTGTTTAACTGCATGATTGTATTTTTTATGATTGTAATACTGTATGTGTACAACTGCAGCTTTATATTATTGTATGAGGGGAAGTCAATAGGTAAGTCACAAATGGGTATGAGATATCAGAAACATGTAATCGATACTTTCTAAAGGTGCCATTAGGTGACAGCAACATCGAACTTTATGTCTCCGTTCGTTAGGTGGCGTTAGGTGTTGCATGCGCATTCGCAATAAAGAAACAGATGGCTTCTGTACTTACGGAGTGTACCTCAAAGAGCAGAGTGCTATTGTGCGGTTTTTTGGGGGGGGGGGGGAGGGGGGGGGGCTGCCTGCTAAGGAAGTTCATATTTAAATGATTTCTGTTTATGCCGACAGATGTTTATCCCGTAAAGCGGTGCATAGCTAGGTAAAATAAAATGTTCCCAAGGACGCTCTAAAATTGTGATGAAGTCTGATCTGGTCGTCCTGTTAAAAAAATGCAATGTTGCGCCATAAACAAAAATTTTTATGCTGACAGTATTGTGAATTTGTCAAAGGGGTTGGGGGGGGGGGGGGGGGGGCTTTTAGTCAGTTAAAAAAAAAAGTGACAATGCAAATGCCAATTCATACTGTAAAGTTCTATCAATGCTTCGTAATGCAATTAGATGAAAACGGCTAGGCTGCTGCTAGGATATGTACTATTATTTCATGACAATGCCAAACCACATACGGCTAGGCTAACTCAAGAGAAAGTTAACCATCTGGGGGAGGGGGGGGAGGGCGGGGGGCTTACAACCCCGACTTAGCCACTAGCGATTTGCACCTTTTTGGCACTAAAAACCCACCTTGGCGGGAGACATTGTTGAAACGAAATATATAAGCCGAGCAAGCGGAAGTGCTAGAAGAGCAAAGATGCTATGGAGGTCAGGCAAGTGAAAGTGCTAGAAGTTGAACAACTAAGTACGAAAAGACAAGCAAGTCGGTGCTAGAAGATGTGCAAGTGGAAGTACTAAAACTGGAAACAAGAGGTACTAGAAGTGGAACAAAGAGGTGCTAGAAGTAGAGCAAAGATATAGCAGCCGAGTTGTAAGCCACAGTACAGCGTACTAATCGCAATTGTTTCCCCTACAACTCTTCTCTTACTGCATCATGTGTTAAGGAAGTTGCAGGACCATCATAATCAAATGCCTTGCCGTCTGGCGCGAGCGATTATGTTCTACACAGTAATTTTGGGAGGACTGATAAAACGATGGGACAAGTGCATCAATGTTGGTGGAAATTATGTTGAAGAATAAAGGGGATAATATATGTTTGAAAATAAACATTTTTCATGTTGTTTTCATCGTAAATTTTTTTTTTTTTTTTTTAAAACAACTATTTGTGACTTACTTTTTGACTTCTCGTATTAAAGCAAGAACAGATAATTGTAAACAGAGGATTCTCGAGTTAGAAAGTAAACTGTCATTGTCGTCAAATTATTGATCGCATGTTTCTGTCGTTAAATTTCTCTACGTGTGGGTTCGAGGACCTCTTTGGGGGAAACACGATTGTAATGTAGATCTTCGCAACTAATTTATTACCGGAGTTGCATAATGAGTGATTAACAATTTTTTATGTTCACATAGAGGAATTTTAAAGATAACTGATTCTTGTAGGACAATGAAACACCCCCCCCCCCCCCCCCCCCCCCCCCAAAAAAAAAAAAAAACCTTGGAATGAAGAACTGATGACGACGAAGAAGAAAATAACACTAACGATAATAAAAATAAAAAAGAAATTAGAAAAAAATGTGATTATGACAGTGATATAGTTGTAGCAGTAGCCGTAGCAACAGCAGCATTAGTAGTGGTGGTGATAGTGTTCGTGGTAGAAGAAGACGAAGAAGAAGAAGAAGAAGAAGAAGAAGAAGAAGAAGAAGAAGAAGAAGAAGAAGAAGAAGAAGAAGAAGAAGAAGAAGAAGAAGAAGAAGAAGAAGAAGAAGAAGAAGAAGAAGAAGAAGAAGAAGAAGAAGAAGAAGAAGAAAAGAAGAAGAAGAAGAAGAAAAATAGGAGGCAGAAGAAGAAAGGGATGACAAAAGGAAGACGACTTCTTGCAAGTCAACATATGTTCAAATTTTTCGGTGTAGGAAATACGGAGACGTGTCCCTGCAGCATGGCACCCGAAAATGCTGAGCATGTGCTCCAACACTGTCAACTGTATGCTGACAACAGAGACGCAATCTGGCCTGTTCCAACCACAATGAAGACAAAACTGTATGGTACACAAGAGGATATGGATTGCACGATAGCTTTCATAAAGGCTACCGGCCTCCTGATATAAGTTTTCTGACAGAAGGATCGAAGAAGAAGAAGAAGAAGACTATGTCATTCACACATTCTCAGGTAATATAAACAGAAAGAGAGAGAGACAAATGAAGGACAGGGAAAGAGATACAGGGAGGTGCAGGAGGAGAGTAAGAGAGAAAGATGTGAGGAAATGAAATTGATTCTTGGATACGATTTTGGAAAGTTGATCCCTAAATGAAGAAATTTATATGTTACACCTTTTAAGTTGATTAACTGAGGTTTTGCTTAATCTATTTCTTTGGAAACTTTGTTTACGGGGACGTTTTTCAGGAGACTAATCATCTGAGTTATTTTTCCAGGTTTTTAAATCTACTATGCGGTTCTAAGAATTGCTAGCTAATCCTTTATCAACGACAAACACTGAATTTTTTTGTTGTTGCAAACATGCATCGCGCTATTTTCTGCATCTACAATTCACACCACCACGTTGGTCACAGTAGAAAAACATTCCAAATGAAATCCGCAGCTCACCGTGTCACGCGAGGCACTCAGCTCAGAAGCTGGGCGACGAAACAATCCTTTCAGTCTACAAATGGAGCAAAATGCACCGGACACCGACTGGCAAAAGCAAAAAAAAAAATTGCTACGGCTCACAACGGTGACCGTGGCTAGCGTCCATTTTGACCGGAAGTGTCACTAACTGTGGAATAATTGTCTTGCTAGTCACCTTGGCCATCGCCGTGTCCTGTGGCTCCCGTGCAACCATATAGCACAGTCTGAAATTTTCATACTGATTAGTAGTAGTAGCAGTAGATTTTATCCCACCAGGACATCACACAGAACGATAAACTCCCAATGACACAAAGTGCCACCATGTGGATAAGGATCACCCCTGGAGAGGTCCCGGAAACCGCGTTCAGCCATTAGGCCATATGTATGGCCGGGCTATGTTACAGCCCCTGGCAAAAGCCAGGGTCGGGCTTCAAATTAACGACAAATTGCATCTCACGAGGAGATGACTAGTTTTGATTCATACTGATGTAGAACAGATGCTAACAAGAGATACTGGCGGTGGAAACTACACGTTTTCCATTTGTGAGTGTTTTTATTCCTTATTAAAATTAAAAAAAAATAATTCGAGACGATCAAAATGAAAAATAAAATAAAAAAAATATTAAAATGAACATGATCAATAAACATCTGTTTGTTTATAGTTTCAATTAACTGGACGCTGCCCTGCTGGGTTATCACTGTTTTTGACACTCTGCATGAATGCGACACTGTCCAGTGCTCTACGTTTAATTAGGTTCGTTTGCTGTTCTTTGTATGTCTGGCTTGATTGAATTAACATAATGATTGCATGTGTGATGTCCAGGCGATTGTTATGTACACTGTTCTGTCGGCAGGAGATTGGTTTCTTTCTGGTGTATGTCATGTGTGCTGTCAGAATGAAATACTAACGTAGTCAGGTCAGAAACATTTCATAAATTTGTTGCGGTTGGAAGAATCAGGTAAATTCGTTGTTTAAATCAAAAATCTCGACTTTGCAAATACACAATTCCGTGATTTTATTTACAAGTATACAAGTGCAAGAAGAGGAGCAATCGGGGTTGGCAAAAGCAAACCACTCGGCAGTTATAAAGGCGATCAAGTGGAAGTGCCAGAAGTGGAGCAATGGAGTGTTGGAAGATGATCAAGTTTAAGTGCCAGAAGTGGAGCAATGGAGTATTGGAAGATGATCAAGTTTAAGTGCCAGAAGTGGAGCAATGGAGTGTTGAAAGATGATCAAGTTTAAGTGCCAGAAGTGGAGCAATGGAGTGTTGAAAGATGATCAAGTTTAAGTGCTAGAAGTGGAGCAATGGAGTGTTGGAAGACGATCAAGTGGAAGTGCCAGAAGTGGAGCAATAGAGTGTTGGAAGATGATCAAGTTTAAGTGCCGGAAGTGGAGCAATGGAGTATTGGAAGATGATCAAGTTTAAGTGCCAGAAGTGGAGCAATGGAGTATTGGAAGATGATCAAGTTTAAGTGCCAGATGTGGAGCAATGGAGAGTTGGAAGATGATCAGGTTTAAGTGCCGGAAGTGGAGCAATGGAGTATTGGAAGATGATCAAGTTTAAGTGCCAGAAGGGGAGCAATGGAGTATTGGAGGATGATCAAGTGGAAGTGCCAGAAATGGAGCAATGGAGTATTGGAAGATGATCAAGTTTAAGTGCGAGAAGTGGAGCATTGGAGTATTGGAAGATGATCAAGTTTAAATGCCAGAAGTGGAGCAATGGAGTATTGGAAGATGATCAAGTTTAAGTGCCAGAAGGGGAGCAATGGAGTATTGGAGGATGATCAAGTGGAAGTGCCAGAAATGGAGCAATGGAGTATTGGAAGATGATCAAGTTTAAGTGCGAGAAGTGGAGCATTGGAGTATTGGAAGATGATCAAGTTTAAATGCCAGAAGTGGAGCAATGGAGTATTGGAAGATGATCAAGTTTAAGTGCCAGAAGTGGAGCAATGGAGTATTGGAAGATGATCAAGTTTAAGTGCCAGAAGTGGAGCAATGGAGTATTGGAAGATGATCAAGTATAAGTGCGAGAAGTGGAGCAATGGAGTATTGGAAGATGATCAAGTTTAAGTGCCAGAAGTGGAGCAATGGAGTATTGGAAGATTATCAAGTTTAAGTGCCGGAAGTAGAGCAATGGAGTGTCTGAAGACGATCAAGTGGAAGTGCCTGAAATGGAGCAATGGAGTGTTGCAAGACGATCAAGAGGAAGTACCAGAAGTGGAGCAATGGGTTGTTGCAAGACGATCAAGATGAAGTACCAGAAGTGGAGCAATGGAGTGTTGAAAGACGATCAAGTAAAAGTGCCGAAAGTGGAGCAATAAGGCGCTGGAAGACGATCACGTGGAAGTGAAAGAAGTGGAGGAAAGGAGGGTTTTAAGACGATAAAATAAAAGTACTAGAAAGGGGGACGGAAACGAAATGCTAGCAAGTGGAAGGACTAGGCGTAGACCTAAGAAGTTCTAATTAAAGGGGAACAGCTGGAAGTGGAGCAAAAAAAATATATATATATATATATAAGACGAAAAAGCGGAAGAGCTAGAAGAGCAATGATGCTCTCGAAAAAGGCAAGTAAAAATGCTAGAAGTGCAGCAAATAAGTCTGAAAAGACAAGCAAGTAGGTCCAAGAAGATGAGCAATTGGAAGTGCTTTAAGTGGAAAAGAGATACTATAAGTGGAACAAAGAGGTGCTAGAAGTTGAGCAAAGATATAGTAGCCTAGCTGTAAACCACAGTACAGCGTACTAATCGCAATTGTTTCCCCTACAACTATTCTCTTACTGCATCATGTGTTTAGGAAGTTGAACGACCATCATAGTCAAATGCCTTGCCGTCTGGTGCGAGCGATTATGCGTTTCCACAAACTGCGATCTTCAACAGCATGTATTAGTTTGTGTGCTGACACCTCCTCACTCTATGACAAAAAGCTAGCAAGAATTACCACGCTTGTTTTTTACCGTCTCCTTCTCCACTTATCGTTCTAATGGTCACAATACGGTATAATGTTATAGATTTGCCTGTGTAATCTTTTCACTAAGTGCTTGATCTAACTCAGATTCTACGTTTCTCTACTATTTGGATGTATACCCTGTGTGGTATGGCATCAGAAACTCTTATCTCTGAGTGTCCAAAAAATTATATTTACACTCTCACTGAACATGAAAGAAAACCAGCCATCTGTGAAAGCAGATGTTTGAGAAAGGCTGAGAATAAGACAAAACTAGAAGCGATCATGTGAGAAACTAGGAAATGACAAGAAGTATGGAGCAACAACTATAATTAAATTCACAGAAAGAAAGCAAATACTGAGACGGTTTGGTCATTTAATAAGAACGAATCCAGTAATGCCTGCATCGAGACCGTAAGTAGAAAAACCAAGAGGTAGGGACAATGAAAAAAAGAGGATGGATTCAAGTAGTCAGGGATACCACAAGACTAAAACATCACACATCGCAGGCAGACGCACTCTGACTTCGAAGGAAACACCGCTAAGTAGTCGACTATTACTGCAAAGGAAAGACCGCTAAGTAGTCGACTATAACTGCAAAGGAAACACCGCTAAGTCGTCGACTATTACTGCAAAGGAAACACCGCTAAGTCGTCGACTATTACTGCAAAGGAAACACCGCTAAGTCGTCGACTATTACTGCAAAGGAAACACCGCTAAGTCGTCGACTATTACTGCAAAGGAAACACCGCTAAGTCGTCGACTATTACTGCATTTTGTTAGCAGCGGTCCATTCCCCCCTCCTCTCTAAAATGAGGCACCAGAAGCCACGCAGCAATCACAGCGTGTAAGTACCACTTGTATGGTGTAGGCAAGTGAATCTTCAAGTCTCTGACTGACTGACTGACTGCCTGTCTGACTTTTCACCCCACTAGGACATCACACTGAGCGATAAACACTAGGTGACACAAAGTGCCACCATGCGGATACAATAACCCGTGGAGAGGTCCAAAAAACCCTTTTAAACTGTTAGGTTATATTATAGGGACCCCGTCAACAGCCAGGGCTGGGTTTAAAAAAAAAAAATTAATAAACAAAAATTCGTCCTACATGAGAGCTGGGACATTCACTGTAATTCTTTAAACCTCAGCATTTAGGGCTTCATGGCTAGTGCAATCTTCATGGACAGTACCGGTTGAGATTTTACGTTTGCAACCTAAATTAACAAAACCGATGACCTAACCAAGGATTCGAGGCTGGGTCTCCCGCGTGAGATCATTTGTTTCACCTTTCGGCCAGCAGCTAAACGACACACAACTAACCCTAATCTCATCATGAAATCAATCCATCCTGTTGTCTGGAAATGTCTGGAATCAGAATTGTACTTCAACAGTTCTCGTCGATGCGTCAGTCGCTTTCCCGCCCACGGGGAATGAGATAATTATTCCACTGATGAATAATTATTCTCTAACTAAAACTAGTTTGAAATTTTTCGGTAGTTACTTTTATTCCCCTAATGGGAATAGTAGCGCCCATTATGACAATTTGTTAAGGCAGATGATTACATAAATGGGTTATAAAAATTTTTTTTTTTTGATTAAGTTTTTCTAAAAAAAAAATACTTTCATGTTGATGAACATAATTTACGACTTTAATTTCATAGGACCTAATTAGGCCATAACACAGCTCAAAAACAATAAAGCAACTGGCGCTAATATTATTGCTGCTGATCTAATAAAAGAAGGTGGCAAAATGTAAAATTTATGAATCAATAAAACTAGTTTGGAAGACGGAGAAATTACACCATGAATGCAAATGTGTTTATTAACACCCATTTTAAAGAAAGGAGACAAGAATAGATGTGAAAATTATAGAGGAATTTTCACCAATATCTACAAGCTATAAGATACTATCGTCGGTTCTGCTAAACAGGCTAAAACCATATGTCGAAGACATATTGAGAGATTACCAATCAGGTTTTCGATAGAACATATCGACAATAGATTAGAGATTCATTTTACGGCAAATAGCAGGGCAACATTGGGAATATAGAAGAGATCGACATAATGTTTTTGTGTATTTTAAAAAGGCGTATGGTAGTGTGAATAGAAACAGTTTATTGAATGCTATGAAGGACTTTGGAATACCAAGGAAGTTCATTACCATGACCAAACAATGTATGGAAGACACTAGTAATATAGTAATATATAAAGGCAGAGAGTCTGGCCCTTTTCAAATAACGTTTGGTTTAAAGCAAGGTGATGCTCTGTCCCCACTTCTTTTTAACATGGCCCTGGAGCAAATTATGAGGAAGTTTAAACAAGAGTGTACTGTAGAAGAATCTGCAAGAATACCTGGTTATGCTGCTGACATCGATAATATTGGAGATAATGAATTAGAGACTGTTAAAACACTGACTCTCTTAAAATAATCACCTCAGAAAATGGGACTAGTTATCAGTCAAGATAAGATAGAATACACAATAATAGCTAGACAGGGAAAGGATATAAACTCCGACTACATACAAATCGAAAATATGAAAATCAAACGAACGGAAACATGCAAGTACTTGGGTGCAAACCAACTCCTCCAACCTGATGAAAGAAGAAATACAATCTAAAAAAACAATCTGAAAATGAAGTAAACTGTGCCCTACAACATCTGCTAAAGTCAAAGTCTCTATCTCAAAACCCTAAGTTCAAAATAACTAAAAACGTTGATAGGACCAGTCCTTTAACCTTTAATATGGCTCTGAAATTTGGAGCACAACTATAAGAGATAAAGCCTAATTACAGGTTTTAGAAAACAGTTTTATGACGAATCTTTGGACCCATCAAAGATGCAAACAGCGGGGAATGGAGGAGTGAGAAGCAACAACGAAATTTATAATCTGCTTAAATCACCATCAATAACTAGCATCATGGGCTAACAGATTGAAATTATTGGGGCATATTAGGAGAGAAAGATGACTGAGAAGAGAATACTTTATACACAAGGGGGATGAATGGTCATAGACCACGCGGCAAACCAGGAAGACGATGGAGAGATAATGTCCACACAGACCTGCAAACACTTGGTGTCACCAACTGGAAAGAGAAGACTAACCACAGAGATGAATGGGAGCAGGTGATATCTGCAGCAATGAACCTCAAAGGCTCGGAATGATGAAGAAGAAGAAGAATTAAGTCAATGGAAATAATCTGTCATTTGACGATAGCTCAATATTTCTTTCGATTAGTCATTTATTCCTTTACTTCGTTTGACGTTTATTGGCACCTATATAGCTGGGTCGACCTGGGGGATAGGTGTGCTTTTTTCTGTCTCTTAAATTCCTCTTTTTTATCTTCATAATTCCAAGATACCGGTTTCTATGCCAGCTGCGGTGATTTGGTAGCAGATCGCCTTGCTTCGGTTTCGACACAGGTCAATTATGGCAATCTACTTAACGCAATGTTGTCTAGTGAAAGCAATGTGTTGAAAAATTTTGAATTTGGTTCTGTAACGTCTTCTGAAGGATACGCAACCAAAAGTTTATAGAATCGCACCCAAAAAGCCATGATCGTGCAGTTAACGCCGCTACAGCAGCCGCAGCTTGATCAGGACTTTACTCATTTTTTCTCCAAATTCCATTCCGGCATTCGACGCACTTCTAACATTTCAATATCGTCGTGCATTTTCTGAATCGCGCTGTTACATTGGATTCGAAAGGCCTCAGTACCTCGTTGTACTTTTCTTCTCCACACGACCTCCCATTCCTCTTCCTGCAAGGACACCATACCTTTCTCACAGCTTCTACACCTCGGCAGACTATGTCAGGAGAACGACGACTTTCACGACAAGAGCTTAGAAATGCTAGACTTCTTCTGGTTTGGGTGTATTGTGAACATGTCTCATTTGCTGCCTTTTACCCAGCACAGTCCGTCCATAGTGCTGTAACCCTCGTTTCCAAGAATAAACATCACTTTAACAGCTATACTCATACTTACCTACCACCCTCACAACATCCGTGGCAAAAAACATTCTCCTCGGGCATCTCTCTATCCTTAGGGCTCACCCTGCAATCAGAAATATTTTCTCAGAGCTTTCACTAGTGGCCTACAGACATGATAGTAACCTCAAGAACATTATAGCTAAGAATCGGTTACGTCCTGCGTCTGAGTCTCACTCCGGTACGGTCTCTGGCAAAACACCTGTACGAATGACTTGTCCAATTGAGATTTAAAGGACAAGTCTGGAATTCCCGAATGCCACCTTCCCCATACGTGAAGGATTCTATTGTACGAGCCACAGTGTTATTTACGCCATCAACTGCAAGAGATGTGGCATGAAATACATCGGTGAAACGAGTCTACGACTGGCTAACAGGTTCAGACAACATATTTTAGATGTGCAGAACGGCGCCTTCAAACTGGTACCGTTGGATTTTAACTCCAAAGATCACCAAGGTGTCAACCACATGGATTTGACAGCCAATAAATTTAGCTACTCAAGCGACAGAGTCTGCAAGTCTCTTCAAAATCTCTTTATTTTCACTTTGGAACCCTCATTCCCAGTAGATTAAACTGTCAACATAGTTTCATCTAAAATATTCGAGTTAGGGCCCTTGGCATTCCTGGGCTATATATTTTCACACCTCATGTTGTCTCCTCATTCCACTGACAGGACATCAACGTGGCTGCTACGGGATAAGTCAGGTAAGTTTTTTTGTATACGTTGTGGTTTTGTTTGATTTATGTATGTACTGATGAAAGCTCCATAGCCGCAACGTTCACGTTTGGTTTGTGTTTGATATATTGTGAAGCTTGCTGATCTACTTTTCTTTCGATTTTATATTTTGTTTATTGGAAGTAAACAGGAGCATTTTTCTTTGGCCAATGGAGCATTGAGATGTGATGCAGGCTCATAATTGTATAGACCTACCAGGACTCGGAAAAGGGGGCGGGGCGTGGTCAGCATAACGCTGTTTGCTTTCACTTCCCAGAGAAGTGCGTGCGCCATTTCAATCTGAGTGGACATGTGAGTTAAAACACTTTTGTAAATCTGACTTGCTTCTTCTTCTTCTTCACGTTCACCGGATATAAACTTCGGCGGAAAATCTTGTTGTTCGTTTACTTCTGACTCTGGTCTCGCACCAGAATTTAGATTTTGCATGCGCATTCGCTTTACATGTTAAAATTTCCATGCAGACTGTTGGTTCCTTGCCTCTCAGGCAGATGCACTCTGACTTGGAAAGAAGCGGCAGATTTGAACCCAAGATCTTCGTGTTGGCATCTAAGCGGCTAGCCACTATACTACTGCAGCTCACGCATTACCACGGATGCATGCTTAGGTTATAGCTGCGAGAATATAAGAGTTAAAGGGAAAGGACGTGTTTCTAATTGTAGCACTGACAATCTGTTTATCGTATACTAGCTGTGCCCTGCCACGCGTTGCTGTGGCCGCGAATGGTGAAATGGAAAAAAAAGAAAGTAGCTCTCAACTAACAGTGTCTGTCATAACCCTCAACCCCCGTCCCTCTCTCCTCCACCCAGTCATATCTCCCTCTCCGAAGGATTGAAAAATCATCCCTGGCAAAAGTATTAAAATAGAAATAGTTGAGGAAATGAGAACTTGAAAATAATGTGTTAAGCTCTCTTTGGTAACAGTGTCTAGCATACCATTCCCCCCTCCCCCCCCCCCCCCAATAATGTATCCCACTCCGAAAGGAATAAAAAATCATCACTTGGCGAAATTATTAAAATAGAAATAGTTAAGAAATTATAACTTTAAAATTATGTTTTAGGTCTCTCAGTTAACAGTGTCTGCTATCAACCCCCCCCCCCCCCCCCCACCCCAACTAATCATATCATCCTCGCCGAAGGATGGGAAAGTCATCATCTGACGAAATATTGTAACTAAAATGAGCTTTGCATCCGTGTCCACCCAGAGACAGATGGATAGCATTAATGTGTAATGAGAAGTAAAAGTGGCCAGTGTAACAGCTACCACATCACCCATCCAGTACCAGTACTACTGCTACCACTACCACCACCACCTTCAGAACAAAAACAAAAAACAGTCGCTACTGTCTGTGCAGGTCGGTGTAGCCAGAGGGGTTAGCGCTGCATGATGTCGCCACGGACTGTTTAGTGTACCAGTGATGGAACCCACAGTAATAGTCCGTTCTATACTTACAAATAGCAGAAATAAAAAACCCACCCCGTCATCTCCCCTCTCCGAAGGGACGAATGTTAAATAACCTTGGCATCCGTGTCCACCCAAAGTAAACTGGACTGTAAGCAGTCTTAACAGCTTCTGTCATCTACGAATAGTTTATTATCGAGTGAAGCGTCGCGGGGAGATGGGACTTTACTGAAATCTGATTCTTTGGGCGAAAGGTGCAAATATCGCAGCCTAGCTGTAAATCACAACACAACATGCCAACAGCCCTCTTGAGGGAAAAAGGAAAAAATTAGCACCCAGTGGGTAAATGAAACAGCGGTCAACCACGTGAAGGGCGGAATACGTACAAATATACTACCTAAGATTGAAGAGTTTGGGTCCGATATCGCAGCCTAGCTGTAAAACAACACAACGTTCCAACCACCCTCTCAAAGGCGAACGAAGATTACCCGTGACATGACCAACATCTCGTCACTGCTATCGCAGGCTAGCTGTAAACCCCCAAATCGAGCGGAAAGAAGACGTAGATATCGCAGCCTAGCTGTGAACTACAACAAAAAGTGCCAGGCGCTTAGTTAAAGGCAAAAAAAAAAATATTTTTTTTTATCACTTAGCGGGGCATTGATCGCTAGTCACCCACGTAACACGCAAAATAGACAACTACGCTACCAAGGACTCAAGCATCTGCCCAATTATATCTCCCTATCGGAATGATTAAAACAATATTATGTGGCGACATTGTTAAAATAGAAATAGTTAGAAATGAGAAATGTAAAAAAAATTGTTTCAAGCACTCTTAGTTAACAGTGTCTGGCATCAACCCCCCTCGACACCCCCCCCCCCCCGCCCCCCCCTTCCCCGTGACAATCATATCATCCTCTACGAAGTATGGGGAAGTCATCGCCTGACGAAATATTGTTGTTAAATTGAGCTTGGCATCCGTGTCCACCCAGACAAAAATGGGTAGCATTAATCTGTACTGAGAAGTAAATGTGGCCAGTGCAACAGCTACCACATCACCCATCGAGTACCAGTACTAGTGCTACCACTACCATCACCACCGTCACAACAACAACACAAAACGGTGGCTACTGTCTGTACAGGTCGTTGTAGCCAGAGGAGTTGGCGGCGCATGCTGTCGCCACGGACTGTTTAGTTTAGTGTGTCCCCGACATAAAACTCCCATCACCTAACCGGTGATGGAACCCACAGTAATTTTCCGTGATATAAAAAAAAAATGTACACTATACTCACAAATAGCGGAAATAAAAACCTGCACTCGTCATCTCTCCCTGTTCGAAGTGACGATGTTTAATTAACCTTGGCATCCGTGTCGACAAAGACCAAACTGGACCGTAAGCCTTCTTAGTTAACAGTTTCTGTCATCAACGAATAGTCTTTGATCGAGTGAAGCGTCGGGGGAGGGGGAGGCTAATGTGGACTGTACTTGGACGTAAGGCGCAGATGTCGCAACGTAGCTGTAAACCACAACACAACGTGCCAATCGCCCCTTTGGGCGAAAAGTAGTACCCAGCGGGGAATCGAACACCCGTTATACACGTGAAGGGCGGAAATACTTACAACTCTACTACCGAAGACTGAAGACTTTAGGTCAGATATCGCAGCCTAGCTGTAAACCACAACACAACGTACAAACTGCCCTCTCAAAGGCGAACGAATATTACCCGTGACATGAACAGTGAGCATCACGTCGCCGCTATCGCAGGCTAGCTGTAAACCCCAAAATCGAACGGGAAAAAAGCGTAGATACTGCAGCCTAGCTATTAACCACAACAAAACGTGTCAGCCACCCAGTTAGACCCCTCCCCCACCCCCCCCCCCCCACCCAAGATATATGACCCAGTGGGAATCGAACCGCAATCACCCGAGTAAAAAAGCAAAATTCTTACAAATAACTACGCTACTGAATACTCAAGCGTTTTGTAGAAATAAAAGCATATAATAATAACGTGAAGGTCGGTGTTGCACAGTCAAAGGTGATCAAATCATTAAAAATAAATCCGGGCGGGCAACGAAACAAATAATGACTTGACCGTTGCTGAAGCTACGTCGCTCGTGGTTCATGCGATTTTGTGACAAAAGATAACGCTTTGAGTCAGAGGCAACGTTGTGTGAAAATTCGAAAGCAATCGGTTCAGTAGTTTCCGAGTTTAGAGCTAACGACAATTATAGATAGCTGAGTATGTGACACTCCGCAAGCTTTTAGCACACGCGCTCTCTCTCTCTCTCTCTCTCTCTCTACACACACACACACACACAAAGTAACGTCGATAGATGTGAACCAGCGTCATTACACACGGTTATAAGCCATAAGTGCTGTGCCACCAGTTCGGAAAGCTGATAAAAAACTGTCCGCATGTGTCGCCGTTCTGTAGCTACAGCGACGTTCCTCCATTTAACCCATTTCCTACAGGCTAGGTGAACCCCGGAAACCGCCCGGTTTCGAACACCGGCAATGGACTGCAGCGAGTCGCAGCTGGATTTAAAAACGAGTCTCCTATCGATATATATATATATCTGAAACACATACAATCACACACAACACACACACACACACACTCATACAAAGCGTTCTTCATAAATTATAACCACTTTAAAAACAAATAACCAGCCTAGGGCGATCGATATGTCAAAGAACAGTTGACCATTTTCACGAGCGGTCCTAGATACCGGATACGCTGTCATTCTCAAGCCGCGTTTTATTTCAGTACCGGAAAATACGTCATAGCGATCTGTTGAAGCACTGCCATTACTACAGCTGTCCAAACAACCAGCACACATCATTTTTGTTTACTCTAGCAACGGCTGCAAAGATGATTACACAAGTCTTCGTATTTTCCCTCGCCAGAGTTCTCAATGATCAACGCTAAAGTGGTAGACTTGTCTCTACGTGTGGCACTAGTTGTCAAATAGATTTTTAGAGTGTTGCCATTTGTAGTACTTTCGAGAGATTTACATTGATGACAAATCTATTATTTTTAGGGTAAGGTAAACTTTGGTTTAACCCTGAAAATTGTGTATGGCCTGGAAGAATATATGGCATCCAGAGCCAGAATTCGTTAACGGGCTTTTGTAGTTAAAGGACGTTGTAGGGACAGACTTATCTTTCCGTGAAGCTTTTTCTTCTTAGCATTCACCATCTGTAAACTCCATTCTTGGTCTTGTAATTGGTAATTTTCCAAGACTTTGAATCTCGCATACACATCCTTTAAAAAAAAAAAAAAAAACAGATATGGCTTTTTTATGTGCAAATTGTTGGTTCTTCGCCTTTCAGGCGGATGCGCTCAAATTCATTTTCAGAGTTTTGCCATGTGTCGTTCATTACATTAATGACAACTACCTTTTTAGGGAGATAATGTAAACACTTTTGTGTAGCCATCAAAATGTTATCTTGCTAGAAAACGTGTGGCATCTACAGACGCAATTCTTTAACGGCTATTTAAATTATAAGACGTTGGAGTAGTAGACTTATCTTTGTATGTAACAATGTTTGTCAGATAGATTTTTAAAGACATATTGGTTTTGAAAGACATTTTTAACTGGCTGTTGTTCGATAACACTGAAAGATACAATAAGGTCAAGCGTTTTAAAAGGACTTCCGAAATGCGATAGAACGTTGAAAACACCCTTTGTGTGTACTGTGCCCATGTGAGTACTGATCAACTGACTACGTACAGATTTTGCGTTCAGCAATCATTCCTTACATTAGTTTGTCTTCCCCATCCGTCTCGCCCCCTTTCTGAAACTTTGACGTTTAATATGATCAGTATATTTCAGGTTCCAGATGTTGTGATGCATTATTCAGATGTTCAGGGTCTGTAGATTGTCAGTATTTTCTTTTTTTTTCTCTAAAGAAATTATTTGAAACATGCGTTTTAGTTGGACTGACTAGTTCTGTATCTTGGTTGGGGTAATTTTTATCAAATAATGCTCATGAACTGACTGACTTACTTTCTACCCCACTAGGACATCACACAAGCGATAAACACGCGATGACACAAAGTGCCACTATGTGGATGAGGACCACCGTGGAGAGATCCCAGAAACCGCGTTCAGACAACTGGCCATATTGATGGCTTGCCTAAATTGCGGCCCCTGGCAAAAGCCAGAGCGGGCTTCAAATAACAAAAAATTACGTCCTGAAAAGGACATAAGGAATAGGGAGATTGTCTATGCTCATGAGCAGTGTAACTTAAATTGTCTTTCCCTGGCAGACTTGTGCAAATGGGATTCTCAGGATTCTTGTTTTCGATTGAAAGATGTGTCAATTTTATTTCGCATTTGATTTTTCATTTCTGGTCCAGAAGACACGATCCACAAGGTCACAGAAACCAGCCGCCTCTTTCCACTACTAAGTAGGTCAGCCGGAACTCATCGAGCGTCTACGATACAGGGTCAAGAAGACCAATGCTGTTAATAAACCCCGTTATGGACACCTAAAATCGCAGAAACCAGGAAATAGAAACGAAGTGCCACCAAAGAATTGGAGAAAGGCAGAAAGTCTTCCAGCTCCTCTAGTGCTCAGAAGCAAGACACATTCATGTCAAGCAGACAGGCTCAGGAGTATCTCACTACTGTATGCGGGAAGATACGTGGGCAGATATCATCAATGTTGTACATACTAAACTGGTAGACAGTAAAGAATCTCTAAAGCTAACACGACTGCACGAACTCTGGTGAAGCACGTCGGTGCTATCATCGGGATCAAGATCATAGATATTATAACCTGGAGGTTCCTGTTGCATCGGAAGCCCGCATAGGAAAGCCCAATTAGCAGTGATGTCGATTTTGATAAAATAATAAAACAATTTGGACGTGATATTTCCAAAAATAAAACCATAGATCACAAGATGAGAATCTCAGCAGGGTACAGGAACTTTGCAACACAGGCGCAGGAACAAACGTGTAAGTACCAGAATCTAATTTTTCGTCTGTTTGTGAGAAAACTAGAAATTTGTAGCATCTTCCTAGGATCAAAGCAAGTATATTATCATTTTCTTATTATCCTTTTCTTATTATCCTGTCCTTATTATCCTATCCTTAATAAACTTTTCTTATTATTCTTTTCTTAATATATCTTTCTTATGAATCTTTTCCTATTATCTTTTTCTTATTATTCCTTTTTTATTATACTTTTCCTATTATCCCTTTCTTATTATCATTTTCTTATTATCCTTTTCTTACTATCCTTTTCCTATTATCCATTTCTTATTATCTTTTTCATTTACCTTTTCTTATTATCTTTTTCTTATAATCCTTGTCTTTTTATCCTTTACTTATTATCCTTTCCTTAATATCCTTTCCCTTATTATCTTTTTTATATTATCATTTTCTTATTATCCTTTTCTTATTATCCTGTCCTTATTATCCTATCCTTAATAAACTTTTCTTATTGTTCTTTTCCTAGTATACATTTCTTATTATTCTATTCTTATTATCATTTTCGTATTATCCCTTTTTTATTATACTTTTCCTATTATCCTTTTCTTATTATCTTTTTTTTTTCCGTCATATTGTCCTTTTCTTTTTATTCTTTTCTTATTATGCTTCTCTCATCATGCTTTTCTTATTATCTTTTTCCTCTTATTCTTTTCCTCTTATCCTTTTCTTTTTATCCTTGTCCTATTATCCTATTCTTATTATCATTCTTTTATTTTCCTTTCCTGTTATTCTTTTCTTATAATCCTTTTATTATTACCCTTTATTATTATTATTTTCCTATCCTTTTCTTATTATCCTTTTCCTATTATCCGTTATTCTATCCTTTTCTTTTTAGCCTTTTCTTATCATCTTTTCCTTATAATCATTTTCATACTATCCTGTTCCTAGTATCCTTTTCTTATTATCCTTTTTTATTATCCTTTTCCTATTATCTTTTTCCTAATATCCTTTTCTTGTTATTCTTTTTATATTATCTTTTTCGTACTATTCTTTTCTTATTATCCTTTTATTATTATCTTTTTATTATTCTTCTTTTTTATTATCTTTTTCTTATCATTTTCTTATTATCATTTTCTTTTTATCATTTTATGATTATCCTTCTCTTAAAATCCTTTTCTTATTATCCTGTTCTTATTATCCTGTTTTAATTATATTTTTTAATTATCCTTTACTGATTATTCTGTTTCTACTATCCTTTACTTATTATCCTTTTCCTATTATCCTTTTCTTATAATCCTTTTTTTTATCCTTTTATTATCCTTTTTTTATTGTGATTTTCTCATTATCCTTTTCCTATCATCCTTTCCTCATTATCTTTTTATCATTATCCTTTATTATTATCTTTTTGATATCCTTTACTTACTATCGTTTTCCTAGTATCCTTTTCTTATTATCCCTTTTTTAAATCCTTTTCCTTTTAATCCTTTCTTTTGATCTTTTTCTTATTGTCTTTTTCTTACTATGATTTTCTTATTTTCCATTTTCTCATTATCGTTTTCTTTTTAACCTTTTCTCATTATCCTTTTCCTATTACCCTTTTCCTATTATCATTTTCTTTCTATCCTTTTCGTATTATTCTTTTCGTAATTATAATTTTCTTATTATCCTTTTCTTATTATCCTTTTCTTATCATCCTTTTCCTATTATCCTTTTCTTATCATCCATTTCTTATTTTCCTTTTCTCATATACGAAACAGAGAATTGAATTGGAGAGGGGAAAAGTGGAGCTTTTATACCACTCTCAGTTTTAACAAAAATATATTTATATATATATTTGAATATTCTTTTGTGATTACCTCATATTAGTAATTTTGTTTTTACATGTGAATGAATCATGTGGTAATGGAAGTGAGAAATGAAAGTTTGTGGAAGACTGGAAAAGTCAAGCATAAAACTGCAATCCCGCTCAGTAATATTACACTGCTGACTGAAGTAGATGGCAGAAAATCGGATGGCTGTCTGGCTGACTAATTTGGCTGTCTGATTGACTGACATACTGGCTGACTGACTGACTGGCTCACTGGCTGACTGACTGAGAACTGATTAACTGACATACTGGCTGACTGCGGATTGGCTGACTTACTGATTAATTGACTAATTGTTTGATAGACCAGCTGATTGACTGACTGACAAATTTGACTACTGGCTGACTGGTTGACTGAATAACTTGATGTACTGGCTAGGTCACTGGCTGACTGATTGTCTGACTGACTGGCTGTCTGACTAGCTGACTGATTGACAAATTGGGTACTTGACTGTCTGAGAGCTCGATAAACTCCCATGCTAGCAGTTTAATATCTTACCTTTGTTCCCGTAATTTTCATTTTGTAGACCCCACTGTTTTTGCGATGAGATCACAGTGTTCCATTAAATACAATTTATGAAACTTCGGTTTATTTTCAACATATTTTAGAAAACAACTGTTCTAGCCCACGCGGTGTACCATAACTTTAGGTCAAAATAGTGTATAGTGTGACTGCCAAAAATAAATTCTAGTTTGGCATGACTCTCAAATAGAAGCGGGCAATTTGCGACTTGGACTGCGCTGTTTTATCGTCGCTTTGGGCGGTAATTCTATCAAAGCGCACACAATTCATGTGACAACCTAGAGCCCAAAAGAAGCCGCTAATTTGCATATGTTTCTATAGCAACACAAGTAGCAAAAGTTCAAAAAGGTTTGAGGTTTGAACAACGGATCAACATCATGGCACATGGGTTGTAACCCATAAGGGCTCTGTTCTTCTTCTAACTCAAGTCTGAGTCCAAAGAAGCTCAGCACAGTGCTCAGACTCTGTAGCACCGGCGAGGATCCTGAAATACTTTAAGTAGATTTTAAACTTCAAATATTTGCCCGGGCAGCGCCGTTAGGCTACTTTCTTCGATTTTCAAGTCCGATCTCACTACCCAGAGACCGGGGAGGGGGGGGGGGGTCTAGAAGTCCAAGTTCATGTGGAAAAAAAATCCCTGCCCTTACCGAGGATTGAACCCAGAACTCTATCACTCGAGGTGGACACCATACCTCGAGACCATGCAGCCTCCTTCTTCTTCTTCATCGTATTCTTCTTCGCGTTCACCAGCTATAAATTTCGGCGGAAAATTATGGTTGTTCGTCCACTTCTGGACTGCAGTCCTATTCCAGAACCGGAGTGTTACGTGAACATTCGTTTTACATATCTGACTTAGGCTATCCTTTGAATAACGGGCACTAAAGATGGCGGCCGCCAAATATCCTTTCGAGCCGCAGTAACGAGTCAATTGCGCATTTCCGGCTACTTAATTTGCGGTTTTCCGCCAACAACCGCTACAGCTACGTGGCCCCAGGCGTGGATTGGGGCTAAACTAGATGGCTAGGACTCACGAGCAGCAGCTTCTGCATCTCCTGCAGCTTTGCTCGTGAGTCCTAGCCATCTAGTTTAGCCCCAATCCACGCCGCGAGAGCGGCCTGGTGGCCACGTTGCGGTGGCGATAGTCGCCGGAAAACCGCAAATTAAATAGCCGGAAGTGCGCAATTGACACGTGACTGCGGCTCGAACGGATATTTTGCGGCGGCCATCTTTAGTGCGCGTTATTCGAAGGATAGCCCTGACTTTTTTGTATGCAGACTGCTGGGTCCTTGCCTCTCAGGCAAATGCACTTCGACATCGAAGGCAGCTCCGAATTAATCGACTCTTACAATATGCTTTTGGGTAGGCAGTTGGACTGTTCTTGTTTTTGCTATAATAGGACCCCGGAACCCACACGGGGAGCTTTTATTCAACTGGGAAACTTCCTAGTAGCAATTAATAATATTTGTTCAAAATAATGTACAACCTAAAGTAAAGTAAAGGACCCTTGTCCACGCCTTTAAGCGTATAGTGCGTATAGGGCTAGACATATATTTTTTAGACCAATCGGCCAAAAATGTGTGATATGGTCAGAATTCCGCCGACCAACTTTACTTCCCGGTACTGCCCTCGGTACCCACTTAAGGCTAGACAGACAGACAGACAGACAGACAGACAGACAGACAGACAGACAGATAGACAGAGAGATAGACAGATAGACAGATAGACAGAATAGACAGGAGAGATTAAGATAGATAGATAGATAGCAACGTTCAAGATCGATATCTAGATAGATAGATAGAACTAGATAGATAGATAGATAGATAGATAGACTCAGGTTAGATAGATAGATAGATAGATTTTGATAGATAGATAGATATTTAGATAGATAGATAGATAGATAGATAGCTAGATAGATAGATAGATTTAGATAGATAGATAGATAGATAATAGATAGATAGCCTAGATAGATAGATAGATAGATAGATAGATAGATAGATAGATAGATAGATAGATAGATGATAGATAGATAGATAGATAGTATGATAGATAGATATATATATAGATAGATATAGATAGATAGATAGATATATATATTAGATAGATGATAGATAGATAGATAGATAGATATATATATCGATAGATAGATAGATATATAGATAGATAGATAGATAGATAGATAGCATAGATAGATAGATAATAGATAGATAGATAGATAGATGATAATAGATAGATAGATAGATAACTATGGATAGATAGATGGATAAGAAAATAGATGAAAGATGGATAGATACAGAAAGATGGACAGATAGGACAGACAGAAGACAGAACAATGACAGACCAGATCAGACAGACAGACAGAAGGTCGACAGACAATCAGACAGACAGCACAGACAGAACAAACATTTGCATTAAACAGGAGATGCAGTTATTCGTTTTTTTAGAAACAGACAATAGATTTTGACAGGTGCCCTTGAATGTAGCCGGGCCATAAGAAACGAGTGAAGGAGTTTCTGTACCTAACCAGGGTAGCTTTATCCGTAGATAGATACTTAGATAGATCGATATGTTAGATAGACTGTTGAGTCAGACAGGGTACACAAAATAACAGACGACGACAGACAGACAGACAGAATAGATTAGACAGACAGAACACGACAGACAGACCAGACAGACAGAACAGACAGACAGATAGATAGATAGATAGATAGATAGATAGATAGATAGATAGATAGATAGATAGATAGATAGATAGATAGATCGATAGATCGATAGATAGATAGATAGATAGATAGATAGATTAGTTAGATAGATAGATAGATAGATAGATAGATAGATAGATAGATAGATTAGATAAGATAGATAGATAGATAGATAGATAGATAGATAGATAGATAGATAGATAGATAATAGATAGATGATAGATAGATAGATAGATAGATAGATAGATAGATAGATAGATAGATAGATAGATAGATAGATAGATAGATAGATAGATAGATAGATAGATAGATAGATAGATAGATAGATAGAATAGATAGATAGATAGATAGATAGATAGATAGATAGATAGATAGATAGATAGATAGATAGATAGATAGAATAGATAGATAGATAGTTAGAATAGATAGATAGAGATAGATAGATAGATAGATAGATTAGATAGATAGATAGATAGATAGAAAGATATAGAGTTATAGGGATAGATATAGATAGATATATAGAGGAGATATATAGAGAGAGATATACATAGAGAGAGATAGACATAGATAGAGAAAGAAAGAGATAGAGAAAGATAGAGAGAGAGAGAGAGAGAGAGAGAGAGAGAGAGAGAGAGAGAGAGAGAGAGAGAGAGAGAGCAACTAACTGGTGACCTGACGACAGGCAGTTTTACTGGACGACGATATATATATATACATAAAGTAAAAGTAAAAGACTTTTTTTCCACGACTTATGGCGTATTGGGTATATAGGGCTAGACCAATATTTTCTAGAACAAACGGTACTTTGTGGATGCAGTCGGCATCACGCCGGCCGACTTTACTTCTCAGGAATACACCTGGTATCCACTCAAGTCTAGGTTGACCTTGGAGCCAAGGTCATTTTTAATTTTTATTAGTAACTGTAATAAATAATAATAATAATAATAATAATAATAATAATAATAATAATAACAATAATAATAACTTTAATTATAATGTCCTTTATTTCATATACATGTAATAAAATATTGAAAATATTAAATGTATAAGCAAACTCTGAAATAAAACACATAAGTCTGATATGCTAGGGTTCTATTACACATTTGGATTAGGGGGGAGGGGGGGGGGGGTAACGCAAGGGTAAAGTAAAGGACTCTTTTCTACGCCTTCATTTGTTACAGGCATATAGGGCTAGACCTATATTTTATAGACCAATGGAGAGTGATGTGGTTAACACCACGCCAGACGCCTTTACTTTCCTGGACTCTACCTGGTATTTATTTTAAGCTGGGTCAAACAGAGAGCAAAAGTTATTTTCAACACACAACGATGGCTGCCTTTTGTTTGAGAGGTTAGCCCTACAACATTGTTTAGAAGGGAAACAAAAGTGTTTGGAAGCCGGGGAGGGGGGGGGGGAGGGGTGTGGCCTAACGTACCCTTGAGGTTCCTGGGACCACGAGTAATATTACTAGTTCTCTAGATGACCTGTGAAAACATATGACTTGATAAAAAAAACTGATAATCTGTTACTAAAGTCTTATCCATGTGATGTAACTTTGATGTATCTTTTTTTAACAAATCACCACTGTTATTGTCTATTATTTTTTTTACCCCCCCCCCCCCCAACTCCGTGCTATTAGGATTGTCTTTTATTTCCTATAGTTTATCAATGTCTTAAAATGATTGTCTACTATCTCCTATAATGTGATATACACATGGCGAACACAAGTAAAGATATCACTAGAGAAACAGAAAGGCGCATATTTGTTATAGGATATTAACATTGCTGGAAAAGATCTCAGAATAATAATAAAAAAAAAATGTTTACCGGAAGCAAGAAGCAGCAATTAAATTAGGAAATAAAGTAGGCAGATATGAACAGCTAAAGCAAGGATGAGTTTTCTCACATAATATCTTCTATCTCTTCAGTGAAATAATAGTGAGCATGGTCAGAGAATTAAAATAAAACCTAGTTGGAGGTTATAATATAAACCATCTTCGTTATGCAGATGACACAATATTAATAGCTGAAAACGCAGAAGACCTACAACAACTATGATACACTGTGGTACTAGAAAGTGTAAAAAAGAGGACTTTAATTGAATATTGAGAAAGCAGAAACAGTAGTTACATCGAAGAAGAAGACACACTACAAAATGTGACATAGCAATTGAAGAGAAAATACTTAACCAAGTTAATCAATTCAATTTTTGAGGGAACATTCATAATATCAGATGGACGATGTGTGACAGAAATTAAGAGCAGAATTGGCAAGTGAAAGGCTGCATTTTAGAAGAAAAGAAGTATCTTAAGTTATAAATCACTCTCATTAAACATCAAAAAACGAGAACTAAAATGTTATATCGAGTCGAGCCTATTCTGTTGTATGGCAGTGAATCTTGGAATGTTAGCAAACAAATTAGGAAGAGTTTGTAAGCAGCCAAGATGTGGTTCTTGAGACAAATATCTTGGACTGCCAGAATAACTAACAATGATAATCTGGAAATAGCTAATGAAAGTAGAACATTATATACAACGATGAGGAGGAGACAAACGAAGTTCTTTGGTCATGTAATCAGAAAAGGAGCACTGCAAAACTATCGTGACGACTGAGAAGATCACCGGTAAAATAAGCAGAGGCAACCAAGAGCAAAGATGGGGGACGGCCTGAGACAGTGGCATTGAGGAATATCATAAGTGGAATTGCTCCAGAACACCAAAGACCGAGACTTGTGGAGATACATGAACGCCTACACCAGCTGGCAAGGCACTTGATGATGATGATTTTTTCCTTATGTTACTTATATTTTGTAGTAAGTTTTCATTTTCCCAACACCCTACTAACGTGTATATTATTATTATTTTGTTGTTATTATTATTATCGTCGTTAATATTATTACACAGGTTGATTTCCGGCATGGATTACTTCGCACGTTTACAAATTTGCTTGCTTGCTTGCTTCTTGAAAAAACAAAAAGAATAATTTGATCACGTTCAGGCTTTTTAGCTATATGGCTGCTGCCTATATTTGCGACCTTTATTAAGTTTGATTTGCTTGAATATGGTTTCCTTCGGTTCCATTTGGTTATGTTGTTCTAAACGGTTTGACTGATGTTGTTTCTTCCTTGTATAAAGTTGTTCGATACCTGATTTTACAAATTTACCTGACCAACTGTTTTATTTGGAGACGCAGTTTATGATTTGATGATGCTGTACTCCAGAATCAGTTTCTGGGAGTTGCTTGCAGATATTCCTCCTTATTACGTTTCCTTTTATCATTTCTTTGCTGCTGTATAGCTCTACTATCGATTAGGCAACAAAAAAGAGGTGATTTTAAAAAATATATAGACATATAGTCGATCGCTGAGAAACTGGAAATGCTTCCAATTTCTTTTGAGAAAAAAAAAAATGTAAAAGGTGGACCACTTTCAGACTGCTGCTAGCTAGCCGAGGCTGCTAACAGTCTCCGTCTATATGTGTGGTCTGGGTTATTTGCGTCACTTTCGTGACTTAATTCTAGTATTTGCGCCGTTTCTGGGCTTGATGCTTCCTTCCAATTCAGACCGCTCGTCCTCCACCCTGTAGTTAGCTGTGCATGCCTTTCCTCTTCTTACTTGGTGCTTGCTCTTGGTTTTGTCTCTCTCAGATTTAGCCAGGCGTATTTCGTAGGAGAGCGAGTTTTTCTACACAAAGTCCTTTGGACCACCATTTACAGTTTTAAAATTTTGAGTATTTTCTTTTGCCAAAAAGTACTGAAAACAGTTCTTGATTTTGGATAGTTCCGAAATGTGAAAATATTTCGCGCATGACCATAGTGGTCTTATAGTTGTCTTCCTGCAATAAGAACGGGTTAGTCATGTCTTGGATATGTGTGTGAAATGTTGTGTTGAGCCTCAAGGCGGGTCTATTCGTCATTTAGTTAGTGTGTGATCCGCTTGTGTCGGTTTGGGTTGGCAGCTAGGCTCTGGTGTACGTAATATCATATAACCGGAGCACCCAGCTCACTTTTTGAGATCCAAATTTTCGTCGTTGATAATTGCTGTGGCATGTTGGGTATCGAATTCAAGTTCTCTCTGTGGGAATAGGGTGGGGGGGGGGGGGGGTTAACTCATAGTGCATCCGAATTAGGTAGGGAAGGGTGAGGGGAAAGGAGGTGGGAGGCCATTAAGTTATTTTTCGTCGTTGCCGTCTTGCTGGATTCTAGTGTGGCCTTTAGCCGGGATTATACGTATCACGTCACCAACCTTTGCTATCATCCCTCTGATGTGGTTGTATTGGGATTAAGTGTTCTAGTCCTGTCGGTATCGATTCACTTGTTTTCCCTGTTTGCTGGCAGTCAGATCTTGTTGTGAGCCCCGCCGGTCATGTTTATGTTTTATGCATGATGTGGAATGGGATGGTTTTGAGTATGAATCCCCGGAGTATATGGACGCACACAACTAAGTGTATGCTTACATGTACTCGAGCATTCATACACGCAGACATCACTACATGTTTGCACTTCCTTTCATACTTATCCGTGTATGCATACCTATTTGACATTCCGTACACATGCATACTCTTTCATATGTGTCTACCAATGTCTACATAAATGCACTTACATTCATGAAAAACGTACATCAACACTTAAGGACACTCAAACTTCCATGCCTTGCATGTTTTTTGTGTCGCTATGTCTGTAAAATCGTCTGGTGGTGTCACTTTTTAAGTTATGTCCAGTCCCTGGTATTTGACCTGTCCGTTACGTTATTATCATGTTCTGGTGGGTGGTGTGTGTTAATGAGGTTCACAATTCATTCCATTTATTCTCGTTAACAGCTTCATGCGATTTCATACGTATGTATGCACTCGTTTACCGTATAGTCCCATGCAACCACATAATTTATGGGTTCCCAGAGTGCACGGTCAGTCACACACACACAAATATATATAAATATATACACGCTCATTCATATATATATATATATATATATATATATATATATATATATATATATATATATATATTCAACACACACATTTGCATGCATACATAAATGCATTTCTATTTCCATGTAATCGTTCATCTGTTCCTTTCGCACATCTGTATTCCCACTTTCGTCCATATGTGACCCCTTACCATTCGTCTACTTACATCTTGTCATATGTATCCATCCTATACATAAATGCACTCTTCCTTGTGTATTCACACGTACTTACATCAATGCATCCATCATACCTACAATACCTCTCTTACGCTAGGGTGTCCGAAGTCACCACCCGACCTGTTCCTTCTGTTGTTTAGAGCTGATCTTGAACCTGGTCTTTTTAGTTTTGGTTTGTTTTGATTAGATACTGTTTAACAAGTTTTTGGATGTCTTTATTGCTATCCACGTTTAAACATTTTTTTGCAGTAGTCTGTTGTTTAAGCAATGGCAAACTACTGGACGTAAATTTGCCTAGAAAAACCACACTACAGTCAAGGGCTGTTGGGGTTGGTTCTGCAACGTCCTGTAAAGGATACGCAATTAACCTGAATCTGTTTGCGTTTTAGAAATAACTCCTCAATGAGTTTCCTCTCCAATTTGTATTTAGTGCAGTTTATCATATAATGTTCTACTGTATTATTCTGAAAGCAGTCCACATATAGGGGAAATGTAAATTTATCTGGATGCCACCCTAACCTAGCTCTCCATAATAGTTTGTTAGCTGTGATTTTCAGTTTGTCCCGTACCTGTGTGTTAAGGCTGGGTTCTTTAAGGTTGTTGTATGCATCTCTACCCTTAGTGCTCATCTGCCATTGGAGTTTCCACATTTTAATGATATGTATTTTGATTATGCTAGTCCTTTCAGTTTTTCTGAGTCCTACTTCTACTAAAGCATCACATTTAGCTCCTTTCTTGACTGCTTCGTCAGCTTTTTCATTGCCTTTTACACCTCTATATGCTGGTACCCATGCCATGGTGACTTGGCATTCATTATTCTTGAGTTGGGTTGTAAGGTTTAAGATCGTTTCTTTAATATCTGGTCTACTGCTTGCCTTATGATTTTTTAACGTCTGCACTGAGGACAACGAATCTGTCAGTATGGTGAATTTTGTTGGAGGTTTATTTATTACCATCTCTAGTGCTAAATATTCGGCATTTTCTCAAACCTGCACCACTTTTTATCTCCCTATAGAAAATACACCCTCACCCAGCTCCCACTGTATATATTTAAAGCTTATCCAGAATTTGTTGAATTTGGAAAGGCTAACCCAATCAACAAATGCTCGCAGAAGTCAGATGTGTCGGTCGAAAGGTAAAAATATCGTAGCCATGCTGTAAACGGACACAACGCTATCACATTTTCGGATGAATGCAGAAGATGACGAAGAATTAGTTAAAATTTGCAGTTGATATTTTTTAAACTGGATAAGAGATTTTAACCCCCTCCCCCTTTTTATCCCGCTTCCCCCAGTAATCATTCACCGCTAGGAGATGGGTGATATGTTACAGTGTTGCCATTATTTGCTTACCTGGTAAATCACAAAGCGAGTGGACTACTAACGGTTTTCTGACTTTGTCCATGTTTAAAAACAAAACAGTTAAATGATTACCTCGTATTTGCAGGAAATAACACAGGGCAACAGCGATGGTCAAAATAATGAGAGGTTCCTATTGCAATACTTTGCGTGAAGTACAATAACCAACAATAAAATATAATTACGCTTTCTATTCCTTGCTGAAACGCAAACGTATAACTAACTAAACATACATATAGCAGGAAGTCAGTATATTAATTATACATTCCTTTTAAATTGCAGATACAGAACACGATAATGGGGATCATTATGATTTCTTCTACGTCTGAAGTCTGGAATTCAGGATAGAAACCGTGTCGGACATAAGACGACGAGTAATCAGTCACATAGTATTATTGAAGAACGTAATCTAGACAGGCTAATCCATGCTATTGTCTCAACGTTTTCAGAAGCTGATAGTCCAGACCGTTAAACCGATCATTGGTTTCCTTCTGTGGAAAAAGTTTCTTTGATCCTTTGCATTCTTCACAGGGCTTGGTAAGTAGATTTGTTTACAGAACACTTCCTTTTTTTAAATGGGTATTTATAGTTTAGGTTCAGCTATGTGTTTGTAGAAAAGGATGAGGTGAATGTTTAAGTTTGAACAACAGATCAACATCATGGCCCACGGGTAGTAACCCATAAGTGCTCTGTTTTTTCCTCTGACTCAAGTCTGAGTCCGAAGAAGCTCAGCACAGTGCACAGACTCTGTTGCTCCGGCTAGGATCCTGGAATACTTTAGGAAGAATTTTAACTCTAAATTTTGTCCGGGCTCCGCCGTTAGGCTACACTTTTCGATTTCCAACCGCCAGGGGATTTTTTAAGTAACAATGCACACGGGCGTCCAATCTCACTACCCAGAGACCAGGGGGATTTACTATAAGTCCAAGTCCACATGCAAAAATCCCAGCCTTTACCGGAGATTGAATCCGAAACCTCTAGCACTCGAGGCGGATAACATGCCAAATACCACGCAGCCCTTAGGATGAATTAAATAAAAAGGAATAATCAAAACCTGATGAGGTCTGTACATATTTTAGATTATAATGTTGTTCAAAGTTAAGGCGACTGGAATGACTTGACTAGATAATCCATCGGGTGTCAATTGCTCTATAAAACTGGATCTAGTACCACTTACCCTTCCCGTCCCAAGACGCGGAAAGATGTACATACTTTTACTTATAATGCCTAATGCCTACTTCTTACTGGTCAAGCGGCTTCCGACTCGTAATTCCGACGTACCGCGATCGAAACCCACTGCTGGCTGCGTGGATTTTTATCATAACATGGGGCGTCACAAGCCGACCTAGCCTAAAATGGCGTAATGCCGACCACATTACCCACCTAGTGCCGATTGGTCTGTAAAAATATGGGTGTTCTTCCAATATGCCCGATGCGCTTAAGGCGTAAAAAGTGATCTATACTTTACATACTCTTACTGGTGAAGGGTTGCAATATTAGCTGCTCACACACAATATGTAGCTACATCAAACCTTACAGAGCGGGACTCGCCGGCGTAAATACACTAGGAAGCATTCTTGGAAGAAGATTCAGGCAATTTTAATGTACAAAGAAGACGATCAAGAAATGAACAATGAACCATGAGCACACGATATTGCCTACTTCCTGTTTGTAGAGTGGTGCATTATTAGATACTCACAACATATTGTCTAGTTCCGGTAGACTCTCGTACTCTATTGCTACCTCTATATTTGATTTCGTTTTGAAACCACAGTTCAAATATTTGTCTACGTTGTCACTATGTCTCCGCTAAATTATTGTCTCCTTCTCTTTGGTTATTTGCTTTCAACAGATGCTGAAAAGAACGATAGGGCCCCTACAACTATTAGATTCGCAGATGGAGAAAAACAACACTCTAACTTGAGGAAATTTACTCTAGCCGAAACAGCATAAACATTGCAAAATGCTGTGACACAATTTGCACTAAATTTGATCAGACAATACACGAGACCGTCTCCCACTCACATCCTATCATCAAAATGCTTTCATTTCTGCCAATTGCCTGCCTCTTAAAGCGTCCATTGCTACAGAAATAGAATGTCCTTGAAGAAGCGTTTCTTGACACCACTCAGGTGGGCTGGTTCGGGGAAGTTGCCTTATAAGTTTTTTTTTTTTTTCCTTTTTACATGCTCCCAATTTTATTGTTATTTATTGTTATTTTCTTTATCATTTCTATATCACCATTGTATCATTACATTTGTTGCACTAATTTGATTAATAGTAACACAAAATTTATATATAATCTTTGTCGTCTCAATGTGTGACGCAGTGTATAGTTATTTTAATGGTCCGCCTGGCTGTAGTCGGAGCCCTAATATAACCTAACGGTTGAACGGAATGTCTTGGACTTGTGCCTGGATGATACTCATCTGAATGTTGGCACTTTTTATCACCAGGTGTTGGTCGCTCGTTGTGTGGCCCTGTTGGCGATTGGCGATGAAGATCCACACATTAACTGTTCATTTTGACATGTCATATTTTATTCTATTTTTTTTTTAACTTCAACAATTGATACATCCTCCTCCCGATCATACTTGTCAGTTTCAACATCATCATCATTGTCAATACTCCTAGCAGTATTAGTAGTAATAGTAGTAGCGGTGGTGGTAGTAGTTGTGGTAGTGGTGGTGGTGGTGGTGGTGACTGTAGTAGTAGTAGTAATAGTAGTAGCGGTGGTGGTAGTAGTTGTGGTAGTAGTGGTGGTGGTGGTGACTTTAGTAGTAGTAATAGAAGTAGCGGCAGCAACAGTACTGAAGCGTATTAGTAGTCGTTGCAATAGTAGTATTGTTGTTGCTGTTGTTGTTCCTGATCACACTTGTCAGTTTCAACACCATCATCGTGGCCAATACTCCCAACAGTGTCGTCACCATAGTTATTCTCCATGTCGTTATTTTAGCTTCTTTCTGACCATATTTTTTGCAGCTTTGCTCCACAGCTGCTGTTGCTGCTTCTGTTCTATAAGAATAATTAATTACCATTATCACCATCATAAGGATAAACTAATTACTACTTCTACTGCTGTTGTTGCTGTTGCTATTACAACAACAACAAAAACAACAACAAGAACAATACTACTATTGCAACGACTACTAATACGCTTCAGTACTGTTGCTGCCGCTACTTCTATTACTACTAATACAGTCACCACCACCACCACTACCACAACTACTACCACCACCACTACTACTATTACTACCACTACTGTTACTACTACTACTACCACCACCACTACTACTATTACTACTACTACTGCTACTACTACGACTACTACTATTGCTGCTGCTACTACTACTGCTACTACTACTACTACTACTACTACTACTTCTGCTACTACTACTACTACTACTACTACTACTACTACTACTACTACTACTACTACTACTACTACTACTACTACTACTAATACACCTTTATCATTATTCATTGTCTTCTTTTTACTCAGTTTTCCTCTTTCTTCCCCTTCTACATCAAGAAGCTGACCTCATTCTCAAAATATAAATACAGTTTCTGCTTCTGCTTGCCTGATTGTCAATGCGACATTAAAGTCGTATATAACCTTTACTAAAAAAAAAAGAGCTATACAATAAGAGCAACTATACGAATGATAGGATACGATATATTTATTAATCCTAAAATGCGTTTTTCATGTTAAGAAGCACAGTGTTATATATGCAGAATCGCAGCATCTGCCAAATAATTTCGGAATCAATGTCAGTATTTTTTACTGCAAATGGATTCGTCAGTATCCAAGTCACGAAGGGATTCGTGTCTCGACTGGAGTTCAGAATCAATCTGTAAGCTGTTCAGATAATCTAATTACTCTAATGTCGTTCTCGCTTTCCTCAGTGCTCTAGGCTGGGCTAGTACTAATACAATCAAATGCTCATTGTGGCTTTGTTTCGTTTCTTTCATTTTGAGGATTTTATTCTACACAATGGAGGATTCTTCCTATTGTTCTTTATTATGTTTAATAACTGTAAAGACTGAGTAATTTTTTAAACTTAGATTATGGTACCAAGCTGTGAATTAACAAAGGAAGTTGGTATGTATTTCACATGACGGAATTTATATTCGTTGTCCACATGTGGGATGCAATTTTGCGTTATTCTGAAGGCCCATCCTGGCTGTTGCCAGGGCTTCTAAAAAAAACCTGACGGTTGAATGGGGTTTCTGGGACCTTTCCACAGGTGATCCTTATCCAAATTGTGGCACTTTGTGTCACCGGTGTTGATCACTAATTGTGATGTCCTATTGGGGTAAAAAGTCAGTCATTACGCATGATTTCACAGACCAACCCCACTTTTATTGAGTGTTAAACTTGTCTGTTTACTTTCTTTGCGGTGTGCACTTTGTAGTGTTTGTGTTAAATACACATGTTGACCTTTTTTCGTGTTAATGATATTGTACAGTTACAAGATAGGATAAATCGAATTCATAACATTTTGCATTTCGCACACCTATTTCACGATTTTAAAGCCCGCTACGAATCCTGTACACTCATGGCAACAACAACAACAACAACAACAACAACAAAACACATACATCAAAGCATCTCAGAGATCATCTCTCAGTTTTTGAGGCTGGATACCCTAATGGCTGCCATTTTTATATGTTAATTAGGTCACGTCAGCTCACATTTATATGATCCTTATGTTCGCCTTATTAGGACACACAATATGATGTGCATCTTGGCAGGCTCGTTGGCAGACAACCGTAAATGTATAGGTTTTTGCTTAAAAAAAGGCAGTTTGTGGCCATTAGTATATGTTAAATAGGTCACGTCAACTGACATAGGTACAATTATTTGATTTTTATGTTCGCCACATAATGATATGCATCTTCCCAAACTCGTAGGCAGACAACTATAAAACTATAAGGTTTTTGATGAAAAATAGTCAGTCTGCGGCCATTTTCATATGTTAATTGGGCGCATATTGTAGTGTATGTATTTGAGACTTCCATAAATAGTTAGTTCTTACTGTTCCGATTCCAGCAATATGGGTTGCTAAGGGATTCGTTCAGTAACAAAAAGTTATTGTCATACAATGCAAACATTGAGTCATTTCATCCTACTGGGCCGCAGGCCGGAATCCATGTTTTGTCCATTTCCACTATAATTTGTCTATCGTGGTTGCAGAACCAATGCCAGCACTTTCTCGCTGTTGTGGTTTTTCTAGGTAAATTTACGTCTAGTAGTTTGCTATTACTCTTTGGACCGTCGGCTCTTCGTACCACAGTTGAAACTGTCGCAAGACAACCCGTCCGCAGAAGGGATCGAACTCAGCACCCCGACATTACGAGGCGCGTTCGCAACGCCTAAGCCACAGACGCTGTCTATCGTGGTATCCGCCACTAAAATGTTGATATCCGCCACTAAAATGTTGATATCCGCTTAAAATAGAACTACAGGCTCCAATGAGGTACCATTGGATTTGTAATTTTAATTTCTATCTGTCTATCATGGTTTTATAAGTAAAATCCTAAAATATAAAATTTCACTAGCATCCCTACAAAAATCTCTGCATCCATCAGTGGGTTTCGATCGCGGTACGTTGAAATTACGAGCCGGACACGCAACGCCCAAGCCGCGGACGCCGCACGTCCATGCCATTGGATATAAATGCATTGGTATTTCTTTGCTTTCTTGAATTCATCCCATTTATTAGGTTATCAATTTCCGTAGTTTGTCGTTCAATGGCAAACTACTGGACGTAAATTTGCCTAGAAAAACCATACATCAGCCGGGTGCTGTTAGGGTTGTTTCTGCAACGTCCTGTAAAGGATACGCAACTAATCAAGTTTGTCGTTGCACTGAACGATCAGCTTTTGGTACCACTGTCGAAACCAATGCAAGACGGATCCTCCTCAGCTGTGATCGGACCCGGTACACCGCCTGGGCACAATTTGGAGTCAAAAATATACCCAAAATATTTTTAGGATCCTCGCCGGTGCAACGGAGAACATGCATTGAGCTGAGGATCTGAGAACATGCATTGAGCTGAGGATCTTCAGACTCAGATTTGAGTTAGAAATAGAACGGAGCACTTATGGGTTACATCCGTGTGCCGTGAAGTTGATCCGCCGACTGATTTAAACTAACCAGCCGTCTCTGCAGTGAAATGCGAAGATATTAAGTATACTTTCCAATGGAATTTTTAGATATCTATGACTAACTGGATCCTCGCCCTTGCCGTCAGATAACTGTCTAAGCCAAAGTAAAGTCTGCGGCTTGGAAAGCATGAATGTTAAATGATTACTGATGCTGTCATTCGACCCTGTACAGTAGATTCTTATGTAAGCAGAAGTCACGAATAAATGTCTAATGGCGAGGAGGGGCAGCCGAGGTTGCGTAGTGGCTAAAAGCTCCTTTCTGACTTGAAAGTTTTGGGTTCAAACCTGCATCGAGAGTACTGTCACTACTGTCTGTATGTACCATTTTATAGGGCTATGTAGACACGGGACCGTGAGGGTTGAAGTCGCATTGCTAGTGCTGTCGCAACGGACAGGACAGGTGAGTATGTTTAAATTTGCCACCGACAGAAAAACTCAATTTACCTTACCGGGGGTCGAATTCGGGTCTCCTGCATAAAAGCCCAACGTTGTGACCGCTCGGTTACAGGAATTGCGTTAAATATGTACCTTTGTTACTAGGTCGACGAAGGCTAAACGGGTACTAGGTAGTGTCCTAGGAGGTAAAGGCGACCGGCGTGATGCTGAGCATATTTTTCCCAATGAGTGCCAATTAAAGAACCCTTTTACGCGCCTTCAGGAGTTTTAGGCATATAGGGCTAGACCTATATTTTATATGCTCTCGGTGGGTGATGTGGCCAACATCACACCGACTGCCTTTACGTCCTAGGACTAAACCTAGTACCCACTTAAGGCTGAGTTGTTCGGCTCAGTTCAACTCAAACCTACGACCGTCCGATAGGCAGGCAAGCGTCTAGCCGCTAGACCAAGGCAGCTCCCGAATGCCGATTGGTATATAAACAATATTTATATTTATATAACTGGTGAAAAAAAAGATCCTTTATTTACGCTTTAAAGGCGAGAGGGTCGGACACAACTCTCCAGCCTTATCTGTCTCTGCAACAGCCGCTCTAGATCAACTCTGGTCGCGGTACTATTCTTTTTACGTGTAACTCTCCTGAGTGTTCAATGTTTCTTTCACCACGTTTTATAATTCCCTGTTTCCTGTAAGTGTGCGTGTTTGGTCCCGGAGTGAGGGTAATTCTTTTAGGAGAAGAACGTCTTTTTTTTTGGCTGATTATTATATTGTATTTAGTAAGTTTGTTAATAGATAATACTTCACTGCAACGAGTTTTTAATCCCCGTGTCTCGGTCACTCTCCGTAGAGTTTTTTTTGTTGTTGTTGTTCTCAGCTGGGCTAGAGCGTCGCTTGAAGCACGATAGCTGCGTATCCTTAATGACGACCTTCATTAATATTCCTTTTTGCAAAGTAAAGGAAGGATTCTGATATGATAGCCACGAAAGCCTGGCAAAATGCGTAATTATAAGGGAATACTGGGAGTGATTAGTGATAAGTGAAAAAAATCACAGCACACCGGACAGATCCACAGGTACTCCAATATTCTCCTCAGTAGCTATTTTGTCGTAAAACAAATAATCCATCTCCTTCTTCGTTTAGTTTGCAGTTGTAACTGCAGCAAGAGAGTTCAACTGTTGTTTCTTAAGACAATGCACAGTTTTTCTGGATTTTCTACAGGCCTGCATATGACGAGACTAGGAGCATTTAGGATGCAGAAGACAGTTAGAAATAGCTTGAAATTATCATAAGGACAAGAGAACTAATAGACGCGACAGTGCACGAGCTGCCAAACTGTAGAGACAATATGAACTAATGCTCTAGAGCGAGGTCCTCCTGCAAATGCAGCAGGATTGTTCTAATGATCATGTAAAGCCAACAACTTTTTTTCGGTGTAACTACAATAATTTATTTGGCATTAAAAAACATTAAAAATTCTTTTTCCCTCCGTTTTCGTATTTTGACAGTTTTTCGGATAGCGATAAACTGTTTTCATAAATTGCTTGTCAGATTATAATGAAACTTTTTACACTTATTTAACATTGTATTACTTACGCAAATGCAAGTGCGTTTGTGAAACTAAAAAAAAAAAAAAAACAACAAAGATTTAGTCATTGTGCAGCAGTCGGAAAGTAACAAAAATCGCATAAAATATACGCTAAATGTTAAAAATTAGGTAGTAATAAAATGGCAAGTTGATATCATAAAAACTGTGTGTAAATGAACTGCGAATATTTTCAGCCAGTCATGGTTATGTTTATGACTGTAAAGCTGACCACTTTTTTTTTTAACTTATAAGTCGTCCCCATGTGGTATGTAATTTTTATTTTATTTTAAGCCCCACCCTGGCTTCTGCCGGCGGCCCTGAATATAGCCAGGCAATAACGGCTAGAAGGGGTTTCTGGGACCTCTCCACGGGGGATCCTCTTTCGCATGGTGGCACTTCCTAGTCACCGGGTTTTTATCGCTTGTGTGATGTCCTGGTGGGGTGCGTCTACCTACCTGATCCCGTTTTCTTTCTATTACTGCTGAATTCTATTGTACATTTCCAAACAAATATACATAATACAGTGATCTTTCCTTAATGGTAGCGGTAACATACGGGTAAGGGATTACAATTAACAATAATTGAAATCCAGACTCACATGGATCAATTTTTTACATAAGTTTCGAGTCTGGTCGGGGGGGGGGGGGGGGGGGTGAAGGTTTACCGACTGTGAAACACCCAGGTTACTGATCTTTTAGGAGCGTAAAATCGAATTCCTAGCAGAGACTATCCGATCTCGTATGTTGTTGCCAATCTATAAGGATTCTGTATACACAACTTCCTATCCTGGGGTAGCAATAGACGTTTCTTACTCAGAAGCCAATGAAAAGTTGCCCCAGATCAATATCGGCAGTGTTCGAGATTTTTGGCCCTGCTTACGTCCACTACAGAACTGGGATAGGGGCTTGGAGTGCGGGAAAGTCGTAAAGAAACATCGCTCTGGCCAGAAATGTGCGAACGAATCATTACCAGATACGACTTTCCTTCGAAAGTCTTTCAGCAATCGCCTTAGAATCAGATAGACTTGTAATTTTCTACTCTTGAGTGGCGGTTAGAAGCTATCTTTTCCTAGGTTCTGTTAACCGTGTTATTGTGATGTATTTCTGGTGTCATCTGTTTGGAGAAGGAGAAAATACGACTGGCAGTTCGTTCCGTCTTCTCGTTTATCCTACTGTCCAGTTTGGATCATGAGTTTCTTATATCGATCCACGCATAAAGTTTCCGGAGTGGAATGACAAAGGCTTGTACAGCCATTCTTATGGTTGATGCTTGTAGATACTGGTTTTCTGTTTTTACTCCTGGGTCACTGAGTAGAAACTTATTTGTCCAATGCTTCTCACATTCGTAAAAATAGTGTATGTGAACAACATTATTACAAGGCAGTCTTTATAATGTAGGGTTGTTTCCCTGAACCTTTAATCCTTTCTTTTTTCTCTCTATCTTTCTGGAGGTAGAGATTTCAATTACTATTTTTACTATACAGTCAAAAAGAATTTCAGATTTTATCGCAGTTTATAGTGTCGCGCCATGCAGACAACTCTGCAGCTCGGTGACGAAACAACACCATTTCCATTTAGATATGGAGGAAAATGCAATGGCCACAAATAGCCAGAAACAAAATCTTGCCACTGAAACAGTAAACCCGCCTTTCCTCCATACAGACTGCACGGTTTGATGTAACGATTCAAGAAGAAACAAAAGATACGAATTCAAACAAATCCGAAGAACCTAAAATGTTAAGGGTGGAGATGCTCTGAGGACAGTTAAAAAGTAATCACTAGAAACAAAACATAAGAATGTAAAATCTGAGTTGATTACAAACGTGAAATAATGATAGAGACATTTGTGAAACAGTGATATAAAACAATTATGCTAGGGCACTTGCGATCAGAACTGCAGTGAGTTGAAGGGATCACTGACAGCAGTGGCTAAACATCTACAAGATCAACAGGCTCAAACCTGCGTCACTAAATAGGGATACCACAAAACATTCCTCTACAGATGAATTGGAACATGTTAATTTTATGATTACTCGAAGTCTTCCATTTTGCGTTTGATGGCTGTAAGCAGAAAGTTCTGATTGTTCAGCCACTTGTGGACTTCAGTCTTGTTCTAGAACTTGAGTTTTCAGATGCACATCCTGTTTTACAAATCTGGATTATTTGTATGCAGACTGTAGGTTCCTCGCCTTTCAGGCATATGCCTTCTGACTTTAAAGAGAACCACTAATGAATGGACGTTTATGACATGCTTGTTTGGTAAAGAACGGGGACACTAAAGCAACCTCTTCTTCCCCTCACCCCCCACCCCCACCCCAACTTTGTACACAACGCACAGTGGGGTCCCAGAACTAACGGGGGAATTGCTCGAAATATCGTTTATTCGATGAGCACAGGCGGTCATAGCTCACCATCTCACCCAAACAACAGAATGAGAAATTAGGTCAGTGCTCTTGTATAACAGAATTAACTAAAGATGATTACTTTCTTCCTGTGAGCAATCCTGCTACATGTTTAAATTTTCAAATCTGTTCAATGTAGAGCACATCACTGTGCATACATCTCTTTATACATGTTTTAGTTACACATCTCTTCTCTTGCTTCATTAGTCACCTTTATAGTTCAATAAATAATTCATGACAACTCCCGCCCAGGTGGTGTGATTATCTATATTTATGGCTCTGAGTTAAGAGGCAGACAAAGTTCAAGGGTTCCATCGTCACTTAGTGAAACAAAGCTAACAAAATCTAGCTTGAGAATGGAGGCAGAGGTAAGCACTGCAGCCTTCCACTGGCTTGAGACCCAGCTGTACACATTATGTCATCATTGTTACTGACTTACACAGCATGTTGAGAAAGGTGGGAACATGTATGCTCTGTGCAGAGTGGCAAGCATTGCTTCAAAGGTATCTGAAAGACAGCGTCCTGTGGATATTTTCTCCCAGTCATGACAGAGTGTTGACGGGGCTTGGCTTGCTTTGCTAAAAAAAATCTCCTCTTCGACCATCATCCCTGACAGGGGAGTTTTAGGCTATAAATGTGACTAGATTATGCTCGCAACATAAAATGGCCTAACAGTGCATGCCACCAAAAGCTCTGAACAGAACTGCTGCTGTGTTGATGCGAGCAAAGAAAACAGACCCAAATTTTGTACCGACTGGTTTATACAGTCTCCCCCCGGCCGGCCAATGGGTGACTCGGCCGCCTATGATAAAGTGTAGAGAAACGAACAGGCAGACATACTGGTTGGTTCTGAGCCATTTCGTGGGTAATAGTGTGACATGCTAGATATTTTAAAGGCCCTTTGGAAGCGAGTGACCATGAGGAGGCACACACAGATCATTCTGGTCTGAGGAGAATAGTACTGCAGTGGATCTGGCCGAGGCTCAACACTCAAAGATATGGCGAAACAGATATACAGTCAAACTGCCACTGGTGCTGTCATAATCTGCTGCTGCAGATGGGGACGGAGAGATTATGGGAATGTCACGAGTGCCCTGATATCGTTCCTAATTAAACATTCAGCATTTAGAAACACAAACATTATTATTAGTTTCTTTTATTAATTATTTCAGTCCTAACAAAGAAACCTAATGAAGTGAACGCATAAAGTTCTCCGTAATTGACAAAAATGGAGTCCTTGACTTTATGAATATGAATATTTCTATAGGGTTTAATATTTGTCAACATACCGCAGAAAGCACATGTCACGCCTACTGGCGTTTACCAACGATCCGTGAAGAAAATTTCAAGAGCAGGTTGGTAATAATGATTAAGCCACAGCTATTATTATTATTATAATTTGTACGGTTTGTAAAACGTTCACGTTAAACAACCACTTGAGCGTGGTCCAACAATAATTGCAATTGTCGACTGCCGCATGTTCGACGGTTTGTTTCAATTCGCAGATGTCATTGCTTGAAATACAAACAGCATTATGTCAGCATGTCCTATCATTCCCTTTCTGACAAATCCTTTCAACAGCTATCTTCAAGAATCTCAGTTTACCCGTTGGAAACGTGCAGAGATAGGTAGGTTTGCCACGTTGCAGTGGTTCTGTCAGCGGTCGGTGTGCAATGTAAATAGTTCACTATGTTGACATTCCAACCTTGAGAGATTCTTGTCTAATTTGCATCTATAGTGTCGTGTATGTGCGCATACAAAGTTGTAGATCTATTGACTACACGAAAAAGGAGATAATTTTTAGTACAGTTTATTTGAATATGTTTTCTGATTAACGGTTGCATAACAAATGGGTAAGTGAGAAGCGTTTAGACGTACTCTGTTTTTATTGAATTAATGAATTATTGCGCATTAATGAATTTGTTCCTACAAACTCATGAGTTTACGATAAATACATCATCACCATCATCATCAGGTGCCTTGCCTACTGGCGTCGGCGATCATGCCTCTCCACAATCTGCGATCTCCCGCAGCATGTATCAGTTCATGTGCCGAAACAACTCCATGTCATGCAACGAGACTGTCAAGCATCTTCTCTCGTTGTCTTCCTCTATGCCTCCTTCCACAGATCTTTCCAGTGGTCACGCATGTTCTATTTTTCCTTTTCTCATAACTTGGCCGAACAATGATGACTGATAAATACAATACACTTTTAATGTCATCTACGGAATCAAACGGTGATTTTTTTTTTTTCTGTTGAGGGAAAAAATAAATCTTCACCTGCACAGTCGTGGCGACAGCACTAGCCATGCGGCTGTAAATCCTCAGGCTGAAAGTCCTCTCTGCCTACACGGCATAAGTGATATAATAAAGACAGTAATTGACAGAGTCAGTAGGGAATCAAATAACAGAAAATACACTTAAATCACAATTTCGCGTATGTAAAACACATACATAGGTACTTGAGGTAGTCGCCGTGGAGCTACGCAGTTCGTGTTCTATGCGATTGCTCTCTCTCCGTGCGGCTAACTAAACAACAACAACATAAATATACAGCCACCTGCCTGCCTAAGTACCTTTCTATCTATCTTATTGCATGTCTGCCTGCCGACCTACATACCTATATATCTATGTCTCCAACTCTCCCACCCCATCTCACACGGAGATGAAAGCGAGGTAGAAATAAATATAATCACATTAAACATATAAAAGTTTTCACACACATGAATATATAACCACATACCCACCTTTGAATGTACCTATATATGTACCTGTCTATATGTCTACCTGTCTACATACTGACCTATCTGCCACTATCCCACCCCCCTTTTCCTTCCCGGCCCTCTATCCATACAAACACACATTAGTTAGTTGCGTATCCTTTACAGGACGTTGCAGAACCAACACCATCAGTGGCTGTTGTGGTTTTTCTAGGCAAATTTACGCCTAGTAATTGACACACATACAGAACAGAAAAGAAGTATAAATAAATATAGTCACAGAAGACAGCAGAAGAATCTGACAATCGTTAAACATCCGTGAGTAGAACATCACACATTTAAATGATTCGAGAGTGATATTTTAAACAGCAAACTTATTTAAGTATCAGCGCATTCTGGTTACTTGTAAAATACAACACTATGATCTGCAATTTTGAATATTACTGCTACAGATGAAGCAGCAGCAGTAGTGATAGCAGCAGTAAAATAATAATAATAAGAAGAAACAGAAGCAGGAAAAGGAGGAGGGAAGAAGGTGGGCAAGGAAAGAAGGAGGACGAGAAAAGTAGTGGGAGGAAAGGGAAGAGGACCAGCAGGACGGTACAAGAGCAGCAATGAATCCTGGTTATGAACAGCAAGGAATAGAAGACATCACTTTCTTTATTCGGCGAGCAAATTGCATATGTTGTCAACAAGTTTATATATTTAAAAAAAAAAAAAAAAACTGCGATAAAATGTCATTCCAATGAAGAAACTCAAGGTCATAGAAACACAGAAAGCAAGAGTGGAGGCGGTGTTATGTTCAAATTCTTTCCCCAGTATAAGTAAAACAAAGGTAATTTTCGACATCATCGTCATCATGTAGCAGGCCCTTTGCAGAACGTCGCTCTCATCACAGTCTGCCTGAAAGAAACTCGGTCTCTCGCCACTTCTCCCGCCTCATGAACTTTCACACTCAAGGAGTCACTTATATCCTGTACCCATCTTCGTGTCGGTCGGCCCCTTCTCCTCCTTCCTGGTACCGTGCCTTCTGCTATAGTTTTTTCCAATCCGTCGTGGCGCTTGATATGACCAAAACATTTCAGCTTTCGAGAAAGGATGCTGTTGATTAGCCAATCTTCTCCGATGTTCAGATCTTTAAAGAAATTTTCGACAACTGAGCCGAATAAGGGACACAGATCTAGCCCTAAATGTTTTAAAGACTTTTGGCGCTACTTGGGTAATGTGGTCAACTTCGCTTCACATTAGCCGACTTAACTTCCTAGGTCATTTCCTGGCATCCACTGTAGGATAAATGTGATTTGTGTATTTAGTGCCGGATCAGGTGCCTTCCCTCTAAAAGAATTTGTAGAGGGGCTAAGCTGCAACCCCCCCCCACCCCCCCCCCCACCCCCCCCACCAACCCCAATAACCTATAAACCAATGGTCTTCAAACTTTTTTCAGGTGGAGCTCACTTTATTGAGTACATGTCAAGGACCCCCTGACCCTTCATTATTTCACCCCTCCCCTAAACATAACAAAATATGCAAAACATGACTAAAAATAGATGGGAGAAAAGCAATTCCAAGTACTGTGACACAGAATTTCAAAGTGTCAGATAACAAAAGAAACAATCACCAACAACTGGTAATTTAGAATCCAAATATCAATGTGATGGTTGACACTGTTTTGCTTGACGATATCTGCTATTTTCTGGTCTGATCTTGGACAAGGCACAGCGGAAATGACTCTCCACATCAAGCTGGCAGCGCTGTTTTGTTTTTAGGATTGTTAAAGCTGACAATTGTGATTATTAAAGAAAGTACAAATGCATCCAATTTCAAAACTGTCTGACGTCCCCGTTCACACTTTCTCACCACCCCCTCCTTCCTGGTCTAGGACCACTGGTACAGACAGTGTCTTTTTCAGGTTTTATACACACACACACACACACACACACACACACACACACACACATATATATATATATATATATATATATATATATATATATATTGCAATTTGGCATATCATTATTTTACAATCATTATTATAAATAATTTAAACAGGATTTAGTCCCCTTCAGCGATACCCCTCCCCCATATCTTTAAAGGGCTAAGGAAACCATCAACTCCATAAAGCTATCTCTGTGTCGGCGCCACTGTGTTAGGCCTCTTGTCCACCCAACACAGTAGCACCTGCTCTCCTACAGGCCCAATGACTACAAGTGCTCAGTTACCGTTTTATCCGAATTTCCGGTTCTTTGAAAATGACTTCTGTTTTGGATTGCTGCCGTTGAAAGTCATTGAAAGTGTTATTTCCGAAAGATAATAATGTAATGTTTTTTTAGTTTAGTCTTGAAAAGCTGGAAACAGATTTCTTCGTCTTTTAAGGTTTCATAAAATATTAGAGATCAAGGTACAGGAATTTCCATGTTTTTATTTTTATATTAAGGACTATATTGATGTCAAGTGTCGGCATGGATAGGGTATTTCGAAACAAACAATTTTGTGAAAGTTGTTGATCACGAATACTGGCTTCCTGTACTTTATGAATTCAACGAAGGAACGTTGACTGTGTGTCTGTGTGGTGTGTCTGTGTGTGTGTGTGCTGCGTGCGTCTGTTCGTTTGTCTGTGGTGTGTTTGCGTGTGTGCTGCGTGCGTCTGTTCGTGTGTCTGTGGTGTGTCTGTTTATGTGTCTGTGTGTGTGCTGCGTGCGTCTGTTTGTGTGTCTGTGTGTGTGTGTGCTGCGTGCGTCTGTTCGTGTGTCTGTGGTGTGTCTGTGTGTGTGTGTGTGCTGCGTGCGTCTGTTTATGTGTCTGTGTGTGTGCTGCGTGCGTCTGTTCGTGTGTCTGTGTGTGTGTGTGCTGCGTGCGTCTGTTTGTGTGTCTGTGTGTGTGTGCTGCTTGCGTCTTTTCATGTGTCTGTGTGTGTGTTTGCTGCGTGCGTCTGTTCGTGTGCGCACATAGGCGTAGGTGCGGGTGTGCATGCATTTGAAGCAAGAAGGGCAAGATTTGCTCTAACGCTCATCATTATTTTCAACACCATTATCACCAGTGTAAACGACTTCTGCCGTTAGGCGTCATAGGGAGAAATATTTTGCGATTTAGTTCACGCTGGTTGCCACTGGATTTTGTAATGCGGTGAAGGCGTAGGGTGTCTTTAATGTTGTCGATCCACTTTTTGAGGCCGTCCGCTTGCTTTTGTAGCTGATCTGAGTTGTTATGCTGTGTGATGGTATTCGACCTTGCGCCATTTCTAATGCGATGGCCAAA
>CAJHNH020002014.1:0-129893 GCA_905116865.2 Candidula unifasciata
AGCCATCAGAAACGACAACCCAGTTGGAACTCTTCAGAATATTCATCACGGCTGTGTACTATCTATCACTCGATTTATTCAATTTGTACAGTATCCATACATTGCACTGAGGTATTGGAAAGAGCAAGTATCACAACAGTTTTCCCAGTGCTCATGTGGCTGGGTCACACCTGCAGAATGGATGATGGCAAAGTACGGAGAACGTTTTAGTTAGATTGTGTTATTTACCTATTGTTTTATGAATAATTGAAACTTAATAAAAACTTGTGTGGATAATTAGGCAATTACAAATGTACTAAAAAAATGCTTGACCTAGCACCCCCCCCCTCCTTCCTAGCGGGGGGCGCCCCTTTGTTGAACACCACTGCTTTAGTCTAACGGAGAATAAAAGGTAGAAGATAAAGAAACAAGACAGTTAGTTGTAAATCAAATCTGACGATAGCTCAGTCAGTAGAGCCGTATTGAAAGCTGCAGCAGGTCTTGGTGGAGCTCCCCATGTCGAGGCTTTTCTAATGGGTGGAAATGGTCAAAGCTTATTTATTGTTTCGGCACATTTACATTCTACTTATTACATCTATATCTGGGTTGTACAAGAGACACGCAGATAGTGTACATCCCTACATCCTTGCATTGCCGACTATTGCAGATAGACTAAAGGTGCTGCAGACTAAGTCATAACTCAGAGTAGCTGCAGACAAAGAACACCCTCTTTTTGAAGCTTTGGCTGCAGGTAAGGGTCAGAGGCTGAAAAGGGGGAGATCATGGATGGCTCAAGCAGAAGACACAATAAGACAAGTATGCATGCTGGAGAACATTGTGAGATGAGATGAGCAGGTCAGAGTATCAGAGAACAAGTCTGACCTGTGTAGGCTTATGATCACATTGGGAAGTGCCTGGGGGGTTCGTAGCGAAAGGCAACAGAAAATCTTAATTGCAAGACAGCCTAGCATACGACACAACAACGTCTAGCATGAGAATGGAGATGGAGGCGGTAGCTGCAGTTTTCCGGTGGCTAGAGAACAAAATGCATACACGTGTCGTAATTGTAACAGACTCTGAAAGTATGCGGAGAAAGGTGAAGACAGGGATGCTTCGAGCAGAGTGGCAAACTTCACTGGAAAGATCACGGGAAGTGAGCATACTTTGGATCTTTTCTCCTGGCCATGCAGGCGTGGAGGGTAATGAACAGGCAGACAGATTGGCTGGATCTGCACCACTGGGTGGTGAACTGATGCATGGCAAGGCAGATGTTGTCAAGGCCCTTTGGGAACAAGTAATGGGATCAGTAGAGAAACAAGATTATTATTGCCTGGAGAAAATGACGCACCTGAGTGTAACCAGAGGGTTTGTTCTTGGTCTACCCCGTGCTCTACGTCCTTCTTCTCTTTCCATGTATGCTTTGTATGGTATGGTGTCACAAGGCATTCTCTCTAAGTGGGCAAACCATTTTACTTGCTGTCTTTGTATGTAATCCAGAATTGGTTCTGTGCCGACTTGTTCTCTTATGCTCTCATTCCTGATCTTATCTCTTATGGTCACTCCTACAGCCCTTCTCAGACATCTCATTTCCATGGTTACTAATTTTCTTTTATGGTTTGTTGTGAGTGACCATGTCTGGCATTGGTAGCACAGAGTTGGAATAAATATGCTTTGAATAAGATGTCTCTTTGTGCTGATTGGGATTGTCTTATGCTGTAAGAGGGGGGCTAGCTGTCCCAATACTTGGTTTGCTTTACTGCATCTAATGTCAATTTCTGTATCCAATTTCCCATCTTCGGTAAATGTAGTTCCCAGATATTTAAACTCAGATGCCTGTTTAATGCCTTTGTATTCTATTGCTATGTTTAGATCTGTCTTCTTTTTTCCTTATGACATTACTTCTGTCTTTTCAGTGTTGATTCTCATATTATTTGTTTTACATTCTTCATTCATGGATGTTAGATGTTGTTGCAATTTCTTGGCTGTATCTGCTATCAAGGCCTGGTCATCTGCAAAGAGTAATTCGTTGATCTTACTAAGATCTTTATTCATGGGCTTGGCATTCTTGCATATACTGTCGATGTAGGTGATAAACAGCAGTGGTGATAAGACACACCCCTGTCTTACTCCAGATGTCACTGTGAAAGGATGATATGTTCCCTGATTTATTCTAACTACACTTCTACAATCCCTGTAAAAACTTTTGCACACTTCGATGAGGTATTTCTTATATCACTAATAAATATCAGTGTACTGATGTTTTTTTCAATTCGTCATTTGTGTGTGTGCGTGCGCGCGCGTGTGATTAAAATAAAATCCTTTTCTTATTAAAATGTTAGCAAAGGTTTGTTTCTTTAATTAAAAAAACAACTGTTTTTTTTAAGTATTTTGCATGCGGCTTCCTTTGTCAGCCATCTTGAATTTATCAATCTCGACGCCATAATAGTAGGATTGAATACGTTATCCGCTGCGACGGTAGAAGACTTCATATCTCTAGTCTAGAGATTAGTGCAAAATGAGCGATACAAATCCAGATGCTTTAAAAGTGGCAGACTTGAAAGACCAACTAAAGGCCAGAGGACTTGATACGAAAGGCAACAAAGCAGTTCTTGTGTCTAGACTGAAAGAAGCCATGGATGCTGCCGGTAAATTAACTCCCGCTGTCACTGTCTAATCTTATGCATCTTAGATAAGTAGGCTTACGATACGTTATTTATAAAATCTGTATCATAATATATATATATATATATATATATATATATATATATATATATATATATATATATATATATATATATATATATACACACACACACTCACTAAACTAATGTCAAATTAAAATAATGTTAGTAGATAAAATGGAAACACTTGTTTTGGCGCACATGGAATTCCGTAAGTTATGAATGTTTCATACAGGGATGCTAGTTCTTCTTCTTCTTCGCGTTCACCAGCTGTACACTCTGGCGGAAAGTTCTGGTTGCTTGTCCACTAGTGGCACTACTGAACTGCAGTCCTGCTCCAAAACCTGAGTGTTGCGTGTGCCACAGTTTTACAGATCTCGATCTCATTCTCTTGAATACAGAAAGTTGGTTCCTTGCCTCTCCGGCAGATGCACTCCGACTTCAAAGGAAGCTCCCCAATTAGTCGACTCTTACGACATGATGCTTTTGGGGAGGCAGTGGGTCTATAGTCTATTGTTTTTTTCCCCACAATGGGGCCCCGGAACCCACACGGGGGGAGGGATGCTAGTGATATTGTTATTATATATTGGGTTTTTACTAACGAAATGTCACAACTGGATTTTATGATAGACGTGATAGAGATTAAAATATCTTACCCAACGCCAACGATACCTCATTATAGCCTTTAAGGTAAATTCTAAGCGGAGATGTTAACATTGTTACTAGATACCACTATAATTTACCAAAGACAAATTATTTTATTATGATTGGAATCTAAGAAAAGATGTATTCCTGACTGTGTCACAGTGAAATGAAGGGTTGAAGTGTTTGCATTTTATGGCAGTAACTAGTTGGTTTCCCTTAGTAATTATATATCATTGCTTGTAATCGGGGCTGTGTGGCTTATATGTGTGATGGTATATGCTCAGATACGAGGAAAAGTCAGTAAGTCACAAGACAAATGGTTGTTAAAAAAAAAACTTTGGCGATAACAACTTAAAAATAGTTTATTTTTACACCTACACTTTTGGCTATCCTCCGAAAAATGGGCACATATTATAGCGGCCAAAAACAGAGCCTCAGTTACATGTAAATTGCGGACTACTGCCACCGCCGAGAGTATCCCCCAGGCCGCTTACGCGGCGTGGATTGGGGCTAAACTAGATATCTGGGACTCACGTGCAAAGCTGCAGGAGATGCAGAAGCTGCTGCTTGTGAGTCCCAGCCATCTAGTTTAGCCCCAATCTCTTGGATTTTGCATTTTCTTCTTTCTTCTTATCCTTTCTCTCTCCCTCCTCACTCTCACCCCCTTCCCTCTCTCTTTACTCTGGTCTCTCCTGCCCCTTCTATTCTTTCTAACTCCTCTTCAACCTGTCTCCCTCACCTCACCTTGGCTTCTCTCTATTTATTTAGAAGCTGTGTCCAGTGCACAGGAAATTGTATTATAATTGGGGAGGAAGTGGGGTTTCAGCAACGCAGTCTCTAAATAGAGAAGGCCGTGTGTTTCAGCATCAGGCTGGTGCTCTTTTATTTTCTTGCAATGTTCTCTTTTGAAATGTTTTTCTTTTCTTTTGATCGGTTTTTTTTGTTAGTGCCCCTGGCATTTAACCTCACTTTATCACTGCCTTTCTCTCTGTCTGTGTCAACCTCCCTTCCTTCTCTTGCTCTGTCTCTCTCTGTTTCTCACCCTCTGTTTGCCTTTCTATATCGGTCTGTCTCCCCCTATTTTATTATCTCTGCGTGCATCTCCTTCTCTGTCTAAACCTTCTCTCTCCCTCCCTCTCTTTGTTGTTTTCCTCCTTCCCTATGTCCTGTGTCTCATTTCATCCCTCTATCCTCATCTGTCCATATCTACCTACCTGTCCCTCTTTCCCCCACTCGTCTTTCGCACATTCTCTTCCACTCTTCATCAGCATCTGTCTTCCTCCCTTTCTGTATGATTCTCTCTATCCCCTTCCCTCCTAATGTACCAGGTCTAGAACAGACATGTGCAGGTATACCCACAAATAAAGTTCCGTATTTGCTGGGTACACCCTTGAACAAGGCAAAAAATACCTTGCCAGTATTACCGTGACACAACCTTTTAAAAACTAAAAAATACCTTATAAAGGACCTTGAAATTGATTGGTAAATTTGGCTAAGAACTCTGCCATTTGTGACTTACTTATATTTTCTCATACATGTGATGTAGTATGGGACTCATTAACATATAAAAATGGCCAACACTATATGCTTCTTCTGTCCCTTCCTCTTCTCTCTCTTTTTTCTATCCCTTCCTCACTCTTTCTGGATCTCTTTTTTATCTGTCTCTCTTTCTCTTTGCCTCTCTCACTACCTCTTTGTGTCTGCTTCTTTCATGCCCTCCTCCTTGGTATCTCTCAATGTCCGCTTGCCGCTCCCCCTCCCCTTTCTCTCTTTGTCCATCTTTGTACCCTTTTGTCTGTTTGCCATCTATCTCCTGCTGTTTTTATTTCTCCCTCCACCTTCTCTGCCTTCCAGTCTCTCTCACCCCCTGTCTGTACCACCATTGCTTCCCTTCCCTCTCTATATCACCCTCCGTCTATCCCTTTCTGTGTATCCATCATATCTTTTATCTCCTGTCCTCCCTCTTTCTGTCTTTATCTTTTTCCCTCCATCTCACTCTTTTTACCTGGCCCACCCCCTCTCCACCAATCTTCCTCCTTCTTGTTCTTTCACTCTTATCTCTGCCTGCCTTTCTCTCCCCTCTTTATGTCTCCATACTTCCCTTTCCTCCTGTGTCTTTGTGTGTGTGTGTGTGTGTGTGTCTCTCTCTCTCTCTCTTAAGTATCTGGTCTAGAGCAGATAGCACTTTTATTTATCTCTCATCTCACTTTGTCATCTTATCTTTTGCAGAAGTTAATTTTACCCACCTGTTGAACTTTCTGCATACATCTTTTTCTGCCTCTCTTATCTAGTGTTTTCTCCTTTTAGTATAGTTTGTGTTCCATAAATTAAATTATAATTTTTCATGTGGTTTTTAGGTAACTGAAGCTCATAGTGTGTCATGTTTCTTTTATGAGCACAATATTCTCAATATTTTTTGGTCAGTTCATCTGTCTTTGTATCACAATGTAGCCTTCATGTGGCACGTGATCCGCCTTGACTTGTCGGCATCATTATGGGAAGCAAAGTTGAATTTTTTCGACTACCATGCATTTAGTATTGCTAATTTTAGTAATGAGCATTTCTTCTACTGGCTCGCCTCTGCCACCAAGTAAAGAAAAGATAGGAAAAACACAATATCTGTTATTGTATATCTGCATTTGTGTGCATATCTGCATTTGTGTGCACAAATCAAGTACCACATATGCCTGGGACAACCTTTAAAAAGTCAGCACCTTGAAAATGGTTGGCGAATTTGGCTACGAGCCCAGTTCAAGAAGCTTAAGTATAAAATTTTGTACATGTATGTTTAAAAAGTGGACATGCACAATCAGAGGAATGAATGGTTTTGAAGTCCCATTGCCATCAGATTTCATTGTGAATTGATTTTTGTTATAAATTAAATGGTAGAGTAAGAATGTTTTTTTTTTAAATAGTTTTGTTTTTGCCCCTGTATGTGATTGTATATTTGCATGCAAATGTGTGTTAGTAAAATACACTTCAACTGCATTTGTAGGCGAAGCATACTCTGAAGGTGGAGACAATGTTGAAGAAAGAGAGGAGGAAGAAGAGGAAGAGCAAGGGGAGGAAGAGCACATAGAAGATACCGAAGAAGCACATGATGATGAAGTATGTATTATCAATTTTTTTGGAGGGCATACGATTTTCATTATACCTGCTTACGTTAGTAATTGCATTATGTGTAATAGTATGAAATAGTAATGGTAATCATGCAGAAAATTGTTCTAAAAATGCAGCTTTAGAGCAGTTGTGACAGACATCTAAAGCAAGTCAGAATAACTTGAGTAATCAAAGGCACTGTGATAACAGAAGATGGTTTAGATGACGGATCATCATCATGGTATAAGGGTAGTAACCATAAGTGCTCTGTTCTATTTCTGACTCAAGCCTGAGTCTTAACTCTTTGACTCCCAAGGAACACATCATACGTTCATAGGTTACTGCCTAGAAGCCCAATGAACGCATAATGCACCGATTTTAGTCTGTCTAAGCTACCCCTTGGGCCTGTGATGCTTAACACACTGGGTTAAGAATCTCAGCGCAGTGCATGAACTCTGTAGCGCCAGCGAGGATCCTTAAATACTTTTAAACTTCAAATTTTGCCGAGGCAGCGCTGTTAGGCTACTCTTTTTTTTTTAAATTTCCAACTGCCAAGGGATTATTTACATGCACAAAAATGCACACTGGCGTCTGATCTCACTACACAGAGACCAGGGGAAATTACCAGAAGTCCAAGTAAAACAATCCCATCCTTCACCAGGTCTTGAGCCTGCCCTCCCCTGCACTCAAGGACGCTCTGCCTCGAGACCATGCAGCACTCTCTATTGGACATCAGTTCTCGTTATGCCTAGTGGTACATGAGGCTTCAGAGAGGACTTTCCATGCTTTCCTGTCCTGTGCAATCTTCAGTGCAGTTTTTCATGTCAAAGATGCCGCACTCAGGTCACTTTCCATCGTTCGTCTCCATGTTGATTTTGGTAATCATACTGTCTAAAGTTTCTTGGTTTGTGGCTTGAAGTAGTTTAGTGTTTGAGATTGTATCTGGCCAGAAAATTTTGATAATTCTACATAGACATGTGTGGTGGAAGGTGGACAGCTTGTGTGCATCCTTTTTGGTCATTCTCCAGCATTCCGCTCCATAAAGAAGAACTGGCAAAATGATACTCTTGTAGAGTCGGAGCTTTGTTCCTCTGCAGTAACTGTTGGATTTCCAGATTTGCCTCATCCTTCCAAAAGCAGCTCTAGCTTTGTTCAGGCGTGACTGTATGTCTTCCTCTGTCCCTCCCAGTAGGGACACCACACTGCCAAGATATGTGAAATGTTCTACATTTTCAAGTGATTGGTTACTTATGGTCACTGGGGTTACTTATGGTCACTGGTTGTTGGTTTGGACTGTTTGTCAGGATCTTAGTTTTCTTTATATTTGTTCTCAGTCCCACCACTTCTGTTGTGCAGTGTAGTCTGTTACTTTTCTCTTGTATATGTTCATGTTTATGTGATAGGAGTGCTATTTCATCTGCAAAATCAAGGTCCTCAAGCATGGTGAATGGAGTTCATCGTATGCCTCTTAATGTCATGTCTACTGTGTTCTTTAGTATCCAATCAATCACAAGGTTGAAGAGGAGAGATGACATAACACATCCCTGTCTTACACCTGTCTTTACTGGGAAAGATGTATTGTAATTTTTTATACTGCGGGAAAAGTCTTTATAGAAGAGAGCAATCATGTTGACTGTTTTTTCTGGAATTCCATAATGTCGTAAAATTTTCCACAGACCGTCTCTATGGACGCTGTGAAAAGCTTTCTCAAAGTCTACAAAATTAATATATATACTTCTCTATTGGACAGTAGATGTATTAACCAAGTCAGATTAAAAAAAAATTGCACGTTTCGCCCGGTAAATGGGTAAAAAAAACCTGTGTAGTTTGCAAAAAAAATCCAACTGGACAGAATCTTGTTAAAAATATTTTTTTTTAAATTGTTACAATTTTTGTTTTGAAATATTTTTATACACATACCTGCACACACATATAAATATTTAAAGAGGGTAATCAATAATCACAAGAAAAAAGTGAAGCATTAAATATAATGTATCAGGTGATTCATGATGCCACCCTGAGATCTCTATCATTGAGGATTTTGGAAAAAATTAGGTTAACTTTACTTATTGGATTTACAAGGGAACCCCGTTGAATGCTGTATTTAGTTGATGTATTCACTTGCTGGCCTCCTAAACACTACTACTCAGTCGCACATAGAACCAATGGCATTTGACGTCTTGTTTTATAGGACAGGTTACTTTCACAACTAGAAGTGACTAGATATAGCCTTATCGGGGCTATAAGGTCAGGAGTATGATCCACATTCCTGGGGCACACATCATAAGAAAGGGAAAACTCGACAATGAGACAGTTGAAAGAGGGCAAGAGGTGACCAAGAGAAAAGTTAGTGTGACATGATGACATAAAAGAACACACATCAGAAATAATTTAGTCAACCAAACAGCAAGCAGTGGACACATAATTACCAATGAACACACAGTACGGACAGTTAAAAAATATCTAACTTGTTTATAGGAAATACAGTAAGAATATATGTGACAACCTTTCACAATGTAATAGATTAATATCAGCAGCTGAATTGATTCATTCTGATTTAAATTACTAGATAATGGAAAATTCAGTGTCACACAAACTTAAGTATAATATTTTGACTTTGTTTTGTTTGTTTGCTGAAAGAGTCATGTAGGAAATAGCCTTTCTATACTCAAATGCATCTAATTAAAGCAGTAAGACATTTCTTAGATGTTGAAATAATGTCAGTAATAAAAGATGAAGTCATTGATGGGAAATATTTTTTTCTGCATTTAACAAAATGTTGATTATACCAGGAGGTACAGGCAGAAGGCAATGAAGAATCTGCAAATGATGGGGGAGATGCAGAACAGACAGAAACAAATGGGAATGCCGAAGAAGAACCTGCAGTTGTTCTTGGTGATGAGTTCCGCACGATAGATGAAGCTACTCAGGATGACACTGAAGGTAAGAGGAGCCATTTAAAAGTTCTGTACATTTGTGGTTGGGTATAGATAAAACATCTTCCCTGCATCGGTATTACAAGAGTAGAGCACAAAAGCCATGGTTTTAACTTCATTTGAGGGAGTTGGTTCCTAACCCATGCCAAACAAAAGTTGTGAAGGGCTAAACATGTAATCTGACAGCTACATATTCACAAATGCACATAGAGAGAAAGAAAAAGCGGTGTATAGATAAGATTTACTAGTCATGTTTTACTAGTATAAAACTTGTTTTTGTTGTGTAGCATGGTGATTTCTATCACAGATATGAGGGACAATTAAGTCCAATGTGATGTGTATAAGGAGATAGATACTCTTTACCTCACCTCGGGTACCAGCCTTCTTTGTGCTGGTTTTATGGAAACTCATGCAAGACTACTGCTGCAGGTCCCTGTCGTGCATTAGGGATAATGTCTCAAATGAGCATTAACAGAACTGGCAGGGGATCTCCGAGCTGGTGGCCCTATGAGAGGTAGGGTCCATTCTGGTTCTCATCAGCAATTGCATGAGTGAAAATGTCTGTCAAACATCAGTAAAGCCCCCTTGTCAAATAAATCACTAAATGATAACTCTCTGTTAAAAATATATCTGGTGAAAGAACCACTGAACTGCTGAAACTCAGCCCTAAACCAAAAGATTTGCTCGCAGCTCAGACGAGCTATATCTCCTTTTTTTTGCCGTAAACTGTCCCAATAATCTTCTGTTTACCCTTATCGCCATCATCACCATGTTGAGTGAGATACACCATGATAGCCACAGTCAGTTGCTGGTTAGGCTCAAATAACCAACAAAAGATTCTGTGTATGGTGGGGCATGCTGATGATCTGCTCTTGCCCTCTGTTTATTGCCGACCAGTCGGCACGCATTGACCCTGGATGTGTTCTCCAGGAACAAAACCAGTAGATTAAGGTACAAAGAGAACACCACACAAATTAGGCTGCATCATGTCCAAGGAAACACATTCACCCAGTCAACAAATATGTCAGCCAACATGCTAGAATATAGCTTTATGTAAACAGGCATACATTTATTCAAATTTAAGTTGAGTGAGTCAAGAATTAACATCACAGCACCGGAGGTATTCCCCATGCACACTCTGTCCAGTTCCAGTACTAATCGTACTGGTTGTAATCTGGTTACATGTCTGTCTTGCCTTTCCTGTGTAGTTAGCCGGCCAGACCCACTAATTACACCCAGCTGCATCATTCTCTCAAGGTCATAATAATCTAGTTTCTCTTCTGACTTTATTATATGTTCCCAAAAGGCCTTGACCATATCTGCTTTGTCATGTATTAATTCACACCCAGTGGTGCAGATCCAGCCAGTCTTGTCTGCTTGTTAATTCCCCACCATGCCGGCGTCGCCTGGAGAAAAGATCCAGAGTATGCTCACTCACTACCCATGACCTTCACAGTGAAGCTTGCCACTCTGCTCAAAGCATCTCTGTCTTCACCTTTCTCAGCATGCTCTCAGACTTACAATTATGATATGTGTGTGCATCTTGTTCTCTAGACACCGAAAAGCTGCAGAGACTGACTCCACCTCCATTTTCATGCTAGATGTTGTGGTATTGTATGCTACGCTGTCCTGCATCAAAGATTTTCTACTGGCTTTCACTACGAATCCCTGCACGCTTCTCTTTCCTCTCAAGACATAACCATCTGTATAGATAATCAGATCATCTGGGTGGAAATTGTCATGAATCAACTGTTGGACACCCTCTGTAGCACCTGCTGGCCACTTTCTGCACTCCCGGCCAAATGGGACCCTACATAGGTCAGACTTGGTCTCCAGCATGCATCTGGGTGCATGCTTCATACAGCGCGTGCTCTTTGTCTGTAGGTACTCTGAGATATGCCAGATTACAGCACCTTGAGCCTATCTGCAATAGTCGACAATGTAAGGATATATTGCATTCACATAATTGGGGCATCTCTTGTACATCCCAGGATCACCCGCATAGCTTTATTCTGTATGCCCTCCATTTTCACTAGCTGTCACTTTAAAGCTGAGTAACCCCAGTCTATAAATCACTAAGATTATAAATTGCTGGTCAAGTGTGAACAGCATAAATTTATACAGATTTATCTCACTCGAACAAAAGAAAGCTACTCATGCATGGGGGGGGGGGGGGGGTGTAATTTTAATTTACTACCGTAACCTTTTACTTTGATGTAACTGATCAGAAAATGACGCCGAGGGGTATGTCTGCCTGATTGTGGCTCAAAGTTATTGGTAGGACTTTACCGAATATTCGCTTCGTATTCGCTTTGGGGCCGAATAGTGGACTCAATAACTATTCGGTATTTGGCCGAATAGATGCGGTCGGGCTGAATACGAATTGTGGTTACCTTACACCCGTTTCTAGTTAGTTGCGTATCCTTTACAGGACGTTGCAGAACCAACATAACAGCCCCTGGCTGTTGTGTGGTTTCTCTCGGCAATTTACATCCAGAAGTTTGCCATTGTTCCCTGGACGGTCGGCTTTCTTGATACCACTGTCGAAACCAACGCTGGGATCGAACCTGGCATCCTGGCATTACGAAGCGAAGCGTTTGCATCGACGTAACCACAGAGCCGGACTACCCGTTTCTAGACTGGTGGAAAATAAACATATCAAGATTTCCCACCTTGGTTCATACTGCTAAGCGTTATCTTTGTGCACCACCTACGAACGTACCAAGTGAACGTTTGTTTGGTACAGCTGGAAATAAAATACCTTTAGTGATACAAGAAGCTGCCTTAATGCTAATAACATAGAAACATTTTTTTTGGACAGCTAATGCCGCTTTCATGGATTAACTAAGCTGTTAGTGACAATTTACAAGTTTAGTTACTTGTTATAAAACTAAGAATACTTTCATTCCTAGGTATTAGTTACCACAGACTGACTGACTGAAGGATGGAAAACATGAAATGTTTTTAAATGTTTACTATTCTGTACCACATTTTGTGAAGTAAAATTTCAGCGTACATTTGACATTATGGATGTTTTTTTTTTAAAGATCTATTTTATACACGAAAGTGGAAGAATGGGCCTCAGTTCGAATAGTGGGAAGACAGAAGTAATGGTGGTATCAAAGAAAATAAGTATTCCTAACTGTGTAATAAAAGTCAATGGTTTTATTTTGGGACAAGTACAGAAATTTTAAGTGTCTAGGCACATGAAAAACATCAGATGGAAAATGCATAGCTAAGATAAGAAACAGAATAGGACAGGCACAAACTGCATTTTTTAAAATGAAGAACATCTTAATCTTATGCAATATATCTTTGTCATTGAAAGTTAGAAAAAGAATTCTCGCTTGCTACATACATCTAGTTTTAACATATGGCTGTAAGTCCTGGACAATCGGTAGGCAGGCCAAACAATTTCTTAAGGCCTCGGAGATGTGGTTTTACAGAAGAATGCTTAGAATACATTAGACAGCCAAAAAGAGCAACCAAGAGGTTTCAAAAGAGGTGGGAGCCCGAAGACAACTACTCACAGACATCAGAAGAAGACAGTAATCATTTTTCCGCCATGTTATAAAATGAGGAAAAATGGAACATTTGGTGATCACTGAAAAGATCTGTGGAAGGAGGGATAGAGAAAGAAAACGAGAGAAGATTCTTGACAGTCTTGTTGCATGGCATGGAGGTGTGTCAGCACACGAACTAATACATGCTGCAGGAGATCGCGGATTGTGGCGAGGCATAATCGCCCATGCCAGTCGGCAAAGCACTTGGTGATGCTGATACACTATTCGTATTCGGCCGAATAGTTGGTCCAGCTATTCGTATTCGGCCGAATAGTGAAAATCACTATTCGGTACAGCACTAGTTATTGGATCCTTTCTTTACATAGAACTGGACATTTATTGAGTTTTTCTGATTTAACATGGCGTAATGCTGACCACATTACCCACCTGGCCTGGTGCTGATTGGTCTGTAAAAATCTGGGATGATTGGTCTGTAAAAATCTGGGATGCTCTTCCCATATGCCTGATGCACCTAAGGGATCTTGTCTTTTTTCCCTGATTTAACACATTACCCTGATCAATGATATTCAGTGCCTAACTATCTGGTAAGCATGGAAAGATACAAACTGCATATATTACAAAATGTCACAGCAGATATCCTAAAAACAATATGGAAGTAAATTTTACATGAACAAAAACATATGTATGGTCGCAGTGCCCTTGAGTTAGGATGTCAGCTTTGAATGAGCTTTTCTTGAAAAGGGAATGGAAAAGTAGCTGCTTTTAAATTGGTTTAAAAACTTGTGGTAGTTTTTAATAAAGTGTGTTTGTAGGTGTGTCTATATATATATATATATATATATATATTACATGTGTTTTGTCCTTATAGGAAACACAGATAGAAAGAGGAGAAGATCCCGCTCTCTAGACAGGCATGGTAAGAAGATTGCCAGGAAGATTGAAATGGATGATACAGCTTGGGAAACACTCACCATTTTTAACTTGGATAGATGTGAGTACCGTTTCAATTTGTGTTTTATGTTGTCAATGAGGCTTTTAGGTATTTAGCCTTACATGGGTTGATTTCTTATTCAAGTAAAATTATGTTACACCAATAGGTACTTTGATTTACTCACATATTGAAACTTTTTTCGATGTTTTATATGCACAGATGAGTCAGACTTGAATCTCCGTTTCAATGAGCGTGGAATCAAAGCCTACCCTTTAACAGTTGACGGGTTTGCTTACATGTGGTCTGGCGTACGTGCAACATATGGTGTCAAATCAGGCAAAGTTGCTTATGAAGCAAAGGTAAATCACTGCTGTTTGTGATGTGATGTATAATTAGTGATCCTCTCATGGCTAGAAGTGTAACTACATAAAATCTGCACCAGCTTAAGGTACCCGGCTTCCAGCAGTAAACCTGTGTCTACAGTAGACACACCCACATTTCTTTATGTGTGTGAACTTGATATTGAGTATTATGTTTTCTGTTTAACAGTAGAGCTGCAGTATTTGCATCTGTGGACAATACACATAACATACCGTTGTAGTATGTATGCAATATATACATGCACTGCCTACTGTTGCAGATAGACTCAAAGTTTTGCAAGCAAAGTCATATCTCGGAGTAGCTGCAGATAAGAAGCACCTCCTGCATGAAGCCCTAGGTAGAGCTAAGTGTCACAGACTAAAAAGAGAAAAGTCTTGGATGGCAAAGTTGGACATGTGTGTGCAGGCTTAATAAATTTGGCGAGGACAGGGGTGGGTCAAGGTGTCCGAGCAAGTTTCAGACTTATGTAGGCATCTAATCATTTTAGGTCGTGAGTGCAGCAACTGGCCAGCTTGTGGTGCAAAATCAGAAGTTCAACAAATGATTAATGACAATACCTGCCCAGGTGATGTGATTATCTATACAAATGGTTCTGTGTTGAGAGGCAGACAAAGTGCAAAGGTGTTTAAAGCAAAAGTGAATGGACGTCACCTGGGGCAACAAAAACTTGCATATGATATCACAACTTCTAGTTTGAGAATGGAGGTAGAGGCGGTCACTCCTGCCTTCCACTGGTTTAAGAATCAACTGTACGCAAATGCCGGGATTGTAACTGACTCCAAGAGCATGTTGAGAAAGGTGGAGACAGGCATGCTTCGTGCAGAGTGGCAAGCATCACTTCAGAGGTCATGTGTAGCTAGCATTTTTTGTATAGACTGACTGGCTCTGCACCATTTTGTGGCTAATTGATATATGACAAGCTAGATATTGTGAGGACCCTTTGGGAATGAGCGAACAGTGAGGAGGGTAGATAGATCATTACAGTCTTAGAAGAATGTCGCTGCGAGGAGTTACAGGGGATCTGACAGACGCTCAACACTCAGAGGAAAAACAAAATGGGTATACAGCCAGACTGTTACTGGTGCCATCAAACTTTTCGTTTGCTGCTGAAGATGGGGGTGAATTGCTTATGTCCTGAGTGCTAAGATTTCGATTCTTAATTAGCATTAAATACATATAACGATAGTAACACATTGTCAACCAGGCCTGGCAGGGTTTCAAGCAAACAACACCAAATCATAACCAGGAATTTATGATGCATCTGAAATCAGTCAGAACTTAATGTATCACGAAAGTATTTTTTCATAACACAAATACAAAAGAAGAAAATATGAGTTAAGAGCATAATAAACTTGTGTGTGCTAGATTGTTCCTATATTTATTGATTGTTTTCAAATATATGTTCTCTCAACAGGTTCTCGAAAACCTGAATGTTAAACACTTGCCGAAAGATGAACCTAACCCTCATGTTTTCAGGGTTGGCTGGTCTGTCAATTCAACATCACTGAATCTAGGTACAGTATTAGCAAAGCTAGACTTTTTTGTGGTATTAGAAACGCTTTAAAGTTGGTTACATTACTTCTTTAAGATGTTGCAGTTTTTATAGGCAAACTTTACGTTCAGTAGTTTCCTGAATGGTCAGCTCTCGATACCACTGTCAAAACCTGTGCAAAATGGTTTTGTGCAGATCGCTTGCAGCTGGAATTGAACCCAGCATCCCAGCATTATTACGAAGAGTGTTGCCACTGCCCAGGCCACAGACAACACCTTTACCACTTAAACTGAATTTGATCTTTATGATTTCTCATTTTCTTCAGAGTCAGATTATCAAAACAGTGATGTCCAGCTCTTTATGAATGCTATCTGGCATTCTATTTTTTGATTTATGATACAGAAGAAAATGAGTTTTTTTTTTTAATGATTTAAGTAGTACTGGCATTGAAGAACAAAATAATAGTGTAGTAAAACATTTTTTAAAGTCTGTAAGACTTCTTGTGTAGCTTTACTTTTTAAATAAGATTACTGTTGCCTATTTGGAAATGGATGATATATCTGCATAACTGAAATACACTTTCAGAAATGTGGCATGCTTATTGTTAATATAATTTCATTGCTCTTGCAAAATCTCTTGTCGTCTTTCACACGTGTCATGTTATCTCACTTTAGGTGAAGAACCGTTATCATTTGGCTATGGAGGCTCAGGAAAGGCTGCAACAGATAACAACTTTGTTGATTATGGGCAGACTTTTACTCAAGGAGATGTCATCACAGCCTACTTGGTAAGTGTACCACCACCAACAAAATATATTGGTTTGAATCCTCATTGATCTGTGCTGTGAGAAGGTGCAGTCTACATTTGCTTGCATACTGAATTTTTCTTTTTTTTTTTTTTTTTGTTTTAAATTTTGTTACTACAACATGACAAGCTAAAACCTTCCTGGAAAAAGTATCTGCTGTATAGGGACTAAACTATGTCAGTGTGACAACAATATTATTCAAATCACACAACATTCAAGAATGTTTGACACATGTGAAGATTATTTACACACAGAAATGTTGTGCCTACTTCACTTTTTACTCGTTCAGGAACACTGCTATTCATTTCTAAGAATTCACATGCCTTCTCTGTTCAGTTATGTATCAGTGAGTCTCAGTTTGAAACAGTTAATTTAAATACTTTGGATGTTATGACCATTTTTGTATGACATGTCAAATTTTAGAATTGGGAAAACAGCTGATTGAAATATTGTGTTCAATCTTCACTCTAACCTATATTATCAGCAATAGGTTTGGCATTATCAATCATAGCCCTATTATAGGGAAGACTAGAAAAAACCTACTGCCTACCCAAAAGCATGTCGTCAAGTCAGCTAATTGGGAGCTTCCTTCGAAGTCTGAGTGCATCTCCCTGAGAGGCAAGGAACCAACAGTCTGCACACAAATGTGTGTCAAACGATGCACACGCAACACTCATGTTTCTGGAACAGGGCTGCAGTCCAGAAGTGGATGTACAACCAAAACTTTCCACCAGAGTTTACAGCTGGTGAACGCAAAGAAGAAGACGATAATATCAAGGCTATTGTCACTGTCTCGCTGAGATTCATCAATGGCAGAGTAATACAAACAATTCTAGTCTTTTCCCTTATCATTTGGTCTGGAAAAGTGACATAAAAACTGCATCATGTCTAATTAAAAACAAATCAGAAAGTGGCTCGAACACTATGCCAATGAAAGGACTTTGTTTCGCTAATTCTAATTCTAAACATTTTCATTCAAATTTGTTTTCCGAACAAACGAAACATAACTGTAGTGGCTCTATGAAGGGCCATTATAGTAGCTAAAAGTCTGAACATGGTTGATTTAAAAGCCACTAAAGTGACGAATGGTCCGTCAAGAGTTAATGAAACCGTGGCAGTGATGTTTCAGGGCCCTGTTTTGGGGAAGGTGAGAATAGGCCCACTGCCCCTTCAACAAGCATGTAAAAAAAAGTTGACTAATTGGGAGCATCCTTCTAAGTTGGAGTGCATCTGCCTGAGAGGCCACAAAAACAACAGTCTGCATTCAAATGAACCTGTAAAATGGATGTGCACACACCACTCAGGAAAGAACAACCAGAACTTTATTGCAGTATTAGGTTATTTTGTTACAGAGAAAAAAAATATTTATTGTCTTTTGTCCTGCCTAGTGATCTTAGTTGATACACTGCACATTTAAAATTCTTAAAATAAAAAAACACCTGATAATGAACAAACTTTTGTGTATGAAATGGCAGTAGCACAGATCTGCAGTTTTTCTGGAATGTTGAGTGTCATTAATCTAAACAGAAGCATGTAGGACCAAACTATGCATAAAAACCAGATGCCATAGAAACATATTGTCCTTTCTTCCCACTTTGAGCTCATTAGAATATACCGTTATTCTCCTTGGTAACCTTACCAGAATCATAATACTGGAATCTAAGATATAAATGTGTTAAGCACATATATTTAAAGGTTAGTTGCGATTCCTTTACATGACGTTGCAGAACCAACCCTAACAGCCCCTGGCTGTTGTGTGGTTTCTCTAGGCAAATTTACGTCCAGTAGTTTGCCATTGCTTTCTGGACGGTCGGCTTTCTTGATACCACTGTCAAAACCAACACAAGGCGTGTGGCCCGCAGCTGGGATAGAACCCGGCATTACGATGCGTTCCCATCGACTTAGCCACAGAGCCAACAAGCGTATATATATATATATATATATATATATATATATATATATATATATATATATATATATATATATATATATATATATATATATATATATATGGTCCTTGAACATTTTTTTCGGCCCAAACACAGTGTTCGTTTCTTGACCTTACACACACACACACACACACTGTCCTAAGTTACAGGAGAGTCACGTTGTTTTATCTTGAACGCTTTTACCGGCAAAATCTCATGTTCTAAAAATTACACAGTGTGACAGCTTTCAATGACCCTACAACACCTAAAACTGGTCTTAACCCCAACCTTCTTCCTACAAGAGAGTGAAGCTAACGTCCCGTGGTTTCAGAATTGTCAACATTTTGAGCCGGGCCTTAAAAAGCTGTCTTGCTGCAGAGAAGCAACACTGCTATCTTTGTCGCTCCTCAATGCTCACAGCTGAAGTAAATTCATGTCCTACTTGAAGTCTGGCAAAGCATATGATATGTGCAATGTAACAGGCCCACACCAACCAATACATGGCACGCAGTATACACAGCTCAGAAGACCGAACACAGCGCAACATCACACCCCTGTAACTTAGACTAGTGCGCTTGAAAGGTCACGTATCATAAATGAACGACCAATCACTGTGATTGGGGCGGAAAAAGTTTCTTGGACCATATATATATATATATATTTATATATATATATATTTATATATTTATTTTTACATATATACATATATATATATATATATATATATATATATATATATATATATATATATATATATATATATATATATATATATATATATATATATATATATAGAGAGAGAGAGAGAATGTCAGTACATTAGGGGCAGTACATTAGCTTGATACAAAATGTAATAATGTATTATAGTTGTAAGTTGTTTTATTATCTGGGTAATAGATATTTACTTCCATTGGTGAAACTTTTCAGAGCGTTGTTTAACCCTACCAGACCTAAGGCCCTGAACCTAACTGTCCCTGTAACCTGAGCTCCTGGGCATTACCGCAAAAAAAAAACCATGATAAACAAAAATATTAGTTGCATGCAAACGAGTGGCTAGAATATGATGAAACTTGGAGACATTGTAGAAAATAGGCTTACCTTTGATCTAGCGCCAATATTCCACCTTTGTGTGCAAATTCACTCATCAGGATCAACTTTGTTTCACAAAGTGAACACCAGATGTTGCCGTTTGATGGACACACCCCCTCCTACTATCGATCTATTTCAAGATTGATAATTTTCAAGTTTTTCCTCATCATTCGCGCTGTCACTGACAGTGTCACTTCCAGAACGTATTCTTTATGAAATTATCACAGATAATGAATATATATATATATATATATATATATATATATATATATATATATATATATATATATATATATATATATATATATATATATATATATATATCACAGAGTGAATAAACCAAAGTATCGATCACCTGTTGGACTGTAAAAAGCCTAGAACTTGGTTGATCAGCCGCTCGCTTCAATCTGAATTTTCCAAATTTTTTCACACTAAAACACGCAAAAATGATTCACACACACGGGGAAGACATTTGCAATGTGCATCAAAGCGGACTGATGACGATTGGTTGGTTATTTTTAGTCAGTGACGCATCTTTCTCACGCACTATGCAAATAGCCGAAAATTAGGGCCAGCAGTATAGAGAACAGTTATGATATTCCCGGAAAACCGGGCCAGCGGTCTGGTAGGGTTAAAATTTGCATTTTGATCACCTGAGAAACCTGAAGCAGTAATTGTGTCATTACTTGTTTCCATTTGACATACCTATAGGACCTTGACAGTGACCCAGTTGTCATCTCATATGCAAAGAATGGAGAATATCTCGGCAAATGTTTTGAAATTGAGAAAGAAAAACTGGGTGACCAGGCTTTGTTTCCTCATTTGATGACAAAGAACACAGAATTTGAGGTCAACTTTGGTGGAAGGGTATGAATAATTCTATTTTAAATTAGAAACTAATTATAAGAGACTTGTAAAAGTCTCTTTTGTTGTACATTTTTGTTTCATATTTAACTTATATGTGGAGATGCCCTTCAGGCACTTTTCAAGAGTACCCTTTCTGTCTGGTGCAGCCCTGTTAGGTAAAAGAGATGTGTATGTAAAAATCTCTTAGTTCTGGAGCAAGTCTTAAGTCCAGAAGTTCACAAGCAAGAATTGACAGTTGTGAATGCTAAGAAGTAGAAGAGGAGACAAACAGGATATGTTTATTCATCTATGGGACTTTTTGTTTTGAAAACTTGAGCTTCACTTTCTTATTGTTTATTTGTCTGTTTCTTTAGTAAAATAATAAGACATTCTGACTTCAACATTTAGCTTTCTGTTTCTTCATTCCAAATAATGTAACATTTTTAGAAAAGTTTTTTTTTTTTACGCGCGTTAGTATGTTTTCTGTCAGATTCATTGTTTTTTTTATAAAGCATGGAATTTTAATGCAATATTAATATTTTACTATGCTAACCCTAAAATTGTTTTAAAATTTGGCGATTTTTGCACCATGGTAGTGTCAATTTCACAAGGAGATAACTATATGTATTATATACCATTGTAACCATAATTATGTCGACTGCATTTTTTCAGCGGGATTCGGGTTTGTGGAGTTTCAAATTTATCATTCACGGCCGATTTATTGAATCATATAAAAACCCAGAAAGTTTATGGGTGTAAACACGACCTCATTTATTTCTGCTTGCTGAATCTGATCATGTGGGTATCCAGTTCTCAGAGATGGCCGCTGTAGTCAATTGTTTTACACAGAGACCGCAAGACTGCTGTGAATCGAACAATGCCTCGTTCCAAGAAGTTTAAACTCCACTTAAGGTGATCAGTGTAAGAAATCTTGAAGTTTACATTTGCAAATGCGCAAAGAAAGATCTACCAGACCGTCATTAACATTACAGAAAATTCGGATTGTGACGCACATGACATGCTTGTTGATGTTCTTAATGTAGCTGGAATTTTAGCAATCATCGTGTTCTAGTTCTTAAAGTTGTGGAAGTGACACTGTTTTTACAGAAAAAAAAACCATAAGCCAGATTAAGAAAGATATGTATGAATATATGGCCTTCCCTAGCGCATTAATGTTTCTGAATAGTGGACATAAAAAACTGGAAAACAGAGGATTGGTTGACTTTTCCAAAATTGACAAATCTTAAAAACATGTTGTCTACTGTGAAAAAAATACTGGGCTTATTTTTAAAACTGACAATAAGAAAACTCAAGGATTAGCTGTGCATGCAGAAGTTAACTGCTCTTGTTGTGAAGTATGTAGTTTGTGGAAAGTACCTAGCTTCAAGAAGTAATGATGGGGATAGATCTTTTGCCATCAATAACCAGACTGTTTATTCTGCATTAGTTTGTGGAATGGGTGCCACAATGTTCAATATTTTTTGTGAAAATATGAACCTTCATTACAGAACATTTCACAACAGAGCACAAACATTTTATTTAAAGAAGATCCGGAGGACATAGTTTTTTTTTCCAGACCGTGAAGTATGTTTGGCAATTCCATACACAGCAGTCAGTCATCACTCTACATGACAATGACGTGCTGGGTATTACTGTCAACTTTGATAGCACTTGGCTGACAAGAGGCGACACATCCTAAATTGGGGTTTGATTGTGCAGTGGATGTCCTTACAGGACTTTGCATAGATGTGCATGTTATGTCCACATATTGTCAGGTGTTTGAAACCACTGTAAGAGTTTCCATATCAAAACCAGCTAAATTTGAAGCATGGAAGGCAGACCATCTTCTAAACTGATAATAAATTCACAGAGTATGATCGAGGTGTAGGCTGCATGAGTGCTGTGGCAGAGGTCTCTAGCCCATTATAAGCTTCATTATGCATCATTACTTTCTGATGGTGATGCCAAAACATTTGAGGAGTTCACCAAGAACAGACCTTATGGTGAGAACATTCACATAATGTCTCAACCATGTCAGCAAACACCTTGGAACAACACTCTGTAATGTTGTTGATGACTGCTGAAAGCAAGGCATGACCCTAGGTGGACGTGGAAAGGTCAGCTTACACAAAATGCTATCTTATTGTATAGGGTTTTGTTTTACTGTAGTGTTTTAAATGAAGCACTGTTCTTTCATGGCCGTTTCATGCTAAATATATATTTCTGATCTTGTTTAGGAAGGACCATACTTTCCACTCAAGGAAGGCTACACGTTCCTGGAACAGGTACCCGCAGAGGAACGTGTACGTGGACATCTTCCTCCTGCATCTAAAGAGGCTTGTGAGGTTTGTATTTTTTCTTGCCAACATATTCACTGTTGTGGTTATAGATAATAGGAATTCTTTTCATATGTGTTCTAGATATATCATGCCTGGTCTTATCAAAGTTAATTTCTTTCTACAATTATTGTTACTATAGCACTAGTACTATTTGGTTTTAAAGTCTATTATTAACTTTCTATCAGCACTCACATTTTGTTACAATTGTAATTTTTCTATCATAAAATCTGTGTCATTGTAATATAGGTCAAGTAAATAAATATTGAACATATTAATTCAACTAATGATAAATGGATAACAATGAGTGAATTGTATGTTGGATGGGGTTGATAAATGTTGTGAGAAAGAGAATCCCTGAGAGCTATGTAAATCATTTACATATACGGAAGTAAAACATTATAAGGAAGTGGTTGAGATGTGTTATTATAGAAAAATGATAACACCCTAGACCATTATTATAGAAAAATGATAACACCCTAGACCATTATTATAGAAAAATGATCACCCTAGACATATAAAATAAGTAATGAAGTCTTGAAAGAAATTGACTCAAGAAAAAACTGATTGCTCTCTTCAGAAGGAGGTAGTCTGCACTCTGGTCATGTCAAGGAGAAAACTTGAGCACACCGTGGTGGGGGGGACAGAGGGAGACCAATAGAGATGTTGGACAGGTTGACATCATGCCATGAAAGATCATCTGTGTCAGAATTTATTGAAAGTATCTAAGACAAAAGGCTGTGGGTAGAGACGACTACAATCACCACACGACATAGACTATAATAAGTTTCATTTGTTCCAGAAATGTTGGTAATTGTGCAAGCATGGTTTAGTGTGTAGTTGTAGCTGAGTGCAAACAGTACACACTGTAAACTGTGAACTTGATGGTTAGTACAGCTACATAAAAAGATAATTTGATTCTTTCATTTCCTTTTTCCTAAAACATTGCAGGATTCAACTTGCATTCTTCAGAAATGTTTTCTCCGCTGTGTTAAGACATATCTGTGTCCCTAGCAACAACACAATTTATCACTACATATATAATTCATTTATTTGATTGTCTGACCCTTCTAGGTTATTATGATGGTGGGCTTGCCAGGTGCAGGAAAAACATACTGGGTGGAAAGATATGCTGCTACAAAGCCTGAAAAACATTACAATGTGCTTGGCAGCAGCAATGTGATTAATAAAATGAAGGTAGGCTTGTGTTGTCAGCAGCACTGTCACTTTGATTACAACAGTGTCAGATGCAGCTGCATTTTGTATGTTTACCTTTAAAGGATTGCAGGGCTTTGCAGAAAAGAATGACAGAAGAGTAACAGTATTTGGAAACAGTTTTGTGTAGATAAATCAAGAATAATTTATAACATTGTTCTTGTAGCTGGCTTACACATTAGAAGTGATTACCTGAGGACTTAGCCCTCAGAAGATCAAAAGCATTTGTAGAAAGTTCTTCTTAAGCAGCTGATTCCTTCTGAAGATAGAAAGTCTTGATTGTCTCCTATCCAAGTTGAAATGTATGCAACATTATCATATTTTTAGCCTAATAGTTTTCAGTTAATATTTTTGTCTATTTTTAATTTCCAAATCCTTTTAGATATGTACATTAATCTCTTACAATTGGATAATCAAGCTGCGTTCCAGGAAATTAAATATGAATGTCATTTAAGCAGTCAACTGCATTTTGTTAATACTAAGCTTATTTTTTTTTTTTAATTAGTTATTTAAAGTAATGAATGTTACTGTAATACCATTCCCCTACTTGTCTACTCTTGGCTGCCAATGCTATTCTTGCTATGGTACAATTTCCAGTATTTGTTAAGTACCATAGTAATTGAAAGACGAGAATGCTCACTGAGAAATGGTAATTTTAATTATAGAAAGAACAGTGTTATCACAAGATGCCTGTTGGGGATTTATGCAGGCATGACCTATTCATAGCTGTAAATTTTCCCAAGAAATGCCTCTCAATGCTAGAGTAATGCCCTAATAAACATCACCATCTATGAAGCACTCTAAGCTGACTCCTAGGTGATCAGTGACTGGGATTATGTGATCAGATCTGATGTAAGCAGAGAAATCACCTGATTGCAAGTAACTAGGTTCTACTTAAGTTAATATTCCTAAACTCCCTCTTCCCAGAGTAATGGATCAACCTCAGGAAATCACCATGGTAGTGAAACATAAAGCCCTTCTTTTGCAAGTATATATTGCTTGTTTTGTTTAGTTAAAGGATTTGTAACTGTTCTCTTGTGACCAGGTGTTGGGCCAGCCTAGAAAGCAACACTTCACTGGTCGTTGGCGGGACTTGCTTGACATGGCTGCTAAATGCCTCAACAGGATGATTGAGATAGCATCTCACAAGAAACGCAACTATATCATTGACCAGGTACTTTTGCAATACACTTTCTCAGTTTATCAGAATAGAAATTGTTTATAATTGCTGCATTAAAAACACTTAAGTTTAACTCAAGATGTCAACTGGTTTGATTGAGAACACTTCTGTTTGGTGCGATTATTCATCACTAATAGAATACTTTTTTTTTTTGCTTTTCCTTGGTGTAATATGTTTGAATTTAGGATTTGTTGCATTTTAAGTGAGCACAGGTGATTGCATTTGAATACTTTCAAATTTAGCAGCTAATACTGCGGACTAGTTATTAGTCAAGATAAGACAAAATGACGTAATAATAACAAGAAAAGGAAAGGATCTCCTCGGTATCTGCCAACACATTTGCTGAATAAACTTTGTGGTAGTATATCACTCTCAAGGTTACATACTCTCCAGGTATTGAATTGGAACTACTGAGTTGTTAAACACTAACCCTACATAGATGTTTTGTGTAGTGACCATATATATCTGTTTAAACTCATGTCTCATAATATTGTGCTTGGGACTGAGACAGAAATTGCTGTTTGCACCTGGCATTGGCATTGACATGTTAAACCTACAGGGAGGCAACTTTATTGGCTGGTTGTGCCTTTGATAGATGGAATGATATGAGTTCACATTCACTAGGTCACCACATTTTGAGAGGATCACATCAGTTCTTGAAATCACCACTTGGGAGTCATTTCTAAACTTATTTATGAGACTTCATTTACTCCAGCACTGTGTGGGATAGGGCTACTGTGATACACCAGCTCTCTGTCCACTGTATGACTTGGACTAAATTTATTATGTCAGTGAAATTTTAACAAGTTAAATAAATGCTTTGACAAAGTCCGTAAAGCTATACAATATAGTTGAAGGTAAGTGAAGAAAATATCACAGTTGTAGAGTTTACTGCAGTTTTATCTCTAAATGTTTTTACTTACAAAATATAATTACAAATTATTACTTGGAAATAATGCTTTAATGGTTCCTTGAAATAATACTATGCAGTTCCTCATTGTAGTTAGTTTAAGAGCATTTGGAGACTAATGATATGTAGAAATGTTTCTTGAAAATATTCTTTCATCTTGTCTTTATTTCATTTTAAAATAAGGGTATGGTTTGTTTGAGGAAAATATTGAAGAAAAAAAAGCTTATTATTTGAAGAAAAAATACACAAATGAGGAACATCTTGGCTGCAGAAATGATGAACAATTGATGACATGTTTTTTATATTTTGTTGCCATGCTAGACAAATGTGAATGCATCAGCCCGGAGACGCAAAATGCAGCCATTTGAAGGATTTCATCGAAGGGCTGTAGTGGTCTTGCCTTCAGATGAAGTGTTCACAAAACGAGTGAAGGAAAGAACGGAGGATGAAGGAAAGGATATTCCAGAAAGTGCAGTTAACGAAATGAAAGGTAATGGTACGGAGATCGGCGGAGCTTGGTCATCGCACAATATGTCACAAGTAATTTTTGTTTCCAAGCAAACATGAAGAAAAAATCAATTAAGAGAAGAAAAAAAAGAAAATATATTAAGAGATATTAAAATAAAAAAGAGATGGTGGAGATGAAAAAACAGAGAGAAGAAAGTCATACCTACAGAATAAACTTAAAAGATGTTTATATGAGATGAAAGTCATGTGTGATAAGAATCTTTAGTACTAGTAAAGCTGGTTATGTAGACCTGGATTTATCTTTATTGCAGTACTTCTAATTATTATCTAGCTTGTTCTGTCTGTCAAGTACTCTCTTTTCACTTTTGGTTGTTTCTGTCTCATTTATTTTGCTAGTAATGTCCACATATAATTGTTTGGGATGACAGAAGGGTGATTGTGGTATATATGCTGTCAGCAAAACTTATTTATTAAAACTTGTAAACTTCTGCTTGTAGGAAAATATCTGTTCCAGGCAGTGGTTTCTGTATGTTTCTATGATTCCATAGAAAGTAAAGGACCCTTTTCCACACCCAAACTTGGTTTGGGTATTTAGGGCTAGACCTATATTTTATAAATAGGCCGGTTAAGTTAAAACAGAAAAACTAGCCAGAATGTAAGCTGTAGTAATATATGGAACAGTGAGTTAAAACGCAATAACTAGCTGGAATGTAAGTCATTGTAATTTATAGGGCCATAAGTTAAAACACAATAACTAGCTGATTGTAAGCTGTAGTAATGTATAAAACAATACACAATAACTAGCCAGAATGTGAGCTGTTGTAATACATAGGACAGTGAGTTAATACACAATAACTAGCCGGAATGTTAGCTGTTGTAATGCATAGGACAGTGAGTTAATACACAATAACTAGCCGGAATGTTAGCTGTTGTAATACATAGGACAGTGAGTTAAAACGCAATAACTAGCCGGAATGTAAGCTGCTCTAATTTATAGGACTGAGTTAATTCACAATCACTAGCCTGAATGTAACTGTTATACTACATGGGACAGTAAGTTAAAACACAATAACTAGCCGGAATGTGAGCTGTAGTAATACATAGGACAGTGAGTTAGGACGCAATAACTAGCCAGAATGTAAGCCATTGTAATATATGGGACATTATTACGCAATAACAAGCCAGAATGTAGGCCATTTTAATATATAGATCAGTAAATTAATTCACAGTAAGTAACCAGAATGTAAGCTGTAGTAATAAGTGAGACAGTAAGTTTATACACAATAACTAGCCAGCATATAAGCTGTAGTAATAAGTGGGACAGTAAGTTTATACGCAATAACTAGCCAGCATATAAGCTGTAGTAATAAGTGGGACAGTAAGTTAATACGCAATAACTAGCTAGAATGTAAGCCGTTGTAATATATGGGACAATAATACGCAATAACTAGCCAGAATGTAGGCCGTTGTAATATATGGGACAGTAAGTTAATTCACAGTAACTAGCCAGAATGTAAGCTGTAGTAGTATATGGGACAGTAAGTTAATTCACAGTAACTAGCCAGAATGTAAGCTGTTGTAATATATATAGGACAGTAAGTTAATTCACAGTAACTAGCCAGAATGTAAGCCGTTGTAATATATGGGACAATAATACGCAATAACTAGCCAGAATGTATGATGTTGTAATATATAAGACTCTAAGTTAAAACTCAGTAACTAGCTGGATTGAAAGCAAAAGTAATATATAAAACAATACACAATAACTAGCCAGAATGTTAGCTGTTGTAATACATAGGACAGTGAGTTAATACACAATAACTAGCCTGAATGTAAGCTGCTCTAATTTATAGGACTGAGTTAATTCACAATCACTAGCCTGAATGTAGGCTGTTTAAAGTTAGGACGCAATAACTAGCCAGAATGTAAGCCATTGTAATATATTTTAAAAATAAATTCTGAGTTTGATCACTGAGTTGATCAGTCAGGTCAAAATGTAAGCTGTGATAATATGTAGGACAGTGAGTTTCTATTTAGAAATGAACGACACAAAACAAAAACAAAAATTCTTTTATCACTGTGGTCACTGTCTTGGACAACCTGCCATTTGTTCATCTTTTGTTGTCTTCCCAATTATATCACTGTTGACCTTTTGCTTGTCAGCTCAAACTTACCTGCTGATTTTAGTTTTTTAAAAATAAAAGGTTTTTTCTTTCAGTGTAATCAAAACACTGTAAGCTGTAGTATTATATAGGACAGTGAGTTAATACACAATAACTAGCTAGTTGTTTGTAATTGCTGTGATCATCTTTTACTACATGCCCTTCCAGTCAGTGTGGGTTCTGCGATTCAATTGTGGAGGGAAGAGAATAGACATACTGCTTCCTTAACAAACATGTCATAAAATTAGGGGCCATTTCCTTCAGAGTCAAAGTGCATCTGCATGAAAGCAAGTAACCAACAGTTTGTTTGCAAATAAGCGGATCTGTGAAGCGGATGTGCATCCAGCACTTAGCTTCTGGGCGAGACCAAAATCCAGAGGTGCAAACCAAGCAGAATTTTCAGCCAGAGTTTACAGCTGGTGAACACGAAGAAGAAGACTATATGCCCAAGAGAGGAGAAAATTGCTTATATACTCATTTTTAATCTCTCAAGTGTAAAGCTAGTGTAGTGTCATACTAAAATACTGCTTAATGGGGGGGGGGGGGGGGCCTTCTTCCCCTAGATTACTTGTTGAAAAATGTAGCTGAGATTTAAATTGTAGTAGTGGGTAAAGGGATGCTCCTGTCTGGGGTTTAGTGAATGACTTTTACAGGCCTACAAGAGCGTTCAACATTGAATTATCTGGACTCCCGGGAACTGTTTCTGGTCCACTGGTTTGTTTGCTTTAGTGCAGACCCAGTGGTCATGAGCTCAGACAGACAACCAGGATGTTTTAAAAACTCTCTGGTCAACCTCATCTGAACATGCATACTGGGAAGTAAAGGTGGTTTGGGTGATACTAACTAAATCACTTACAGACAATATTAGGCTGGCACTATATGCCCCAGATCCTGTACTGTACTGGCTTACTTGACCTTTTTTTTGTCAGATTATTGTGGGTGGGTGTAGGAAGTAATGATAGGTGGGTTCTTTCTAGCTCAAGCACTTTCTGTTTCAGTAACTTGAAGGTTTCTTTAGCTGTTAACATGATTATTATGTGCAACATAACACGAGCAGTCAGTTTGGGTCTCTTTAAAATAATAATGATGTGCTAGACTGACTCAATGGTCTGATGTATTTGTCATGTGACATATCAGAGGACAAGCTAATCATGCCTTCATGTGTAGTTCCTATATTGAGGTGCACTCTTATAAGGGTGGCAGTCCCTTTGTGGGTTCCACTGTTCCAGTTTCACTGAGAGAAAAAATGAATGGATCCCCTGCCCTCAGTGCAGGCACCCAGGTTTTTAACTATTATATTGACTAGTTTATCATCTTATCTCTGCTGTGTTCCTTTACTTACTATGAGTGGTCATCAACACCTGTTTATTTCTCTGTTTTATGTCAGTTGTTACATTATAGTGCTTTGTTGCAGTTGGAATTTGAGTAAAAAATATTAACATATACTTTTGAATATAAAATATTTTTTAAATAAATAACAACAAAGATGATTCAGTTAAGGAAAATCTCTTATGTACTGTAAAACACAAAGCTGATGTATTCTTTTCAGAGATGAAATGTACAATTTATGAATATAAAACATATTTACTGAATGTTGGTGTTTCTCACAGCAAACTACACTTTGCCAGAGAAGGGTGGATGTTATGAATCAGTTGAATATACGGAGCCAGATGTGAGCAAAGAGGAACGTGAGAAGCTCATTGAGAAGTATAGAAAGGAAGGTCTTGATGCTCTTCCCCCACGTGAGAAGCGGTTCAGGAGAGAAAGTAAGTAGTTTGAGTTAGATCGTTCGTGGGGTTACCTGGTAATTTCTGACGAGTTTTCAAACATTCCAGTTTAGTCTTAAGTGACTGCCTGGCGATTATCCTTTGGTTTTAGTAACCCACATCCTCTACAAGCTATACTAGAGTTGAAACTTGAAAAAAAATTGTTTTTTCTTGCATTTTCGTTTTTCAGCATAGAATTAGCATGCAGCTTGTATAGACAGCCTGCCCTGTTCTACATACAACTCTTGTTTATGCTTTTACTTTTTGAGCCCTTTCTTTCCCACTTCATGTCCTAGTTGTTGGGTGACTTTGTTCTTATTGGAAACTAGTCATCCGTTGTATTTTATCTATGAGGTTGTGTATCTTTTGAGCTTCTATTTGGCTTTTATTTATCAGCAGAATAAAAACATGACTTTCTGCACTCCTAGATCTTTCTGTCCTGCAGTGATAATTTGCTTTTATCCCCTAATGATGAATAGGTCACCTCACACCAAACTGTCCATGTCATAAATAATCTTTATACTTCTTGTTGCTCCTTTTTTTCCCTCCATTTTTTGTGTGTGTGTGTTTATATCTGTCTCAGACTCACATCTTCACATCCTTTATATCTCCCTCCATTTCTTTTGTGGATACCAGGTCTCCTTGCTCAGTTATAGGTTTTCTCAATGGATGCCTTGCCTAGCACAAGTATTATTTCTCATCTCTTGATTCAGTACGATATGTCTTGTTCTCTCAATGAGCTTCACATTAATAATCCTGTCGGTACTATCATGAACCTGCCCACACATCTAGAGTTCCTTTCCCTCCCATTCATGCCGCGGTGGGTTGCACAACCTGTCCTATATTGTGGGGTGTCATATATTTGTTATTTTCAACAGTTTAACCATTGTATTTTTCTCCTCATTTTGTTACTGCTCACTTGCGTGTTATTATTTCCATGTTGTGCTACTACCCAAATGGTTCTTGAGTATCAAAACTGGGATTTTGTATGTCTGCTTTCCTAATCAGTGGCTTCTTTTTCTGCGGGGAAAGCCACCTTCACATAACATAGAAATTCAAAAAACATCGCAGTTTCAATAGTCACGCCTTCGGCGCCTCCCCCTGCAGTACTTCATACTTGAACCCAGGTGCCTGCAGCACCTTAAAGAAACTCATGGCAGCACAACCTCCCACAAACATATGTGGCGAGCGAACACCGAAATCTCATAACATCCCAGCAGCATAAGACAGCTTGTGCAACCTGCCATGACACGAATAGGAGGGGAAAGAACTATCTCCATGTGGGCAAGTTCACAAGAAGTTTCATCCTGCTATACCCCTTTAGTCCTGTCATTATATACAGGCACCAGTTAGTGTATGTTTTTAATTGTTTTGCTGTCCTTTGTGTTGCTAATACATGGTGTAGTAATTTAACATGTGTTCTCTATTTAGAGTTTATTACAGGTTTGTGTTCTATACACTGCTTAGTTATATTAAAGCTCTTTTTCATGTTTTCATTCTGTTAATTCAAAACTCTCCTAATCACCCTATCAGTTTCCCAACTACTACTTAAATACATGCAGGATTCCACATCTTGAAGAGAGGTTTCAGCAAAGATAATGAGATTATGTCTTGGTTTATTCTTATTATCTTTGCATTCACCTCATTAATTTGTATGCTTTATCTGGTTTTTTTTAAATGAAATTTTTTTAATGAAATTAGGCAGACTTAAAATCCATTTTATTTTGTCAGCAGAGCTTAGATTATCAGGTGGATGTAAGGATCTGTCAAGAGTTCATTGACTTCCACTTCGATGTTAATTGAAAAAAAGTTTTATTAGAAAGGCATACATTGCTAGGAGCGTGCCACAAAGATGTAGATGGTGTATTTATCAACAAAACACTGAAATATGGATTCCTAGATAATAACAAAGAGCAGCTTTTTTAAGGGGGGAACGGTGCTTAAGTTTGAACTTGTGATATTAAAAACTAAACACACACTTTAAAACTTTTGTGATAGAGGTAAAAGATCAGTGATGGCAGCGTTTAACTTTTCAGGTCGAGACTTTGACTACAGGGGCCGAGGCAGAGGTCGAAGCACTTACCGTGGTAGCTTCCCCCGTGGACGTCGCAGTGGATTTAGAAGCAGGAGTAGAGGCAGAGGAAGAAGCAGCAGAAGTCGCAGCAGAGGATATAGTTCTTACCGTCCACCTTACAGTGAACGCAGAGGTAAGCTCATGGCTGTGGTGGTAGTGGTTAGACGAGTGTCCACAGATAAAACATAATGTCACTGCAGTAGTTATTGTAAAGTTTTAGGTGAGGTCTCAGTTTCACAGAACATGTCTACCATAAATCTCTGGATTTGTGGCAGTAGCAGGCTAAAATTAATATCTGCGCTATACCAGGAAACTCATCCTCTGCGAGTGTGTAGTGCTTGGCTACACATAAATACAAATGTATAAGGTCTGGTGCAGAAATGAAGCCAAGCGCATCATCTTGTAGAGCATATGATTTTGGTTGTGGAATTGCAATGGGCAACACAGAATAAGTGCACTTGTCAATGAAGAACCCAGCGAAAGCATTAAGACGGGATTGTTGAGGAGGGCACATTCGATATACTGATACAAAAATCTGTGCAGATTTGAGCAACTATAGACTTTCATGGCATGCAGCGATGGCTGCCTTTTTCAGTTACTTGATATGTTGCTGTTTATACCCCAGTGGTTTCAGGTGAATGTTAGAAGGGATACCTGCAAGTGGGTATTGACACCCCTTCCCTAGTATGCACTGAAAACCTTAGTTTCCTTATCACATGATTATAGTACCTTTGTTTGCGATTTAGTTATTTTGGTCTCAGGCCTCAGGGATAGTTAAGACCCCTGTGTTGTGTATAAAGGATACCTCATCTCAAGTGTCAGCAGACTGTACAGGTTAAGGAACTTCATGCAAAACACCTGCCACATGTCAGTGTCTTGTAATGGCCAGTATTGGCCTACAATTAGCTGGCAGGAATCTCATCAAAGCTGGGGACAGCCCCTACAGGTACACTGTCTAGAAGCAGAAAACCTGTGGCACTCATCAGCCCACACCAATGCATCAGTGAAAGCCTCAGTCAAAGATTCATCAACAAAATTAATTCTGGTCCTGATGATGAGTTTTGATTTAAACATGTGCCAGTTGAGAATCAAATAAATGGCAGATGATGTTCAAGTGTCCATCAAATGAAGATCATACAGGGGTGACAACACAGGTTTAATTGTCCACTACCAAGAATTGCATTCGTTAGAGTGTTGTGACTAAGAGAAAAAGTAATGCCTGAATTCTTACGAAATGATCAAGTGTCTGGATACTGCAGTGCTAAGTTTCTTGAGGTGCTCATATAAAAAGTGCTATTGTCTGCAAGAACAGTCTACTGTTCTGAGCAAGTGAAATGCTTATTTTTTTTAATGTAAGATTATAGAACACTCGGCACGGACCCCTATAGCACAGCCTGTGATGAATGGAAAGGAAGTGGCCATTTTAAGAATGGAACGATTCCTTGGGTGAGTATTGTACCACAGCACCTTGTATCAACTCTGCATTTATGCTCCTTGGATGATGGGGAATGTTCTGCACCCGCCATTCCCTGAGCGCTGGCCAGATGGCAACACAACAGTGAGGATAGGCTTACTTGACAAAAAATGCCTGGTGAAGTCATATTCGGCCAAAGTACACAAATTGCAACTGTGCTATAAACAGGCACAACACGGTTAAGTTACAAAGGCAAATAAATGATGAAGCAGATACATTAATTTTGTAGGGGGTTATTATAAATAATATCCTGTTATATTCGAATATTTTAATCTTGTGTTTAATTTTATACAGTTGACATTTTCTGATGACTGGTCATAACTATTTCCCCTTTAGGCAGAGGAGGATACAGAGGTGGTTACAGAGAAGACCGCTTCAGAGATGATAGACGGGACAGTTACAGCGGATACAGCAGTTACAAGGTAAAGTTGCCTCTTTCTGTGAGACATTTGGGTGTTCTATAGGCAGTTAATACAGAGGTATTTGGATGTTTTATAGGTAGTTGATACTGAGGCATTTGGATGTTTTATAGGTAGGTAATACAGCGGCATTTGGAGGTTTTATAGGTAGTTATTACAGTGACATATGGATTTTTTATAGGTAGCTAATGCAGAGGGATTTGGAGTTTTTTTTATAAGTAAATACAGAGACATGGGACATTTTAAAGTTTCAGGCATATAAATGTGATGTAAACTTGATTTGCATATAAAAATCTTTGGCGATGTGAACTTGTACATGAAAATCTTTGGTGATGTGAACTTTTACATGAAAATCTTTGGTAATGTGAACTTTTACATGAAAATCTTTGGTGATGTGAACTTTTACATGATATACTTTTTGGGGATATATGCCCTCATTAACAATCTTTTGTTTGCGGCAGTTACTAAGTCATTTCTTGCTTGATCTGTTTATCCAGCCTAGAGGACGTGGTGGAAGCAGCTGGGGTCCTGTCAGTGACTGGGGCAATGATAGCTGGAGTGCCCCTCGTTCATACCGCGAACCTAGAGTAAGTGATCATACTTTATTGTTCATGATAGTTATAGTTGTAAACATCACAAATGTTCATTGTTATATGAGCAGTTACAAATCACATCTATTCAGTATTTCCTGTATGGCATATGAGTATTGGGAAATCTAGAGATAGTTTTCTGCAGCACTCCTCATTCTCTGCTCACTATTCAGTGAATGATTTATGAAAAGCTTGTAAAGAAGTTAGAGAAATAACCATAACAAAGTTTCTGCACCATTATCAAGTTGTTTTTTTCCCCCTTCAGTGATTCGACGTGCAATGAGGATAATCTGTCGACTAACGTAACTAACTATCAGGTGTTTTGCTGGCTGGTGTAGGCTCTCACACTTGTTTACATCTTTAGTCTCAACCTGCCTGTGTTTGTGTGTAGATGCCTTTACATGTCGTGACCAAAGGCTGTCCATAATCTTGTTGTCTGTATCTTTCTGTAAATCTTTCCAGTTGTCACGTGTACCATTTTTTGTCTTCTTTTATAACGTGACTAAATCAAGTATGCATCGGGCAAACAGCACATTGTTCACTTATTCATTCCCCATCACATTCTGTAGCAAACAGGACACTTGACATGTATTCCTCACCAAACTGTACACACTAAACAGTCGCTTTCCATCTCATTCTTACCAAATAAACAGTACACACCGGACAATTACTTTCATTATTTAAAAAAAATTTATTAATGTTTGTTTCATGTAACAAATGAATCACCTGTTGACTAAATACACAGCCTAAACAGCTGTAAACATGTAACTGAATGCTGTGTTGTTGAAAAAGAATGAGTTGGAAAAAACCTAAAGAATTCCTAAATGTTTTCTTTCTCAAACAGTGGGCCAGCTATGAAGATGACTATCAGCAAGGCTGGGATGACTATGAGCAAGGAGGAGGTTACGACGAATCATGGGATGGTTATGAAGATGATGGTTACGAACAAGGCTGGGACGGTTATGGTTACAAATAAAGCAATTGGAAATGTCTCTCCCCATAGCGTTACACCTGTTTTGATTTAGATGTTTGTAATGTCCAGTCTTTGTTATCTGGTTCTTTTAATGCACCTATTTTTTTAAACTAACAATTTAAGTTGTGGAATCCATTTGATTTAATATGTAGTTATTGTTGTAGTTATTGAGAATCTTAAATTATGAATTACACACAGCAATGAGACTGAGTAACTAGACAAAAGTGCGTCCCTAATTATGCAGTCTATCATGATTTGCAGTTTTGTGTAGAGTTGCATTTTGATTGAAATATGGTCATGCTAAAGTGTAAAGCAGCTTTCGATGACTTTGTTTTCACAGACATCAACCATTGTCATATGGTGATTGTTCACCATCCATTTCATGTCGCCTTACCATCAAACTTATATCACAAACACTTCTCATGTATACACCACCTTTTACAAAATAGCAAGTCTGTTGAAAACCTCACAGACTCCCTTGATGTCCATGACCTCCATTGATGTCGTGACTTCCCTGGGAACAGCACAGGCCAGTTTAGGGACCACTGATGTTGAGTGAAAATAGGCTGGCTAATAAATCTTCTCATTAACAAGAGTTTCTGTGCCAGTTCTTTTAACTGATATATTGATGTCTCATTTGTGGGTTTATCATTTTAAAATTGAGATTACTATAAAACAAATATTGTCTATATTGTTATGGATATTGTTTGTTTTAAATACTATTTGAGAAAAGTAGGTTTTGGTTGCTATTATCTCAGATAAGATGTGTAAGCTTGTGTTATTGACACCCAGATCATTAGAGATTGTGAATGTCATGAGGAAGTCTTCATTTTACTGTGCTGTATTGTGATTGTGTGTGTTACTTGTTGTACAAACGATTTATTTTCACATATTTGAATCAGTGTAATCTCATTGGTGGTGGAAACAAGAGTCGTAGATAATGCTCTTGCTAACCGCAGTAGTCATAAGTCTGGACTGACCTCCCCAGTCAGTAGTGACAAAGGGCTGAGTGAGATCAGTCTAGTCTAGTTCATCAGATCAGGGCTGCTATTTGGGGAACTCCAGGCAGATGGTGGGCTGCAGACTACATCACTTCTCCAGCACCGTTTGGGCATTTATTTAGGCATAGATCACATATTGGTCGCAACAGAATCAAGACCATTGCAGCCTCTGTAAGTTTGGCTCTATCTGTATCTCTAACGTACGATTTGTTTGGTGTGTAAATGTTAACAAAAGGAATAAACTTTTAAATTGTGGTGAGTGTATGTAGAACAGGCAATATCAGGACAGCTTTTTCTTCTGTCATCTCTGAGACAGGCAGTCATGTTGTCTTCATGAATGTTGTTGCTTTATGTGACAGGCCATTGTTTTATGAAATATTAAATTGGTTTCCACGTTTTAAACAATATGCACATTGTTTTGTCTTAATTTAAAAAGTTCAACCAATCTCTTTTGAACTAGTTGACACCACCAAGAGTATTCTTGTTGGTCATAGTATTTGTTTTCTGCTGTTTGTCGCCACAGTGGGAATATGCTGTCTTGGGAATGTTACACACTGAGGCCTCCAATGTCTTCTTTGGTGTGATTCTTGTAGCACTGGCCAGAAGCCATAAAAACAATTTTCATTAACTATCCACCGTTGAAATTTAACCATGAGACTTGATCATGGGGAAAATGATCGCAGATAGATGAGCATCTGAGAAGCACACAGCAGTGGTACAGAAATCCCATACTATATTTGTGTTCCATGAAGATGATACTTTGGTATGGTAGCAAGCGGGGAGGAAAGCCTTAACACCAACCTCAATCTTACAGATAAAAGACCTTCCCAGGACAGCTCTGTCCTAAATCAAACATCTCACTCTCCCAGATTCGTCAGGCTGCCTTCTTGTCTATCTTGGTGTCATTTTTGACAGAAGCTTTAAAGGGACAAGTCCTTGAACAAAACAGTTGATGCCTTGTTTGCTTAGCAACATTGCCGTTTGCAAGTGTTGTACAAAGCACAGAATTACATTTGTAATCCTCACTACAGGAGTCTGTAAAACTACACCAGTACCAGATATTTTAAAAAAAATATTTGACTACAGGCACTGTTGTACAGCTATGTTTCTAGACGCTATGTAAATACAAGTATCGTCCAACTGGAAGCGGAATATAAAAACTATTTTAATAAATCCAAGACCAGACAATCTAACACAGCCACGACCAAACAATTAAGCTTGTTTAGAAAGAAAGGACATTATCAAGCAGACCTACATTTGAGGGCACGAGTACCATAGAACACTCTTCCCTCAAAAAACAGTTTGTAAGGTCACATGGAGATCTCCAGATGGACACACAGAAAACCAGACTGACCATTTTCTTATAAATGGAAAATGGAGGCATTCCGCGCAAGACATCAGAGTACGGCGTAGATCATAGGGAGTGACCATAATTTACTTATTGGAAAAATCGGGTTAAAACAAAGGAAAGCTAAAATAGAACAAAAACCGCATGATGTAGGAAAATGGCAGGACACACATATCAAACAGCAATTCAAGATGGAACTCAAAAACAGATGTAGCATTTTACAAGAAGAAACAAATGGTAATCGACAAATTCAATGAAGCAGTCAAATTAGCAGGGGAGAAAATATTAGGACATAGGCGGTCAAAGAAAGAGGAGTGGATTTCCCAATCGACGTAGGATAATATAGAACAACGGAAAGATACTAAAAGGCAAATGTTGGATGCAAAATCAGCCAGATTGAAAGTAAAATTTTATAAAGAATATGCAACAAAGAACAAAGAGGTTGAAGCAGGAGCAAAAGCAGACAGACTTTCGTATATTGGAAAACTAGTAACAGAAGCAGAAAATAAGCAGGACATCAAAACATTGTACAACATAACTAAGAAACTGAAAGGAAATGTGGTATCGCACCAAAATTGGCCTTTAAATGCAAAGAGTGGGAAAATGATTCCAGCCGACAATGAAAAATTAGAAATGTGGAAAGAACACTTCCATGAATTACTAAACTGTCCAGACCCACCTGTACTTGCTGATATACCAGAAGCACAGGAAGACCTACAAAGAAGCCTAGAGCCTTTTTCGGAGGCAGAGGTTAGGGAGGCGATTAAAGCTCAAAAAGTTAACAGAGCACCTGGGTGTGAAGGAATCTGCCCAGAAATGCTGACAGAGGAAATTGAAACGCCAAAACTATTGTGTAAGATTTTTTCAAGAAATCTGGAACAAAGATTAAGAAGAAATCCCACAGGAATGGAAAAAAGGGTACAATTCTTAAATGAATAAAGAAATGAAATTTAGAAAACTAACAACTGGATAGGTATCACATTACAATCAGTAACTAGTAAAATCTTTAGCACTTGATAGTATAATAAGTTTGACTGTGTGAAGCATGAAGAAGTAATCAAACTGTTAGAAAAATTAAACATTGATGGGAAAGATCTACGAATAATAAAGAATATGTATTGGCAGCAAACAGCAGTTATAAGAAAAAACAACTGTTTAGGTACATTTCTAAGCATAAAGAGGGAGGTTCGACAAGGATGTGTACTTTCACCTGATTTGTTTTCAATATAAAGTGAATATATACTTACTTACTTAGTCGCTCCTCTTCTACCTTGGGGTGTAGAGGTTTGCCAGAGAGATCGCCAGACGTCTCTATCAGCAGTTTTCTTTCTGGCTTTGTTCCATTCCAGTCCTCTGTCAGTTAGGGACTGTCAGATGTTGTCTTCCCAGCGCACCCTAGGTCGTACTGGAGGTCTGGTTCCCTGGTTCTTAGCCTCCCATGCCTGCCATGGTGGCCGATTTTCACCCATTCTGCATACATGTCCAAACCATCATAACTGTGACTGATCCACTCGGGTTTGTAAGGAATGGGTATCAAGATCTTGACGTATTGTCTGATTGCGAACTTTGTCCCTTCTTGTCACTTGGACTACCTTTCTCAGATATCTCATTTCCGAGGCCTGCAGCTGACTTCTGTGAACTGTTGTCATTGCCCATGACTCACACCCATAGGTCAGGACTGGTACATAGGTAGAGCGTTAAACAGCCATTTTCGTCCTCTTGCCAATTTCTTAAAGTGAATATATAATGAGATCTTTAATTGATATGCCCGGAATTGTGGTTGGTGGGCACAATATAAACAATTTACGCTATGCTGATGACACAGTCTTGATAGCAACAAGTCAGAAAGAATTACAGGAAATGATAGACATTGTGGTGTAAGAAAGTGGAAGAATGGGCCTCAGTCTGAATAATGGGAAGACAGAAGTAATGGTGGTATCAAAGAAACAAATTATTCCTAAATGTGTAATAAAAGTCAATGGTGTTATTTTAGGACAAGTACAGAATTGTAAGTATCTAGGCACGTGGATAACATCAGATGGAAGATGCATAACTGAAATAAGAAACATAATTGGACAGGCAAAAACTGCTTTTTATAAAATGAAAAACATTTTGTGCAATATATCCTTGTCATTGAGAGTTAGAAAAAGAATTCTTGCTTGCTACATACATCCAGTTTTAACATATGGATGTGAAACCTGGAAAATCGGTAGGCAGGCCAAACAATTTTTAGAGGCCTCAGAGATGTGGTTTTACAGAAGAATGCTTAGAATACCTTGGACAGCCAAAAAGAGCAACCAAGAGGTTTTGAAAGAGGTGGGAGCCCGAAGACAACTTATCACAGACATAGGAAGGAGATAGTCATCATTTTTCGGCCATGTTATAAGAAGAGGGAAAAAAGAACATGTTGTGACCACTGGAAAGATCTGTGGAAAAAAGATAGAGATAGACAAAGAGAGAAGATGCTTGACATCTTGTTGCATGGCATGGAGGTGTGTCGGCACATGAACTGATACATGCTGCAGGAGATCGCGGATTATGGAGAGGCATGATCGCCCACGCCAGTCGGCAAGGCACCTGATAATAATAATGAGCATAATAAGTCAAGAGCAAGCAGGATTCAGAAAGGAGAATTCATGTATTGATCACATCTTTACTCTGAGTCAAATAATTGAACAAAGTGACGAATGGAATAGTGCAGTTTATATGACCTTTGTGGATTTTGAAAAAGCCTTTGATAGCCTGCATAGGAAATCACTATAGAAGATTTTGCGTCACTATGGTGTACCACAGAAAGAAGTAAATTTGATCAAAGCCATTTGCTTAGAGTTTCATTGCAAGGTAGTTTGTGATAATTATACAACAGAAAGTTTCTTTGTCAACACAGGAGTCAGGCAGGGACGCATACCATTCCTCTTTTTGTTTAATTCGACAATGACTGGCTGATGAAGAAAGCTACACGAGATAGAAAAAGAGGCATTAGGAGGTCACTCACCTCTATTTTAGAAGATTTGGACTATCCAGATGACATCTGCCTTATATCAAGCCGTCATGTGGACGCTGAGGAAAAGATTGCAAGACTTTCAACAACATCCCTTAAGATAGGACACAGTAAAACTAAAGTTATAGGAAATAATTACAAAACAGAAAATCCAGTTATTTTAAATGATGAAGCAATAGAGGAAGTTGAAGAATTTATATACCTCGGAAGTAAAGTTAAAGTTACTCCAGATGGAGATTCTGAAAAGGATGTAACATCAAGAATAAACGAAGCAAATGAAGCATTTACCATGCTTAAAAATATATGGAAGTCAAAGGGACTTTAAAGACAAAACTCAGAATATACAAGAGCAACATTTTAGGAATACTATTATACAACATAGAATAAAATTAATATGGTCAAATGTCTGAACGCGGTTTCTGGCACCTCTCCAAGGCGATCCTCATCCACATGGTGGCACTTTGTGTCATCGGGTGTTTATCGCATGTGTGGTGTCCTAGTGGGGTAGAAAGTCAGTCAATTACAACGCACATAATCCAGTTTTTTTAGGACACAATTTTTGGCTCTCCTGTCAACTACGGCCGGTAAACAACAGTCGACGGCCGGTTAGTCAGAGTTCTGTCCCTTGGCTAGACTGGTGGGATGGTGAGAGACTGGTGGGAGACTGGTGGGGTGGTGGGAGACTGGTGGAAAATACGCCCGGTGGACCACCTACAAAACTACCGACAGGAGAGCCAAATTTTTTTTATTTAAAACCCCACCCTGACTTTTTCCAGGGGCCGCAAAATAAATATGGCCAATTGCCTGAACGCTGTTTCTGGGACCTCTCCACGGCGATCCTCATCCACATGGTGGCACTTTGTGTCATCGGGTGTTTATCGCTTGTGTGATGTCCTGGTGGGGTAGAAAGTCAGTCAGTCAGTCACAACGCAATTTGCAAATAATTTATCGAGGGGAGTTTGTAACAAGCCTGGCAGCCGCTACACCTCATAATGTTCTAAATAAATAAAAAGTTAGCGGATGTCCTAGAAACGCCAGTTTATAAATACTTCTTCCTATAGTCCCTGCTATGTAGAATAGGTAGTCACGTCTACCCAAAACCCTCTGTCTCGTGTACTTTCAATCACTTATGGCACAGATGATGTTCCATGCCATAATTTGTAACTGTCCAAAATCTTCTCCTTCAACCCCCCTCTACCTCTTCTCTAACTTACCTACTGACACTCTAGTTTTCTTCTTATGACGTAACCGAAGAGTGTAGATTGTCTCCTGATGTGGGCAATCAGTTCATCATCATGAATCAGTTTCTTTCAAGACATCTTCATTGCTCTTTTTATCTGTCTGAGTTACTCCCATCATCATCGTGAAGCAGGTCCTTTGCTGAACGTTGCTCTCATCACGGTCTGCCGGACAGAAACTCGGTCTCTCGCCAGCTCTCCCGCTTCATGTACTTTCACTCTCAAGGAGTCACTTATATCCTGTGCCTATCTTATTGTCGGTCGGCCCCTGATCATTCGTCTATAAAGCCACATACGCGAAACTTCTGAATAATATTTCACTAATCTACCAGCTGTCCTTGATTCAGCTCCGTATATCAGGATAGGATTTATGAAGCTTTTAAGTATTCTCTTTCTTATTTAATTGACCCACAAAAAAAAAAAAGATTTTATAGAAAATTTTTCATTTTCTAAAAATGTACTTTGATGATGCGTTTCGGAAAGCTTACTTTTTTAATTACAATTACATCGGGTTTTTTCTGCTGTTCAAACAAAGCTCCTTGATTTGATTTTTATTTACAATTATGTCCATCTTTTCTTGCAGTCGTTTTTCATTTTCAGCGATCAAAACTGTCATCATCATCATCAGTTCTCGTTATGCCTAATGGCACATGAGGCTTCAGAGAGGACTTTCCATGCTTTCCTGTCCTGTGCAATCTTCAGTGCAATTTTCCATGTCAAAGATGCCGCACTCAAGTCACTTTCCATCGTTCGTCTCCATGTTGTTTTTGGGCGCCACTGTTTTCTCTTTTCCTCTGGTGTCCATGTGAAAGCTGTTTTGGCGGGTATATCAGGATTCATTCTCATGACGTGGCCAAGCCATTTCCATCTTCTCTTGATTATCATACTGTCTAAAGTTTCTTGGTTTGTGACTTGAAGTAGTTTAGTGTTTGAGATTGTATCTGGCCAGGAAGTTTTGATAATTCTACGTAGACATGTGTGGTGGAAGGTGGAAAGCTTGTGTGCATCCTTTTTGGTCATTCTCCAGCATTTCGCTCCACAAAGAACTGGCAAAATGATGATCTTGTAGAGTCGGAGTTTCGTTCCTCTGCAGTAATTGTTGGATTTCCAGATTTGCCTCATCCTTCCAAAAGCAGCCCTAGCTTTGTTCAGACGTGACTTTATGTCCTCTTCGGTCTCTCCCGGCAGGGACACCACACTGCCAAGATATGTGAAATGTTCTACATTTTTAAGAATTTTGTTATTTATGGTCACTGGTTGTTGGTTTGGACTGCTTGTCATGATCTTAGTTTTCTTTGTATTTATTCTCAGTCCCACCATTTCTGCTGTGCTGTGTAGTCTGTTACTTTTTACTTGTATATGTTCATGTTTATGTGATAGGAGTGCTATATCATTTGCAAAATCAAGGTCCTCAAGCATGGTGAATGGAGTATGCCTCTCAATGTCCTGTCTTCTGTGTTCTTTAGTATCCAATCAATCACAAGGTTGAAGAGGAGAGATGACATAACACATCCCTGTCTTACACCTGTCGTTACTGGGAAAGATGTATTGTAATTTTTTATACTGCAGGAAAATTCTTTATACAAGAGAGCAATTATGTTGACTATTTTTTCTGGAATTCCATAATGTCGTAGAATTTTCCCATAGACTGTCTCTATGGACGCTGTCAAAAAAAGCTTTCTAAAAGTCCACAAAATTTAAAAATATACTTCTCTGCCATTCATTGCATTGTTCTAAAATGTTACGTATGGAGAAGATGTGTTCAATTGTTCCTCTGCGCTTTCTGAATCCTGCTTGTCCTACTCGTAGGCATTTATCTACTCCTTTTTTCAAGCCGCATTATGATGATTGTACAAAATATTTTGCTTGGTACTGAGACCAGAGTAATTCCCCTTCAATTATTGCAGTCTGTTAAGTCTCCTTTTTTGGGGGGATTTTGACTATTGTTCCTTCAGTCCAGTCATCAGGCAACACTTCTTTTCCCCAAATATCCTTGAACAATGGTTCTAGAATGCTAGCAGTTGTTTTTGGATCTACTTTGAGACGTTCTGCTTGTAGTTCGTCTTTGCCTGGTGCTTTGTTGTTCTTTAAAGTGTGGATAGCATTAAGGATTTCCTGTTTGCTTGGTGGTTCAGTAATAATGTCAACGTCCTGAGAGGCTGGTTGAATATCTGGGGGATTTTCAGGATCAGGTCTGTTTAAGAGGTCGGAGAAGTGTTTAGTACTTATTTCCTCTTGAAGTTTCAGTAACGTTGTAGATTTTTTTTACAGGGCAGAGCTGTCAATACTGCGCACTGCGGCCAACCCCCGAGCAGGGAGGCCATCTTTAATCTGGCCCCTCATCAATGACCTGTTCGGCTTGGGCTCAAGTTGTTAATTACATGCCGACCAACCGATATTCCTGGCATACCATGTATGGATTTAATCATAAATACACGTACTATAAATCGACTGGGTGATATCTTCACAGGGAAATGTTTGGGAGATGTTTCTTCAGTTACCCTTTTATCGCTTTGAGTTTCGTGTTTGAGACATTCTAGATCTCTCTCTCTCTCTTCTAGCTGATTCAATCATAAACAATGACACTAGTATAGAATTCTCTGGTTTAAAATCATATGATGTTTTCTCTACGGAACATTTTATTTACTGTCTTTGTATGCTTTTATTGCTTCAAAACAATATTATTGTTCAAAAGCTGATTTTTGTTTCTTATAATCTATTTCCCGATTTTATATCTTCTCGCTCCAGCAGTCCTTCTTATACGTCTCATTTCTATGGTTACTAATTTGGAAAAGTTGGCCTCAGCTCCTGCTCTCTATATACACTCTGAAGGACTGCTGCTCCTCTAGTTTTTGGTGTTTAACCTTCCCACTTGTATCGCAGTCTACCTATTACTTGCCTATCTCAACTTTCCTCTAAGTATAACTTTATAAGTCTTCTTAATTTCTAGGTTTCTCGTTCCCCCCCGCCCCCCCCCTGGCCCGACTATTAATAATCTCTACCCCCCCCCCAGTATCGGCACTGGCTAGGTGATGTGTTCAACATCACGCCGGTCGCCTTTACTTCCCATGACTTTACCTGGTACACATTTAGGGCTGGGCCTTGAAGCCAAGGCAATTTTCTAAGAAGAAAAAAGCCCCGTTCTGCCAGGACCTGGATCCACCAAAATGAGAAGCAGATAGTCGAGACTGTTTGGATTTGTAATGAGAAGCAGAGTTGAGACTGTTTGGATTTGTAATGAGAAGCAGAGTTGAGACTGTTTGGATTTGTAATGAGAAGCAGAGTTGAGACTGTTTGGATTTGTAATGAGAAGCAGAGTTGAGACTGTTTGGATTTGTAATGAGAAGCAGAGAGTCGAGACTGTTTGGATTTGTAATGAGAAGCAGAGAGTCGAGACTGTTTGGATTTGTAATGAGAAGCAGAGAGTCGAGACTGTTTGGATTTGTAATGAAAAGCAGAGTCGAGACTGTTTGGATTTGTAATGAGAAGCAGAGAGTCGAGGCTGTTTGGATTTGTAGTGAGAAGCAGAGAGTCGAGCCTGTTTGGATTTATAATGAGGAGAAACAAACATGAAAACATCGTTATCAGTGGAAAACTCTGTGAGGAAACTGGAGCAATATGATCGTTTAAATACTGTATTTAGATTGCTCGGCTCGATGGGTGATGTGGTCAGATCATGCCAGCTGCTTTTACTTCCTAATGAATTTTCTGGTACCCAGTCTAGGTTGGGGTGATTCAAGGGCCCGGAGTCAATTGTGAAATCCTTAGTAATGTGCCAGTACGAATTCTAACACACCAGTCCGCTAACCTCTGCACTACCGTAGCTCCTTTTATGACACAAACCTATACACAGTCTGTTTTCAGATCAAATATTCTCTTACAATACAACAGCAGATGAGGACAGTAAACTACATGGATGTCTTCTCCTTTTTCATGTTCAAGAACCTCAGCTTACTGTTTACCCTATAAGTAAAGTAAAGTAAAGTAAAGATCCCTTTTTATGCCTTAATGCGCATCGGGCATTGGGGAAGAGCACTCATATTTTGACAGACCAGTCGGCACTAGGTGGGTAAGGTAGTCAGCATTATGCCGGCCGTCTTTACTTTCCAAGGACATCCATTCTAGTACCCATTTAAGGCAGGGCCGACCTGCGACGCCCCACACCATGAACCATGACAAATCCAAGCAGTCAGCAGTAGGTTTTGATCGCCGTATGTTGGAATTACGAGTCTGTTCACTCTATACCATGTAGAAAACTACTTTTCATGGTAGCAAGCACAACAGAAGACTTCCGGTCTTTAGAAGAAATCTCCTTTCACTGAATGTTTCACCCTGTTTACTTTCCTGACTTTTTTGCCGCAGGTCACAATTCCATGCTGTCCTTTCCCTGCTTGAGTTGATTCAAGAACCGACATCACAGCACTCGGGGCATTCCTATAAGCGCTTCGTCACCATCTTCAGCAGCCAGCGAAGAGTTATGATTCTAATGGTATCAGTACCATTCTGTTTAAACGTCCGTCTTGCTATTCCTCTGAGCCTCGAGCCTCTGCCAAAACCTCTCGTCACTCCCCCAGCATCAATCTCACCAGTCTGTGGTGATTCTCTGAACTGTACACGCACCAACCACGTCTGCCTTATCATGCATTCCACCAAGTTGAGCTAGCCAGTCTGTCCACCTGTCCATTTCCCAACACACCGGCGGGTCCCGGTGAAAAAAAATCCAGTCAATACTCCTCACCTGCATCCTCCGCAGTGAAGCACGAAGCATGCCTGTTCTGATCTTCCTCAGCATGCTTTCTGAGTCGGTTACAATCAAGATGTGTGTGTGTGTGTGTGTCGTGTTCTCCAACCAGCGGAAAGCTGCAGTGACCGCCTCCACCTCTATTCTTAAGCTGGATGTCGTAGTATCATATGCTAGGCTCTCCTGCACCAAACGTCGAGTCCTTTTCCTGCTGTGCTTCAGTAACCGCTAATGACTCGCGCTACGCTTACACTAAGTATGCTTGTCCACGAGTCTTTCCATCCTCGGAAAGGTAAACCTTGGCCAGAAGGGAGCCATCTTCTCTTCACCTTGCAAAGAATCTATGTCACTACCTTGTCTTCGATTCCCTACTACTGCCATGTTGCTTTTTTCGTACCTCATTCATGTTTCTGCCTTCGTTTTCACACATGGGAAGCCAGCTCTCCCTGGTGGCCGCAATAGTGCTTTGGTGAGAGCAATGCATCCCCGATCCTTCCGTATGACGTGCCACATTACTGGTGGTTGGGACTTCGGCGACATTTCCTGATAGGTGAAGGCATGTTGTGAGTTAACCATTCAGACCAGAAACAACGATGTTTATGCTTGCACGAGGCAGTCTGGCTGATCGATTCGTTCCCTATTTCTTGTCTTATGATCACGTCAACGATAGTGAGTGGATCGGTTAGAAATGGTTCTCTTTCACAAAACCAATGTTGACGTTGCTCCTGTCATCTTCAAGCTATAACTTCAAACATGTCTTACTGTCTATGTTACTTTCATATATATATATATATATATATATATATATATATATATATATATATATATATATATATACACACACACATATATATATATATATATATATATATATATATATATATATATATATATATATATATATATATAATTACGCTTACGATCTCAGACTACCGGAATTAATGGGTAACCTATTTGCCATAAAGTTGGAACTCCGACTGATAGTCTGATATAGACGAAGTCCGTTAAAAAAAATACATATTTGTTGCACAGCGTCTGTCCTGGGGAATGCATTAAAACGTGAATGTCCACTAGGCCTGTCGAACTATCTGAAGTAATTTACTGAACAAACGTTTCTCTGGTGTTCTCCGTGTTATGTCACGACGTCCTTGTCCCTGTTGGCGAAGTAGCCTACAGTTGCTCCCTCACTTCGTGCTTATTGTAGCCGTCCCTCTACTCCGTTTACAAAATGGAGAATACTTGGAGACTTCCAACTGACCTACATCTAGGTTCATCTGCATAAAGAATCGACATCACAACATTCAGGACAAGCCTATATCCCCCCTCAACAGTCAGCAAAGAGTTTCCAAGCTATTGTACCCGTTGTCATCTGGTTATTGGCTCGTCTTGTCTAAGTCTCGAGTGGAGCCCACAACCATTCCTCGCTGTATCATTCTTTCCAGGTACGGATTTTCAGTATCTTCCGTTTCACCTGTTACCCTGTCCCACGTGTTTAAGATCACCTCTGCCTTGTGCATTTGCAGTACAACCCCCAAATGAGACCATTCAAGCCAGCCTATCTGCCTGTTCATTCACAACACACTGCCTTTTGCAACGAAGCTCCACCCACCTTTGAAAGGATTTTGGACAATTTCAGAGTACTATCAGTAAACCTTCACGGCAGACCGTTTGACATCAACTTAGTACAGATTTATGCCCCAACAGCAGATAGTTCAGAGGAAGATATTGACGTATTTTATGACGAGTTAGACATGGCTGATGATCAATGCAAAAATTGTGAAGTAACAATAGTACTTGGAGATTTCAACACGAAAATAGGAACTGAAAAATTGTACGGAACAACAGGTGGCTATGGACTAGGAGAAAACAATGTGAGAGGTGACAGATTAACAGCATGGGCTGAGTCGCGCAGCATGATAATAGGTAACACCTGGTTTAAACACCATCCTCGAAGATAGTGGACTTGGAAAAGTCCTGGCGAAAATGTCCGCAATCAGATTGATTATATTTTGATTTCAAGAAGATTCCAAGCAGCTTAGTTGAAACAAACACTAGACCAGGAGCAGACTGCTTTAGTGAATAATAATAATAGACCAGATGTAGAACTGCAGACCAACAATGATGGTCCACCAATAATGACTGCGGAAGTTGAGGATGCATTGCATAATATGAAGAAAGGAAAAGCACCCAAGCCAGACAACATTTCACTGGGAAAAAAACAAACAACAAAGCACTGGGAGATTTTAGAATTGAAATAATAACTAAACTTTTAAATAAAAAGGTTAAGGTAAAGTCGGGAGATGTGAACCAACGTCATTGTACACGGTTATAAACCATAAGTGCTCTGCCACCAGTATGGACAGCTTATAAGAAACTATTCGCCTGTGTCGCCGTCCGCACGTAACTCCGTAGCTACAGCGACGTGTCTCCATTTACCCCAGAGTGTCAACTCTGGTACCCATTTCACTTTATAATAGTGGGTATATTCCAAATGACTTTTAAAAATCTATATTTATAGCTCTGCCAAAGAAACCAGGCACTTGTGAAGACCATCGCCCAATAAGAAGAAGGATTAGAATACCTTGGACAGCCAAAAAGAGCAACCAAGAGGTTTTGAAAGAGGCGGGAGCCCGAAGATAACTTATCACAGACATCAGAAGGAGACAGTCATCATTTTTCGGCCATGAGAAGAGGGAAAATAAAACATGCTGTAGCCACTGAAAAGATCCGTGGAAGGAAGGATAGGGGAAGACAATGATAGAAGATTCTTGACAGTCCTTTTGCATGGCATGGAGGTGTGTCGGCACACGAACTAATACATGCTGCAGAGGATCGCAGATTGTGGAGAGGCATGATCGCCCACACCAGTCGGCAAGGCACCTGATGATGATGATCATTATCAAACTGGCCAGGCAGTTTCCTGGTTACCCAGTCCCTCCATTGTTTTTCCACCGTACTGCCTACATTGTCTCGCTGGCGAAGTGGTCAAGCCGAGTGCATCGCGCTCTAAAGGTCATGGGTTCGTTCCACAGAAGCAGATGATTGGCGGAGATACGGAATTCGGGTTTTCTTCTTGTGACACTTTCAACAGGCGGCTAGCCTTTCTGTGGAGAGTGACAGAGCCATATGGGATACAATTCAGCGGAATGAAATCCATCCCCTCTACTTTCACTCTAACGCACTAAGCCTGCACCTCCCTCTCTCACCAACTTTCTTCGTGGCTGCGCGCCTCTTTGACGAGAAACTCTATTTCCCGAGTCGATCATGAAACCTCACCTACCGATTTAGTCAAATGAAAATGGTCGTGTCTTTGTAGCGACGGTCTGCTTCAGGTTGAGAGAGTCGTAGGTTAGTGTTACAGACACGTTTTTCAGTTCATTAGCAGGGCTGTCAAAATTTTTTGGGGAGTGTGTTAGGTTAACCTTTTGGGCCTAGGGCAGCGCAATGGATCAGAAGTCATAGCTCTCCATGTCTGGCGGTTCGTTGTCACTTGCTTTAGTTCTTGGATGTATGTTAGGCTCATGATGATGATGGTTCTACCAAGACCGGCTCCAGCTGACCGTTCTTGGTTCTACGCTGAGTCTCTCTTGGTCTCCCTAGTTTTCTTGTTCCTATCGGTGCCCTTACTAGGGCTTAAGGGGAAGTCTTGTCTTATCCATTCTGAGTGCATGGTTTTAAAACTGGATACATTGTCTTGCTTGGTCTTATTCGCGTTTTTGATCTGAAATCTGTTCAGTTTGGAAATTTAGTATTTTTCTAAAACATTTGTTCTCAAAACTGTATATTTTTTTTCTATCTAGAGCTACCGTTGCTTTCCAACTCTCGCATTCATAAGTAAGCACTGGAATTTTGGGGGAATAGTACCACTTTTTTAAGAGTACAAAAGCACATCAAAAGTCACCACATTTTGAAATTATTATTAAAAACCGTTAAAACAACTTAACCCCCCCCCCCCCCCACACACATGACTGCCAAAAACTGCCAATTACTGCCGTTATTTTACCACTTTTGAGTTGTAGGCAGGGTAATATTGAAGCCTGAGGATTCACTGCTGCATGGCTAGTGCTGTCGCCACGACTGTGCAGGTAAGGATTTTATTTTGCCCCTGACATAAAAAATCCCCAGCCTTACCGAGGATTTGAACCTGGGTCTCCAATTCATGACTTATTTACTTTATATTTCATCATAATTTAAATTGTTTGCCCATTAAATCATTGCTGTACCAATTTTGTCAGATGGTTGCCAAGCTGTTGTGACGGCTTCCAGTTAGTACAGTCAATGACTTGGAGCAATTACTGATCTCATCTATGCATTTATGGGTGCCTCTCAGCCCAAAACATCCGATTTACCAGGCGCATAATTTGTTTTCTCACCGTGGTGTAGCGGATCGGAAAGTCGTCGGTCCGGGTCCTGGCGTAAGCGGGCTTCATTTTAACATGACCATGGCTTTCAGGTTGACCCAACCTTGAGGGGATACTAGGTGCAGTCATGGGAAGTAAAGGCGACCGGCGTGATGTTGACCACATCACCCACCAAGTGCCGATTGGTCTATGAATATAGTTTATATAGTTCTAGCCCTGTATACACAATACGCATGAAAGCGTGGAAAAAAAAGTCCTTTACTTTTTACTTTTTAACTAGTCTTTGTGGGGGGAATGGGTGGGCGGGGTTAGTATTTGATACATCGTTACTGTTTACTCTGTATTTTTGTCAGGTCTGTTATTATGACAGTGCAGTCACTGTTATAATTGTAAAGTTGATCTGTGATCTACTGTCTGTCTCAACGGGAAACCCGCTACCTGGTAGACCATCTACCCGTGTCGATATTTCTGTATCGTGGTTGCTATTTTTGAATCGTCAGGAAAATGTTTTCTTCCGGGTCAAGGCAGAGATGTTTCCTCGTCTGCTCGTCGCCGAAAGTAGTTTGTAAATAAAGTAGCATCCCATGGGAATACACAACTGAATGGCTATTATTGTTGTACAGCAGTGTGGCTACCTGTGATGTCCGTTTAGATTCAGACATACCAACCTAGCAGCGTCAATGGCAGGTACCCAAGAAGAGGTAAGTGTTAAAGTTCAAGAGTCGAATGAAGTTAATTAATTTCATTAACTTGACTTGATCATTTTCCACTTCTGATTTCCTTGTAAATAATCAGATATTTCTGGATTGAGTGATTGTTTATTAATACAGTATTAATTGTACATTTAATATATTCTATTATTAATTGTCAGAAATATCAGGTCAAATGCTGTAATACATTTCATGAACTTTTGTTTGGGCTCAGCCGTTATAAAGAAAAGCCAGACATGAGCGACATTTTACCACTGACACTGACAAGACTTGAGTAGAGATAGATTGTCAAACTGCCGGCACAAAAAAAAACAATCGACATTCACAAAATATGTGAAAACGTAATCATCATATTGATATTTTCTGCAGAATCTAGCATTACTCCCAAAATTAAACAGTTTTAAATGAACTGAAGATGAGCAGCCTGGTATGTTAATGCAGCCATTAGACTTGTTATACAAACGCAATAGAAAAAACCCATGAGTAAGAATGGCTAGCATTTGATGCATAGTGAGGAAGCTTAAAATAATATATATATATATATATATATAGATGACTTGATGTTCTGTGTATACATTACCATTCTGTATATACATTACCATTTGCTTTCATTATTGAGGAAAGAAATATGATATAAGCCATGGATCTTATGAGTGGACTATGATGAAGGCTTCTTCTTTTTTGTCAAAAATCTGCTTGTGCCGCTAGGCGTCCCAGTCTATCAGATGATCGGCAACCGAGCCAGGGCGTGCTCAGTCGCTTCATATGCCGTGATGTTATGAAGTCTCAAGTTGTCCGTGACTCCTTCAATCCATCTTCTTCTTGGTCTTCCCCTGCCTCTTGTTGTTTCGATTTTCATGTTGTATGCTCTTGATGCTGGCATCGTTGGTTCCATTCTCATTAGGTGACCAAACCATTTCATTCTTTGCTTCTCAATAAATTTAACGATGGGTAATGGTTCCAATAGTTCTTGTAATCACATCGTTTCTCACTCGATCTCTTCTGGTTTTATTTGCAGCCATTCTCAAACATCTCATTTCACAGGCGGTTAGTCTTCTCTCGTGTTCTTTTGTTAATGTCCAAGTCTGACATTGATAACCTAATGTCGGTATAAAGATTGTATTTATAATTTGTCTTTTTATCTCAGCTGGGACAGCAGGGTGTTTTAAAATTGGGGCAAGCTGGTATGCAACATTGTTGTCTTGTTGGATTCTTGCTTCGATCTCTCTGTCTATTTTACCATTGGATGTAAAGATACTTTCCAGGTATTTAAATTCTTGCACTTGTTTTAGGCTGTGATCTAGAATCTTTATGTCGATGGTCTGTTGCTCTCTACTTTTGCTCATGACTTCTGTCTTTTCAGTATTGATCTTCATATGATGCTTGAGGCAACTGTCGTGTAGTAGGTTTATGTGGTCTTGCAGCTGTTTACTATCACTGTGAAATATGCATTGATCGTCGGCAAAGAGCAGCTCATTGAAGTCCTCCTGTTTATCGACATCTGTTGGTGTTATGTCTATTTTATTAATATTGTCCATAAATATTATGAAAAGTAAAGGTGATAATACACAACCTTGTCTTACTCCTGATGTTACTGGGAACCAGTCTGTGATGCCAGCTCTTGTTCTAATGGCGCTTCCACTTTGTCCATAAATAGCCCTAACACAATCTAAAATTGTTCCATTTATACCGTAGTTTTCAAGAACTTTCCATAATAAATTTCTGTTTACTCTATCGAAAGCTTTTTCTTGATCTATGAAAGCGATGTTCATATATAAATGACTTGATGTTCTGTGTATACATTACCGTTCTGTATATACATTACCATTTGCTTTCATTATTGAGGAAAGAAATATGATATAAGCCATGGATCTTATGAGTGGACTATGATGAAGGCTTCAATAGCAGTGTAACCATCATACTGAAAGAAAAAGATCATTGAGGCTGCACCCATGTTCTGGCCAGATTATACTAAATTAAAATTAGTTGCATGTCTTCTTCATGTCATTGCAAGCCATCCCTACCAATAATAGGCTGTTGAGTGGTTTGACTAAGCAGTTTTGTGATCAGTAGTTTGTCACTGCTTCTGAACAAGTATACTTTACATATGAATCCCCCCCCCCCCCCCCCCCCCCCCCCCATCAGAGTGAAGTGTCATTGAACTGGCAAAGTTCAACATTCAGGGTTATCACGACTGTTTATCTCTGTATGGCATACCACTTAAAGTTAGGGTGATCTTTGTTTATTCTGCAAGGATTAATTTTTGACTTTTACTAGCCAGATATTGTAACACTGTGATTTTATACATCTTGGTTTATAGTGTTGTTTGTCATACATGTCTGCAGCCTTCTAGTTCACATGTCGTCAATAATTTCCGGTATCTCCATACCACAGTGTTATGCTGTCTGGCTTCTTCTCTGTAGGTTTTACCCCCCCCCCCCCCCCCCCACAACTTTTTTTTCTACTGCAGTGTTACTTTTGGCACAACATATTTGAGTCTTCATCTTTTTCTTGCATTCACAAATTATTGGTTATATACTTTTGATACAGGTAATCAGTTAACTTCTGGAGGTGTATTCTATCAAGTCATCTTTGTTCATTGTTAAATCTGTCCACAGTGTTCTTGTGATGCTTTTTTAGGGGTACAGCTCTGTAGCCTGCAAACATTGTCACGTGGATATACTGTTAATTGTTGGCAACATCGTTTTGGTAATCTGGTAATATTAGTCTCAGCTTCGTAGTAAACAGGTCACACCATAGTTGCACCGCTCCTGTGCCAGTTAAAAACACAGAATATCCATCACTGTCTCTTGTGGAAAATTGACACAGACTGCTGTCTCAGCATGTCCGCCAGCATAAAGCATGCGTTAAAAGCATAAGGCAGCCATCAGAAGTGCTAAAAATCTGACATTAAAAATGCAGCAGAAGTTACAAACAGATCAGCAGTTGCACATCGATCAGTGTTAATAATATAAGGCACCACTAATTCTGTCGCAACCAGCCACTCACTATTTTATGAATCTGCAGTTCACAACACCATGTTGATCACAGCCGAAAAAACATTCTATATGAAATTCACAGCTCACTGTGTCATGCCATGCACTTAATTCAGTAGCTGAGTGACAAAACTATATCCTTTTAGTGCACAAATGGAGGAAAAGGCAGCAACCACTGTCTGTCAGAAGCAAACAGTTTGCCGTGGCTAAAAGAGTGACTGCCTATCGTCCGTTTTGACTGGAAGTTTCTACTCTGTCTTTCTACGTCATTCTTGCTGTCTGAGTTGTAGCTGTTTATTTGATGTTGGAGACTTTCTATTTTGTTTAATTTGTCTGCCAATGGTTACAGATTTTTGTGTGTGTGGATCTGGTAGCATAGTGTTCAGTATAGTGACTCACTGACTGACACAGTGACCTAGGTTTAGATTTTGGTTGAAGGTGTATGTCTTGAGCTCTAGTAACTCTGGGGCCAACTCAGTTTTTTTCAGTAGGCACTAGAGATTTATCTGGCTAAGAAAGATGGTGTGGAAGGAGAACTGCTAAGCCATCTCATAAAGCAGAGGCTTAATAAATTATTAATCACATGATGTAATCTAGGCAGTATGTTCTGTGTGATTGTCATCAGCTGTTGCAGGAGGTTCCCATCATTCAGTTGGTTAATATAGTCACCACCTCTTCATCCCTTCGTTTCTGTGTAGATGATTGAAACACATCAGGACTGTGTTGTTGGTCTGATTATGTATCTACTCTGCTATCTATCTTTTTAGTTGTTTGTCTACCTGTTGAGGTTTTCCACTAGCTGAGTTGAGTTAAGAACCAATATCAGAGCACTTGGGATGTTATCATAAGTGCTCTGTACACATTTTCATCAGCCAGTGCAGAGTTTCAGTTCCATTGTGCCAATAATATTCTGCTTGTATATCCATTTTGCCTTTTTCCTTGAGCATTGAGTGTTGGGCAGAACTCCTGGTCACTCCTGCTGCACCTTTACTTTTGGATTGTGTCCGCACTGTTCACTGGCTCTTAAAGAAACTCAATCACATCTAGCTTTTCATGAACAAGTGTTGCAGTTTTGCCATCAAGTTTGTCACTGTCATGAAGTTTTGCAGTTTATTTTTCCTATTTACATGTCTACAATTCTTAATTGTCTATTGTAAATTCTCATAAACTAGAGGGTTTCATCAGTTTCTGTTGTCTGTTACATAATTGTTTGTTGTGTTTAAAAGTGTTTAAATGCAAGAAGATGAACTTAGTTGCTGTAGGTTTGATTCCATATGGCTCAGTCTGTCTCCATAGAGCAGCTGTTTACCCACTAAGAGCACCACACAAAGCTGACAACTCTGTAGCTGTCATTAGGATGCGAGGCACACAATTTAACCACATCACCAAATGGAGACCATGTGTTTTGTGCTGTGTACTACCAGTGTCAGTCTTGATATTTACATTACCATCTTTCTGTCAACTGTTTACTACCAGTGTCAGTCTTGACATTAATATTACTATCTTCCTGTCAACTGTTTGCTACTAATGTCAGTCTTGACATTAACATTACCATCTTCCTACCGACTGTTTACTACCAGTGTGAGTCTTGATATTAACATTACCATCTTCCTACCGACTGTTTACTACCAGTGTGAGTCTTGATATTAACATTACCATCTTTCTACCGACTGTTTACTACCCGTGTGAGTCTTGATATTAACATTACCATCTTCCTACCTACTGTTTACTACCAGTGTCAGTCTTGACATTAACATTACCAGCTTCCTACCCACTGTTTACTACGAGTGTCAGTCTTGATATTAACATTACCATCTTCCTGTCAACTGTATGCTACCAATGTCAGTCTTGACATTATCATTACCATTTTTCTTCCAACAATATACTAACAGTGTCGATCTTGATTGAATCTACAGCACACTTTTCCACACAGTGAATTTTCAGTTTTATCATTGTTCATCCATGTCTCTGATTGCCTGCTCCCTCTTGTATAAGTTTTCCTCTATTTCTGTTGTGAGTTTCAGGGAAAAGCATGGTTTATAATCAAGCCATGTGGTTTCCGGACCTGCGAGTTCATCTGCTTGAGAGGCGAGGAAGAAGCAGTCTGAATACATAATAGATCTGTAAAACTGATGTGCACGATGGCTCAAGTTTTTGGGAAAAAGACTAGACGAAAAACAGATGAATAGCCAGAACTTTCTACCGAAGTTTATGGCCTTTAATAACAAAAAATAAATATTCTTAGAATGGGTCCAACCATGACCTACTTAAGTCATTAAACTTAAATAGGTCATGATCTAATAAAGTGCTCGTTTACGTTAGTACTTGGTCTTTATTTGCTTCAAAGAAACAAGAGAGTGTTAGAAACAACAGGAATGTAATGCCTGCCATGAATTGTAAATGTACGTGAGATGAAACAATGACATCAGAAGCGAGTAAATACATTGAGATGTTATCAGTCAACCAGTAAGGTGCCGTCTCACAATCAGTGTTGGCTGCAAACGATCGCCAGCACGCCCTGGCTGTCGCCCTGGGGTACACTCCAGAAGACTTCTTTTCAGCCTTCTCATGATGTTTTCTTCCCAATTTTCTGTCTACTTCTTTCTTGTTTGCCCCCCCCCCCCCTCCCCCATGTGATTTTTTTGTTGACACATTGCGTTGTGGTTTACAGTTAGACTGCAATATCTTTGCCTTTTGGCCCAACAGATCCGATTTCAGTGAATGGCTAATTATTCGCCTTTTACGACCTGCTTGCTATAGAGGGCAGTGCCCAAAATAATTCAGTTGTCTCTTGGTTTATTTCTCCTAATTGTTCTCATTCCTAGAATCTTCAGAAGCTGTTTTTTACTGCGTTGATCTCAATGAGATACAACCCCATTCTCTTATACATACCATTTACAGAGTCCCATCTATATATATAAAAATCAATGTTTGTGTGTTTGCCCCCTATAGACTCGGAAACTACTGAACCGATTTAGCTGAAATTTTCAGGATATGTTTGTTTTGATACCGGATGTTGAACCATCATGGTTTGAAATTCAACCTGTCACTGTTAAAGATAGGTGACCACAATTTAAGCCATAATATTCGAAACTAATATTTATAATATTAGTGATTTCTAATTATAGCCACGTTAGTAATTGTGCATGCGCCGTGCAGCCAACACCTCCTCTAAAACATAGAGTAGGTCGTGGTACAGCAAACAAGACTATATCTATATCTGTGCAGGCAGTGATTGCCACAATAACGATATTAGACACGATTTCTATTTTCTGTTTTTTTTTTTTCAAACATCCTTCGATGAGTTGAAAAGTAGCCGATGGATTGGTAGGGAAAAAGAGGGAGGGGGGGGGGGGCATCAGGGACTATCTCTATCTCGACGTCTGCGCAGACATTGACTGCGACATTAACCGTGTCAGACACGTACGATTTCTTTTGTTGAGCCGTTTCATTAATATATTTGGAATATCTGTCTATGAGAAAACAATTGCCTGCTGTTTTGAGTTGTATTATAATCGGGATACTGCAGACACTTAAAAGAGTTAAGTTCTCTTTTCGTTGATCCGATTAAGTGGCTGCTTGGTCGAATGGTTAGAACACTTGGTTCCTGTGCGAGAGACCAGGGTTCGAATCCGCAGTAGTTAATGTTTTTTTTTTACCCCGGACTAAAATAATATCCTCATCTGCTCTGTCGCGGTGACAGCACTAGCCATGTTGCCTTAATACTTAAAAAAAAAAAGAAGACAAGTAAGTGGGTAAACCATTTGATAATAAAATTTGACCATTTCGCATACTTATGTTGCATTTTAAAACTTTCCGATTGCATGGTTACGCTTAAATTTCATAGATTTCCATTTTTTTTTTCATTTAGATTTAGTTATTTCATCTGCGTTGGAATTTTAAGCTGTGCTGTTTACCATGGCGTTCATTTCCTAATTATGGTGTTTTTTTTCCTGTGTTCATTTGCTTTTCAAGTGTTTTTTTTTTTCCAAATGAGGGAAAGAGTTGTCAGTGAATTTAGGGGGGGGGGGGGGCAAACTATTAACTGAGATAGCTTTAAGTCACAGTAACTGCTTTACCCACTTAAAGTAGCAGCAGCAGTAATAGTTGTGGTTGGGCTATTACACCATAGTGCTCTCATGTGAAGACCGCCGGTAAGGTTATGGCGTTCTTCTGTCGCAAAGTGAAATTATACATCCTAACCTGGCCAGTCTGTGGCGACAGCACTAGCCATGTGGAACCAAATCTTCTAGCTCACGACTCTTTGTCTACTCCGATGGTAACACAGATAGCAGTGACATTATTTTAGCTACTGTGGTGGTGGTCGTGGTAGTAGTTGTACTGGTACTTGAAGGATGATGTGGTAAATATTACACTAGCCCCATTTACTACCTATTTCAATTCCTGCTCCCCATTTTAGTCCAGATGGACAGGGATGTCAATGTCAGTTACAGCAACCAAAAAATATCGCCAGGTAGTGATTTTCAAATCCTTCGAAGAGGGAGAGAGCAGTAGTCGGTGGAAGAGGGGAGGGGAGGGGGTAATGACTTAAATTTAAGAGAACTTAAAGAGCTTAACACGTGAATTTCAAGTTCTCATTACCTAATATGTTTTTATTTTACTAACGCTACCTCCGCTATTCTATTTTTTACGACTTACTTTGTTATTCACAAGTACAGTTTTAGCTTTACTTCCGCCCCCTATAAAAATACAAACAGCATGTGATAACCAAATAACCATTTTTGTTACTGTGCTAATAACACCATTTAAACGACCACTAATATAAAGACACAATTATAAGGTGCGTGTTCTAAAGTTGGAAAACCAGACTATCTCTATATATGTGCAGAGAATGATTGCGACATTAACTATATTAGACACGTGCGATTTCCATTGTCTTTCTTTTCCAAAAACCTTTGATGAGGGAGAGAGTAGTAGGTGGATTTAGTTGTGGTGGTGGTGAGGGGGGGGGGGATCAAAGACTATCTCTATATCTGAGCAGACAATGATTGTATTAGACACGTGCGATTTCTATTTTCTTTCATTTCCATTTAGCCAAACTATGCCACAGCAACGCGTGGCCGGGTACAGCTAGTGCTTTATAAAAAGACCTTGAAGGCGAACATTATAGAGAAGAATGAGAAAATATGCGGGCGGTGGGGTGTTGCCTGACAACGGATGTGTCGCTGTTGTAAAGGATGCAACAGTCTGCACTGAACATTATTGATTGACACGGAAAACCGCGAGTAGTTAGCGATAGTTCTGCGGTGACACACCCTGGGATATTGGACATATTTGGAGGATGATGCATACAGCTGTGGGCTAAAAATAAACACAGAACTGACATTGGCGAGCAGCAGCCTCACTGAGTTTGGTCTGTCTGGGCATAGGGATTTGTGCGCTTGCTTATTAAGTCATTGGGCTAGGTTCAACTCCCCCCTCCCCCCAGCAATTTCTTCTGTTGTCCTGCTGCTTATACCGTAAAGCTTATACCGCAGGCTAAATCTGGCCCACAGAGGTCTTGCAACTGGCCTGCCGATCATTGCCAGTTGTATTGATGACCTTTTTACTCGGGGGCTAAAGCCTCTTTCCCGTGACGATCTCCAGGTTAAAAATGTTGGCCCCTAAGTAAACCTAGTTTAGTAGCCCTGCCATAGAACGCCACAGAGAGGATTTAGATGTAGTTTCTTGTCTTTTGATAGTTGCTAGCTAGTGTTTATGCCATATCAGCATTGTGTCTTCTTACTCCCTCCACCCTTTTCTTTCTTAATCGGCCTCTTGCCTTGTAGCAATGGCAGGTGTTTTATTTCCTACCACTCTACTCGTGTGAGGGTTAGCATGGCATGGTTGTCAGTGAAATCTTTCAGTTCACTGAATTCCGTTTTTGGTGGTAGAATGTGGCTTTATATTCAAGCAGTAGTCAGTAGGAATAATACAGGAGACGAAAGGCATCACTGTCACATTACTGCTCTTATTTCAAGCGTATCTGTAGCACCCTAAATTTCATGTGTTCAGAAGTTGTCTTGATTAAGGTAATGATCCTCTGTCGAATCTCACGTTCTTTTTCAATTTCTAAAGATATTCACCTTTCCAACTTAGCTGGCAAAATGATTATCCCCCCCCCCCTTCCAGTAAATATTTTCATATTTCGTAAAATGTGGCTGTTCATTTTCTAGAGTATCGGGTGGCGAGTTTCTGTATTAACCCTCCTTTGTCGCTTCTTATGACATGCGTGGTAGGATATTTTGGTGTTATTCTTGGCTTCCCCTTCAGACCGCAGTCGCATACAGGCGCGGACAGTTAGCCAGGTTTAGACGACGGATCAACATCATGACACATGGGGTAACCCATAAGTGCTCCGTTTTACTTCTGACTCCAGCCTGAGTCCGAAGAATTTCAACGCCGTGCACAAACTCCGTAGCACTGGCGAGGATCCTGAAATAATTTAGGTGGATTTGTTGACTCAAAATTTTGTCCGGGCAGCGCCGTCAGGCTACTCTTTTTGATTTCATACTGCCAAGGGATTTTTACGTGCGCAACAATACACACGGGCGTCTGATCTTACTACTCAGAGACATGAGGAAATTGCTAGAAGTCCAGTTGAAAAAAATCCCATCCTTCACGGGGCATGAACCCGGGACTTCCAGCACTCGAGACCACGCAGCCACCTGGACAGTTAGCTAACAAGCGATACATCTCCCTGAAGATACAGAAAGCTGGTTTTACAGAAGAATGTTGACAGCTATGGTGAGAAATCTAAATGTATTGAGAGAGTTTAAGGCATAGAGATAACATGTAACATTTAACCAGGCGATATTTTCTGGTCGAGTTAGGAGAAAAGAAAAACTAACGTATTGTAACACCTGGTCATTTTTATGTATAATACATGACTTTGACGATGCATTGGCAATGAAAAGCACACAGGGCCGAAGAATAGGCAAGAGAAAGAGAGATTTTAGACTTACTGTGACGAGAGCGACTAGTAAAGAACATACTGTTTGACGATGATACAGCCCCACTGTTTTATGTGGTCTTTGTTGATTCTACTGTTGCCAGTGTAGTTTGTGATTGCAAGCCGGAGGTTTTCATCTGTCGTTGCTGTTTCACGTTTACCTGCTTTGTTTTGAAATGATCATTGTTCAGAGATGTCATTTTAACATCAGCCACCGATTTGTTCGAGCATGTGTTTACTGGCCAGCCCTTGTGCACCGAAGATCCTCGCGGTAAGTACATTGAACTAATAGATGTCTGTAAGGAAAATACTAGATTTGGCTTCATTACAATCGAGCCCAGCACAGTACCTTGTCACTGTTACTGTGTTGTCATAAATCAATCTTGGTACTTTACTGGAGTGGTCATGTGAATACATTCATCCTCCAGCTCACATAGGCTAGCCGTCTATGCCTCTGTTCCGTTCGGTTGTGTGCATTCATTTTGTCCATATCACGAATACAGTCTAGACCAGTTGTGGCCTTCTTTGCAGGATTTGTCTTGGACGTCCTCGTCTCCTCGGTGCATATGTTTCCAGTTTCATTGCTTGGTTGGTGACTCTCCGTTTGTGTTCCCCAGGATATGTCTAGTAAATTGTCACTTCACAACATATGCAAAACTACGTATAACTATGCAATGGATACCATCCCACTGTGGAGTTCCTGGAAATTAAAGCGCTGATAAACTAGCTAGAGAAGATGCAAATGAAGAACAACCTGACGTACTAGTCTCTTATCAACAAAAGAAGAGAATAATCAAATCAACCAGAAAGCCACCAAAACCGGCACAAGACGATTGCCGTTTTATGGACAGACTAGAGCAAGTTATTATTTACCTACGCCTTAGAGTAGGACACGATGGACTTCCCAGCCACATGTACACACAATTTAAAACTGGTGAATCAGCCATGTGAACATGTGGATTGGCACCTAAGACAACAGATCATGTCCTTCAAGCAAGACTTTCCCAGATATCAAGGCAAAACTTTGGGCCAAGAGAAACATCAGTGCAAGTCACACTTTACGGGTCGCTGTGTGAATTACAAAAGACAGTGAAGTTCATACTAAGACAAAATTGCAGATATAGATAATCTATTTTAAGCGAACGGAAGAAGAAGAAGAAGACTGCGTATAAATCAGTTAGCGGTCGTTCTGACATTATTCTGAGTCCTCCACCTTTCTTAAACTCGTTTTATTTTTATGTTTATTACTTTACTCACTTATTTATTGTCGAATGCATTTAACTTGCGCCCATTTCTTTAGGGGCGCACGTGTTCGCACGCGCACACCCCTCGTCTCGTGAATCTAACGTTTAGAATGAATCTTTAAAAAAGTGCCATATTAGTTATGCCAACGTTTAATGGCACCGGAGAAACAATGATAAGTAGGTGATAACAGTAAAATATATAAAGAGGAGCCAAGCCTGTGGTTTTTGGAACTGCTCTTTATCAGTTGTATGAAGCGAGATTGAATACTTAGATGTGATTTGTATTCGCTGTACACATTTGATTAAAGAAAGATAATACTTTTGATATTAACTAAGATACATCTTGTTTTCGTCTCCACTCATCCAAGTGACATGACCTGCATTAGAGATAGTCGTTACAAGGTTCTTATGAGGACATTACCTAGGGCTGAATACTTACTTTAATACTTTGTCAGGTTTATTCGAAACTTGTAATGTGCACTTGAAGCGAATTGCTACTTTATGTTGAATTTCTTATTAATGGGAACGAACTAGGACGTTTGTAAGATAGACTTTGGTTTATGTTTGGCTAGAGATTTTCTGCCTGCCAGTTAAACAAAGTTACAGAGTGCGAGAGAGTGTAGTGTTGCTGCTGTTGACATGTCTGTAGGGCCATGTTAAAGTATAGCCTGGCGTACAGACTTTACTTCCATACATGAGAGTAATGGCTCACAATAGGAGATTATGTTAACGTGGCCATTAATTCTTGCTATCGCATATTGCGGCTTCTCCAACTCAGCAGTTACTACCTTTGGCCCCATAGGCACGAACTAGTTCCAAACCCCGATGGCAGTTGTGACTTTAGTTGCTTCTGGTCCAAATTGTTATAAGCCAGTCGTCTTCGCTCTCAGGTTTATATGTGTGTTTTATAGTAGCAACCTCCTGGACCTCCCCTAACATAAGATGGACCCAGTCAGCTCAGGGAAGCATAGACGTCACCATCCATGCTACAAGTGCCGGACGTGTTTACTAACAACACAGTGCAGAGACGAATATGTTACCGCCACTGAGATGAGATGTGGGGATTCCAGGGCTCACATTTGGGGTATACATAGAATACTCTCACTGCTCACTAACAAACATGTCGTACAAGACGACTGATTAAGGGTTTTAAGAAATCATATGTGTTGGGCAGAAATGCCCAGACATGGGACTTAGCAGTGAACTACAAGACATCGTGACAACCGCCCTCTTTAGTGTCAACGCGGAAGAAAAAATTTTAAGAAATACTGAGTGTCGGCATAGAGAAGTAGTGAGGGTCGGCATTTGCAGTAAGCAAACGGCCTCTTTGGCGCATCGGACATGTAGTGGTGTTACACCTATATTTTATAGACTAGTCACCTTGATGGGTAATGCGTTCAACATCAGACCGCCTCCTTTACTTTCCAGAACATTTCCTGGTACTAGTAGGCTGGGTCGACCTCGGGACAAAATCCATCTTGATGTGGATTTAAACTCCAGAACTTCGGGCGGTACAGTAATTTTATGTCATCACAAACAAAGGCAACACTGGAATCCCAAGTCCAGTCTACTGTTCTAGGGGTGTTATGTGTTGGGTGGTCAGCGTTTATTACGTCATTATTCTCAGTGTGTGAGTTTGTTTTGGGCTGTTTGGGAACCGCATTCGCTCTCACTTTGTGGCTTCGTCGTGAATTTCCTTGACCTGTCAGCATTGGTGCATGGCAAGTAGAGCCTGACATGCTGCATTCATTCAGACGCTCCTTTAAGATCTCATGGTGCTGCCGCTGATAAGCGATCTGGATCGTTGGAGATGCCGGCATTCCAATGGTCGAGAGGACATTGGGGTGAGACAAGACGCGCGCGTGACTGCAGAGCTGGCGTCTGTCTGCCTTACAGACAGGTCATTCTGTTTGTGAACTGCTGGTCTCAGGAGATGACAAGCTTTTTATTTTGTCAGTTGGAGTTGGGGATGTCGGCGGCAGCAACTGTTGACTGGAGCAATAGCCTACGGGAGGTTTGTGCCATTAAACTGCTAGTCAGTCCTGCAGTGATCGGACGGCCCAATACCACTGTCGATGTAGATTAGAGCGTGTTCACATACATGGAGACTGTTGGTTCGTCCTTTTCCCAAATGGCCCTTTTCAACCACCCCCCCCCCCCCCCCCCCCACCGTTGCGCAACAGTTTGTTGGACAAATGTGGTATTTTCCCTGACTTTTCCGCATCTTGCTGTGAACACCGAAGTCATGTCATAACATTAGGTTAATACGGGAGTGGCGGCTGGATTCGGGGGACCCGCGGGAAACTGCCTAGCGTGCCTTTGACGTCATTGCCTGCCAGCACATCTGCAGGTACTGTGCACATCTACAGCTGGTCGTGAATGCATATTTACTCTAACCACCATTGATAAAATAGTGATGTCCATAAACCCTTGTTTAGACCTTAAATTCTGACAGTTTTATAAATAATTATCTGCCGTTCATAGTATACGCCTGCCACAGCGATATGCAGCATCGTCAGTAATTATTTATGTCCGTCAGCTGTCGCCTCAAACGAAACCGAAGCTCGTTTACAAGCTAGGAAGTCGGTGATAGAACATTAGCGAGTTCGACGGGTAAGAATGGAAGGGTCTTCACCTACACTCTGTCGCGCCAAGAAGGGGAGCAAAACCAGCTCTTATTTGAAATCACGACAGTTGCAAAGAACGTAAAAGCTCTCTGGTTCACAGGTCGACCAGTCTAAATTGGATATCAGGACATGTTATAGAAAGTAAGAGCGACCGGCATGATGTTAACATGAGCCGTTGAGTGACGAATGAACACTGCTGCAGCTGAGTGAACACAATACATAAAGATAGATGGATGGGTGGATGGATGGATGGATGGATGGGTGGATGGACGGATAGATGGATGGACGGATAGATGGATGGGTGGATAGATGGATGGATGGATAGATGGATTAGATAGATTGATTAGATTGATTAGATTGATTAGATTGATTAATTAGATAGATTAATTAGATAGATTGATTAGATAGATTGATTAGATAGATAGATAGATAGATAGATAGATAGATAGATAGATAGATAGATAGATAGATAGATAGATAGATAGATAGATAGATAGATAGATAGATAGATAGATAGATAGATAGATAGATAGATAGATAGATAGATAGATAGATAGATAGATAGATAGATAGATAGATAGATAGATAGATAGATAGATAGATAGATAGATAGATAGATAGATAGATAGATAGATAGATAGATAGATAGATAGATAGATAGATAGAGATAGATAGATAGATAGATAGATAGATAGATAGATAGATAGATAGATAGATAGATAGATAGATAGATAGATAGATAGATAGATAGATAGATAGATTAGATAGATTAGATAGATAGATAGATTAGATAGATAGATTAGATAGATTAGATAAGATAGATTAGATAGATAAAGTAGATAGATAGATTAGATGGCTAGATATGTAGATTAGATAGATATATTATATAGCTAGATAGATGGATAGATTAGATAGCTAGATAGATAGATTATATAGATAGCTAGATAGATAGATTAGATAGCTAGATAGATACATTAGATAGATAGCTAGATAGATAGATTATATAGATAGCTAGATAGATAGATTAGTTAGATTAGTTAGCTAGATAGATACATTAGATAGATAGCTAGATAGATATATTAGATAGCTAGATAGATAGATTAGATAGCTAGATAGATAGATTAGATAGCTTAGTAGATAGATTAAATAGCTAGATAGATAGATTAGATAGATAGATTAGACAGCTAGATAGATAGATAGATTAGATAGATAGATTAGATAGCTAGATAGATAGATTAGATTGCTAGATAGATATATTAGATAGCTAGATATATAGATTAGATAACTAGATAGATAGATTATACAGCTAAATAGATAGATTAGACAGCTAGATAGATAGATTAGAAAGCTAGATAGATAGATTAGATAGCTAGATAGATAGATTAGAAAGCTAGATAGAGTTGACTATATTAGATAAGATTAGTTTGCGGTTTGAACAACGGATCAACATCATGGTGCACGGGTAGTAACTAGGGCTGTACTGAATATTCGCTTCGGGGCCGAATTGTGGACCTAATAACTATTCGGTTTTCGGCCGAATAGTTGCGGTCGGGCCGAATACGAATAGTGTTACCTTACATCCGTTTCTGGACTGCTGGAAAATAAACATATCAAGATTTCCCACTTTGGTTCATACTGCCAAGCGTTATCTTTGTGCACCACCTACGGGCGTACTAAGTGAACGTCTGTTTAGTACAGCTTCAGTGAGACAAGAAGCTGCCTTTTGGCTGACAACATGAAGCGATTTTTTTTTTTTTTTGAAAGCTGATGCCGCTTTCATGGATTAACTAAGATGTCAGTGACAATTTACAAGTTTAATTACTTGTTATAAATCTACGAATACTTTCATTCATAGGTATTAGTTACGTCAGACTGACTGACTGAATGATGCAAAACATGAAATGTTTTTAAATGTTTTCTATTCTGTACTACATTTTGTGAAGTAAAATTTCAGCGTACATTTAAAATTATGTTTTTTTTTTTAGATCTATTTTATACACGAAAGTAGAAGAATGGGCCTCAGTTTGAATAGTGGGAAGACAGAAGTAATGGTGCTATCATAGAAAATAATTATTCCTAAATGTGTAATAAAAGTCAGTGGTTTTATTCTGGGATAAGTACAGAAATTTAAGTATCTGGGCACATGGATAACATCAGATGGAAGATGCATTACTGAAATAAGAAACAGAATAGGACATGCAAAAACTGCATTTTATAAAATGAAGAACATCTTATGCAATATATCTTTGTCATTGAAGGTTAGAAAAAGAATTCTTGCTTGCTACATACATCCAGTTTTAACATATGGCTGTGAGTCCTGGACAATCGGTAGGCAGGCCAAACAATTTCTTAAGGCCTCAGAGATGTGGTTTTACAGAACAATGCTTAAAATACCCTGAACAGCCAAAAGAAAAGCAACCAAGAGGTTATAAAAGAGGCGGGAGCCCGAAGACAACTAATCACAGACATCAGAAGGAGACAATCATCTTTTTTCGGCCACGTTATAAGATGAGGGAAAATGGAACATGTGGTGACTACTGGAAAGATAGATAGACCAGACAGACAGACAGACAGTTAGATAGAGGGGTAAGATACAGAACAGGAGGAAAAAGAAGGAGAAAAGGAACAAATATCGCACCAAAGAGATACGAGTTAGGAAGAAATGAAAAAGGGAGAGGGGATGGGAGATGAAGAAAACGCGTGCCCAAGAGAGTGGAGAAATACAAGAAGTTAACAGAAAGGAAGAGAGGAAAGCAAGAGATTGAGAGAGAGATAGAGATGAAGGTGGGGTGATGGAAACGTTCTACCTATTCCGGCCTTGCTCAAATGTTGTATCATGTGTGCTTTGATCATAATGTGTGTGTGTGTGTGTGTGTGAGAGAGAGAGAGAGAGAGAGAGAGAGAGAGAGAGAGAGAGAGAGACATCCTCGTCTAGTTGACCTACTGGCTCAGGTATGTATCGAACAGGATGAATCATAAGACAGAGAAACCGGCACGTGTTGCCACAGAAAGAATGCACGCCACGTGCATATACATCTATATATATATATATGTATTATGGTTTATCCCCACATGTCGACCACAAACATTGTATGTCTTGATCTCAAACTTGTGTCCACTCTCATGTTCGAAAGTCTAGCAGTTTTTCAATGGTATTTTGAATACTGATAATCCGGTAGCTGCTTACAGAAAATGGTTCTTCGCCAGGCATGGGCAAAGTTATTAAAGATGTGATATCAAGAGTTATACATGTTGAATCACATAAGTGCTCTGTCCCCATAAAGCGAAGAGTTCTAATTCTGATGGTACCAGTAACTGTCTGATTGTGCAGGTACACCCGTCTCGCCTTTTCCTTGAGTATTGAGCGTCGGCCCGATCCACTGGTAACTCCCTGCAGCGCCATTCTCCTAAGACCGTAATCATCTGTTTATACCTCCACACCGTTCACTGGCTTCCAAAGGTCCCTTACAATATCTAGCTTTTCACATACCACTCACCACCAAGTGGTGCACAACCGGCTCTCTTGTGTGTATCAGTCTGCATTGAATGAAGCAGCAAGTCTGCACCGCGTGTCTTCCTACTGGATCCACTGCCAGTGTCCCCAACACACTAGAACCATGTCAGTGGACAATACGTGATCATCGTCAGATGGTTCCGTCTGTGTGTGCGTGTGTGTGTGTGTGTGTGGGTGGGGGGGGGGATGGATGGATGGATGCGTCTGTCTGAGTGTGCGTGTGTGTAGTCTGCTAAGATTAAAAATCTGCAAGTTAGTGATTTTTAGTTGAGTTTTAAGCTAGATGGTTGTTTGTTCATGCTGAACGCAATCGGTAAGCTGTGAAAGTCAACGAACCAGTGTTGCCACTTTGGATCTTTTATATCCAAATTTAGATCTTTTTCATTGCATTTAGGTACTGTTTTTGACGTTTAGATCGTAAATATTTTTCTAGATTCTTTTCATATGGAGTTAGATATTTTATAGATTTTTTTTCTTTCATTGTCAATTTAATAATTACTGTGTAAAATATTTACTCCAATATTTTTGTGTTGGTCTGGCACGTACATTGTGACAACTGCCATTACTTGAACTTTGAACTCTCACAGGGGTCAACGCACAAATATCTGGCAGCCCCGGTACTGATTAATAAAAACGCGCGTAAATCATACTAACTTTGTTTCAACCGTATCCTCACTGTGCTGACTTTGCATTTCTTTTTCATGTGATTAAAAAAAAAATAATTGCTCACCTTCTTATGTGGCTTTCACTTTGAAAAAACGTTTCGACGTGCCTAAAGTAAAGTATGAGCAAAAAAATTGGAAAGAGTGGTTGCATGATGACAAAATTAAAAACTGGGGATATGACCAAAGCTTGTTGTAAGTACTGCAAGTGTGAAATTATAGCGAAAATACAAAACTCAGAGTCATGCAGAGACTAAAAAAGCATAAAACTGCAGTTTCATTTAAACATATTACACCGCTGATCAGAACTATACTGATTAATGAATTATCAAAAGTTGAAGTATCAGTCGCGATGTTTTTAATTTGTCACAGCACAATTTCAAACTGTGACCATTTGATCGATTTGTAAAAAATCTTGGACTAGTTCAATTTGAAAAGTGTGGTGTAGAAAGTATAGTTTAGGAACTGAAGGACCTTTTAATCAGCAAAGTTAGGCTTGAAGAATTTGGCTGTAATTGGTACTGATAATGCCTCAGTGATGGTTGGTATAAACAATGGCGTTTATGCCAAGTTGAAGGAAGCTAACCCATCGTTAATACTTATAACATGTATGCGTCATTCATTGCAGCTAGCATTATCACATGCTTCATCTAAATATTTACCAAGGAATTTGGAATACCTTATTGCTGAAACACTTTACTGGTTTTCCAAATCATTTGTCAGACAACAGCAATACAATACATTATATACAGCCTTGAATGATGGTTCCACACCACCGAAAATTCTGTCAGATTGCAAAACTAGATGGTTATCAATTTAACCAGCTGTTGAAAGAATTATGAAGCAATGGCTGAAGTTGAAGACACACTTTGAAATAACAAGACAAAGTGAAAAGTGCTACACAGCTGAAATACTATATGGAATGTACAGTGATGAAAAAAAAATTGTCGTTCATTCTCTTTTTATAACCTATTCTAATGGAAGTGCAAAAAATTAATAAACTGTTCGAATCTAAACTTGTTGATAAAGTTAAATTACTTGATGATCTCACCTTGCTTTTTCACTCGGTAAAAGAATGGTGTTGCAAACTTCTAAAGCTGATTTGCTCACTTGCACTATAGAGAGCTATTTGGCTCCTAAGCCACACCTTGGATATTAAATCGAATCAAAAATTGATGATTTAAAAACGAAAGGACTGTTAACAGAGAATGAAGAGAACAACTTAAGAAAACGCTGTCAAGATTTCCTTATCTCATTATTGAAGCAATTGAAGCAGAGACTTCCTGAAAATCTAGATGTTTTGAAAAATATTTCCCTTTTTTCTGTGAGCAACATACTTCAGCCAATAAAGAACATACCTACATATTGTAAAGTTATGAAATTTTTAGGGGCTACTGATAATTGTGTCGCGGAAGCAGAATATCAGTTAACCAGAATAAAGTTAACTGAATGGACAAACAAAACAGAAACTAAAGCGTTTTGGAGTGAAGTGAGACATTTGAAAGATGCCTCATCAAACAGTCCATTCTGTAAGCTCTTTAAAGTGCCATGTCTCCATGATACTACCCCACTCAAATGCTGACGTAGACAGAGTTTTCAGTGCTAGGAATTATATCAAATCTAACCTAAAAACAGGATGAAATTTGACCTCTTAAATGCTATTGTGCCATTAAAATTCGGCCTGATGAGACTAGAGAAATAAGCCTACTGTTCCACTTATAAAGAAATTTGAACAGCTAAAGCATACCAGGGTCATTTTGGATCTGAAGCTTCAACTTCATTATCCAAGCTAAGTTTATTCTGTGGATCTTGTGAGGCAGACATCAGTGAAGGTGAGGACATGATTATGTAGGGTAAGTCATAACAAAAGCTATGCAATTTTTCACTTTTTCAATTTGGATGTTTTTTCTAGATCTTTTCCACGCAGATTTAGATCTTTTTAGATATTTTTTGACACAGCTTTGGATATTTTTTGTCAAAGAATAGTGGCAACACTGCAACGAACACGTTCTCTTGAACCGTTGGAAAACAATGTTCAGATATCTTGTAAAGCTTCCAGATGTACCCGATTGTTTTTTGTATTATTATGTCCTGAATTTAGATGTAATTTTGTTTAATCCAAGAAGCTTATTGTAAGAGGGAGACCGTGCCAAATTATTGGAAATACTTTTTTTTTTTTCGATTTGTAACTTTTCTCCACCTTATAACCACCACTTCAAACATGTTATTGGAACTCTATCAGCCTGTTATCTAAGTGGGGGTGGGAGGAGGGGGGCAGTGCATGTTATATACCGAGTTTGAATGAGATTGATCAGACGTTCTTGGATTGAGAAATTGTAGTGATATAATTGAAAAGAACCTGTTCTAATTTTTGTAACCTAATCTTCAATTTTGTTCATTTTTTCCCCCTGGAACAGCCGCCGAGCCTCCACACAGATGCTATTGTCATGCAGGAGTGCGAGGCAAGGAAAGAGCGGATTTTCTTGCTACAGTAGTGAACGATGTTGAACTAGATAAACAAGATAGATATCCGGGATTTGCAGGGGTGCGAGGAAATGAAAGAAAAGATTGTATGGCGACAGAAGGCCAAAGCTACAGGAGCACTCGCACATGACAAAGGAGACATTCTGAGGAAGAATACTTCTAAAAGACACGAGATTAGATGAAATAACACCTGTAAGAAGGCTTGAAGGAAACATTTGGTGTGTGGCAAGCAAGGATTAGAGGAGAGAACCACGAGTTTTTAGTCAGTGTGTTACGGGAACATTTAGAATCTACAGACGAAGCATGTATGGGTATTACCCGTGTGCTGTGATGTCGATTCATAAATTAGTAAACAAGATAAATATATTCATTCAAACACTCAGTTTTCACGGGATCCAACATTTCATATCATTCTACACTTAACAACATTTGGGCGTTTTCTTCTTAAAGCCCATGCGACGTTACGTTGGTCAACGCTTTTCTCCATAGTCTTCGGTCACAAGTATATTTGGTACAGATGACCATCTGTTCCATAATATCAAACTTTTTTAACATCTTCTCTTTTATGGGTAGATAATAGACTGTTGTATTCATTCTATTATAAGGTACATTTGTACACAATTAATAACAGTTTTATTTACATAGAGCGTTATAGTTTTGTTTACGAGACATTTGACAGTCTGGTTGTCGAAGAGAAGATAACATAGTTTCTGCTATGATGAATTCTGTCGAGGGCTACACGTTGTAAGTAAATTTTACCGGACCAGGACATCACACAGAGCGATAAACACCTGGTGACACAAAGTGCCACCACGCGGATGAGAATCACCCCTGGAGAGGTCCCAGGAACCGCTTTTAATCATCAGGCAAAAGCTAGGGTGGGGTTTCAAAATAGCGTCCCTCATGGATGCAACCTCATGTTACACCTTGTCGCGCGCCCACGTGGGTAACTACACTGATATAGTGAGGGTGTGGGTTTGAACCTTAACAATGCCCACCCACGTGAGAAACTGGACTATTATCTAAGCTATGTTGATCCTAGACAGTCCTGGATAGCCAAGAAAACAGCGAGTGGCTCGTTCCATGAAATGAAAGTTGCTGTACTTGTATCCACAGGAGAAGGAGAAGGGATAGATAGATATCTGGATACACCCACTGTGATATAATCCAGGTGCTCAGTTAACCCCTGCGACTGGTCTCCTCTCCTGGCATTGCAAAAAAAGCCCCCATCAAGTGATTTAAATATTTGTTAGCTGAAGTAAACTAATATGCACAAAGACACTTGAACCTAAGTACACAATTTACTCAACTCTGTTTAAACAACAAAAAGATTTATTTAATAAATCTGACTAAAATAAAATGAACTGGTTTAGGTTAGTAGAGTTGAGGGAGTGTGATTGATGACAGTTTGTACATATACTTAACTCCTAGTAGGAGAATTCACCGTCGGACAGTTCTCGGCTTGAGACCCTGCCTATCTTTTCCAGTTTGTCGTCCTCACTGCTTTCTGCAGATCGTTACACTCGACGGTCGGCAAATAATGGATACCTACTAGTCCCTGCCCAATGTGGGAACTGGAGAATGAAGAAACAAGCGCATATTTGTAGTATCTGCTCTAGATGTACACTAAGCATGTATATTATACTAACATCAAGCATGTTTATCTAAATAAAACATTTCATCTCTCCCTCATGCGCACATTCACTCCTGTCCAATTTGGAAGGGCTTATGTCTCACATTCCAACTGTTACATCTTCTGCCTTCCTCTACACGTCCTGTAATGATAGTCAAGTCTTCTACGTCAGGTGCCAGCTCTCGCACAGACTCAAAATGACAATCAGTCAGACAGAACCATTTCTGGAATCTATGCTTGGAACAATGGACGCGCCCAGAAAGCTAACAATATTTCTGAGGCGAATCAAATACCAAATCTCAAGGATTTTCTCTCCGGGATCAATCTCCACATTAGCCTCCCGAGAGTTAAACACATTTCAGTGTGTTAGCTGTATGTAATACAGATTCACATTAACCACACGTGAAAAGATTGCCAAAGTTATCTTCACGCTTGTGATTTCAAAAACATGATAGTTCATTAAATTTCAATGGCAACAACAACATTTAGGTTTTACAACATTGAAACACATGTACACGAAAAACATTCATGACACTATCAAATAGGAAATAAAGCAATGTGACAGTGCCCTACGAGAATGAAGAAATGTCCGCCTAGGAGTACTACAAAGTGATGAAGACACACACTTGAGTAAAAAGACAGTTAGATCTCTATCATAAAATATAGATTTGAACCTAATTTCGATCTTACCTGGAAAAATGAAACCACGATGCCAAAAGTTCTGTCTCAAGCTTAGGTTAAGCCCAACAGATGGCATGTGCTAGACAGGATCTCATTTACCAGACCTTAAGTTCACCACTTTATAACTTTTATCAAGCTCCTCCTACATTACGCCTAAAATCATTCTCATTCAAGGATGTCATAGCTCCTCCCCTGTGGGTGTATATTCACTGTCAGTCAGTGACTGTACAACAATTGTTTGAATTCCCACGCTCACATTCTACAGGTTCAATTAAGCTGGTCCCAGCTAATAGGCCTAGTCACACCTCCAGTCTACTTCACCTGTCATCACAATAAAATCAGACGGTGTCAATTCTGACGATCTGACCGGCACTCCAGTTTAGGTAACCTCAGGGGGAGATAATGGCAATTAGCCCTTGTTATCTGTTCCTGAAGGTCAGGCAGGGGGAATAACTATCTGACACCAACAAATGGTGTGCAAATCTCCAGTCAGTAAGTCTGCTTGGTCAGTCTTATCTCTGTACCTCAACACTTAACGTCTGGGGAAAAGTTTTAGTGTTTGATATGACCAACGGTCCAGGAGAATTAAAGGTGTGATGTGGTCATCCTATTTAGATTAAGGATGTATCCAAATCCCTATTTGTCTGTATACTTCAAAATACATACAAATAAAAGTAGGTTGAGGAAAGACATTCTGAAGTCACCGCGCGTATTGTCACACACCTACACATTGTTGACGCTTGCTGACTAAAAGAGTTACACCAGTTCCTAACAATGACGGCAGCTATCCAGCTTCCAGGTCTGTAACTCATCGTCTGGAGATCTGACGAATGTCCACCAAACGAGTGCGTTAACTGCCTACCGGCATCGAACCAAGTCGCCATCCGTCTCCAAATAGATCTTTATCGTGTCAGAACGAGCAGCTTCAATAACTGGTGATGTAAATCAGCTCTACTACCAAAAACTCAGCATTAACTACCTGTCATGTTATATATACGTCTTATATTGTCTCCATGACAACCAGCAGCATGACGATGGAGGTGATGGCAGTGACGCAAGCGTTTGCCTGGCTTGAAACACAAAAATACACCCGCATATGTATACTCAGTGATTCAATGAGTATGATCCGGAGGGTTCAGGCAGGTTCAGTGCGAAGACAATGGCTTGAATCAATTCAGAAGTCCACTGTGCGAGGAGTCACCTTTATTTTTTTTCCGGGACACGCAGGCGTCGATGGAAATGAAAGAGCTGACAGGTTGGCTGGATCCGCTATCACTACCGACGGTCGGCCTATGGATCATGCTGATATTATCAATGCCCTCAGAGAAATGGGAAGGATAGAGGACTTTGGTGGCAGTGAATCCACATCACTCGCCAGAATGGCAGACTTGGGAATTAAGATCGGCACAGCAAAAAACGAGACGCACACCGGACACGTCAGAAAACTTGTTAATCAACATAGAACTGGTACTATTAGCCATCGGACGTTGGGATTCATACTGAGGGGAGGATCTGAGCACCTATGGACATGTCCGGAGTGCAATGATGATAACCCAACTAACTAACTAACTAACTAATATACGTCTTATAACTGTTTACTAACAATACCAGAAAGGTTTATTGCTTGGTTCATCGAAACAGAATGCTCCCATAGCTTATTTGATGCGCAGCTTTGGGAAGCGGTAGGTGTGGTTTCATCTCTTTCTTGTTCGTCTTCATTTTGGCACTCAGACCACAAGTTACTGACTCCAGTAGAGGCGGTAGATTCTGGTGCATGACATTTCTGTAACGTGTTTGTAGGAAGAAAGTTGGGTGATCATTGTCATCATGTGTTCTGTCGATAAGCGTAGCCGCCACGATTCTCCATCCCAGCTGTTTGCTCGAACAACGGATCAGGTCAATGCTCCTGTCTTGCCACATCCATACGACAAAGCCATTCAGGTATTTTCTCTTATATTTCCCCTTGCTCTTCTGCAGGTCCTAATGTGAGACTCCTGCTACGCGTCCGCCCTGCTTACCAGAGATAATGTAAGCCCACGGACTTCTGTCACGTAGGTTAGTTGCATATCCTTTACAGGACGTTGCAGAACCAACCCCAAGAGCCCCTGGCTGTTGTGTGGTTTTTCTAGGCAAACTTACGCCCAGTAGTTTGCCATTGCTTCTGGACGGTCGACTTTCTTGATACCACTGTCGAAACCAACACAAGGCGCATGGCCCGCAGCTGGGATCGAACCCTGCATCCCGGCATTACAAAGCGTTCGCATCAATGTAGCCACAGAGCCGACTCTGTCACGTAGAAGAAATTATTTTTAGCCTTTCTGGCTTTCTTTTCCATTTGGTTGTCCAACGCCTTCTCCCCTTCCTGTGATGTGCTAAAATAACGTAGAATGTCTTTTCTTGACGCTGGTAGTCAGTTCCTTTCATACTTCAATATGTAATAAATACCCAAGGAAATACGACAGTGTTGTCTTTGTCCTTTAACTCAGAGAATATCTAGACATGCACAGCTTCTAATATACCACACTTAAAAAAAGTGAATTTGATATTTTTTTAAATTGTGTACTTTACCTCAAGTCTGATGTGTAAAACTTGTGAGAGTGTGTGAAGAAGCAAGTGTACACGCGTGCATGTGTGAGAAAAGACGTGTACATAAGAGTGTGAACATTTGTTTATCTTGACTCGGCCCCCCACAACCCCACCTGTGCATATACCCGCTCCCAGTCGCCGGTTCCTAATGGTTCCTAAAATTCACTGGAAAAGAAAGCGACAGTAGAAAGATGTGGTGGCATCAGCCACGCAGCCCTGTAACCCAGTGAGTAACACCAGTGCCAAGAATCAGATTAAGAGAATATACAAGCGGGCCGGCTAGAACCGAAATAACCGTGGGAACGGAGCGGTTTTAGCCAAGCCAGATTCTTCTGTTTTCATTTAAGTTGTAAGTGTCTGTGCAAAGTGGTACAAATACACGCTATTATTTATTATAATATAGTAATATAATATATATTATTTCTCTAACAAATAACGCAATGTGTGCACTTATATATTGCAATTAGAGGGGGAAAAAGGGGGAGGGGTGTGGCAGTAGCAGGCGTGCATTGACCGGGGGTATTATACAGTTAGTGGCTTGTGCCAGCAATAACAGCTTTATAAATACGGATGTGGTTAAATATGTTTTGTTAGGCTCATGGGTGTTGGTATACCTGTGTTTGCTGTAGCTTTAGTGCAAGGACTGGATTTGCTAATGGTATGTTAACGGTGCAGAGTATCTCGAGCCAGAAAAGCTTGAAATCAGACTGAAATAATTAGTATTTGTTCTTAGACTTGTCACCTTTCCCAACGTTTCAGATTGTAATGAATTGTACGTTGGTGAAGATCTGGGCCGATACGTTCGGTTGTATTTGCGTGCGTATTTGTCCTTTCCTGTCGTGGAGTTTTCTGGTAATAGCTTGTGATTCTGAGCTTGTTGGTTGTTATACTAATTTGCAGGTAATGTGAACACTGCATTCTGAACTAGTGTATTTTAGAACCTGTTACCTCAGTGATGTATTTGAGCGTGCGATTTGAGTCTTCGTGGCGATGTGGTGAAGCCGCTTTCCTAGAGCTCTTAAGGCCGTGGGTTCGTTTCATGGACGCGTCATCTAGTGCCCAAATGCATTTGTTACGAATATTCATGGAGATCGTCACATGATCTACGGAGTTTGGATGTTTTGTGCGACGTTTATGACAGACGGATAACCATTCTGCGGCGAAATACCGAGCTCAATAGGAAGCCTGGCGCAATTAAGTCGGATTTTCTGGATTTAAACTTGATGAGGTGGTAGTTATGATAAGTTACAGTGGTCATGTTAGCATTGTATCAATTGGGAAAGCCCAGTGGTCATTCTGTTGACTGTGTTTAATAAAATGGTACCAGTATTAATTCACGTGTATAAATCCTCGTATACCAAGCAGATTCGTGTCTGTTATACGGTATATCTGCCTTCATCTTATCACAGTTGGCAACTGCGAGAACATATCTGCACCTTCAGGCGGTGGTCTTATCAGGGAGACGGATGAAAGAAACACATATTTGGTTTGCCAGGGGATGTTATGGATAGTAAAAGCTGATGTTGTGGGTTTGACCTCATCACCCATCGACTGCCATTGATATATAACATTATGGATCTAGCACTTGGTATAGCTAAGCATGTATTGGTCATTGAATAGACATCTATATAGACATCATCCATTGTTACTACGGTCAACACAGATGATGTCATCAACTCGAGGAATATTGTATGGAGTAACTGTGGTAGACGGACGGCAAGTTCGCTTTGCCTCAGCCATTGAAGATTGATCAATTTCAGCTTCATCATTACGATGTGTACCCAGCTTTGGACAGAGCTAATGTCAATCTCCATAAACATTCTTCAAACGTTTGTTCGATATGCGAATTGTGGTATTCCTTTATCATTGAGAAATTCTATGACATAGTGTGTCTTTAACCGAAGTTTAAAACGTTACAGTAGTGCCACATGTTACTGAAAAAATAAAAACAACAACTGGTTGTTAAGCTTATACAGTATAGAACAGTATGTGATGAATCCTACTAAATGTTCACATTGCACACTGATGCCGATGCAATGTTTACATTGAAAGCGAACAGCAGCGGTACCTTTTGACGGTCCCCTGTACTAAGGTTAGTTGCGTATCCTTTACAGGACGTTGCAGAATCAACCCTGCAGTCCCTGGCTGTTGTGTGGTTTCTCTAAGCAAATGTACGTCCAGTACTTGCCATTGCATCCTGGACGGTCGGCCCCCTGATACCACTGTCGAAACCAACGCAAGGCGCATGGCCCGCAGCTGGGATCGAACCCGGCACCCCGGCATTACGAAGCGTTCGCATCGACTTAGTCACAGAGCCGACTCCCCTGTACTAACCCAGTAACTTAAAACAAAGCTAAGTCAGAAGAATTCCGTTTGAAAGCTGTGGTACAGCAGCAGTGTGGCTAGCACGCTTGCATGTAGACCCAGTGATGATAGGATCATATCTTTGTAAGGATGGTTACATAGACATCGGCTGTGTCGGCCCAGCCTCCAAAATACGTGCAAGTAAATGTTCTGTCGCACAGACGAGCAGTGCGGTTCTGATGCCACAGTTTCTGCAGCACTCTTTTCCTAAACGAAGTGGTGTTACCTTTGTATGGAGTAAACAAGGCGGGCTGAGATGTGTGCAGAACATGCTGCCAGGTTTTTGTGCTATGCAGAGATCAACTTGACCACTGGCCATAATTAGATGACCATGGTCTATGATTTCTGTGCCTCCCCCTAGTCTAATGCAGTTGAACACTATCGTCTGAAAAGACGGAAAGGTGCCAACAAGGTGCTGTGCATAGTTCTTTTACGCTGTTTAATCCCTGCAATCTTAAATCACATCTTCTGTTGAGCCTAGATACTCAAAATCTTTGACAATTTCGAAGTCTTCATTATCGATTTTAGTATGTGCTTGTTATGCTGTATATATTTTAGACGTTACTATTATATTTGAAATAAGAAACAGATTCACTTTTTAGCTGTGCTCTTTTGACAGTCCGAATGAATTCTTCTTAGCGCCTGTACACTGTTTGAAAGGAGAACTGTGTTGTCTGCATATCCGAGTTCTCGGATAGGTTTACCTTTGTTTGTGAGTGGATCGAACCTGTCATGGGCCTCGTCGCTAATTGCTTTTCTTTTAATATTGTCAGCATACATTTTGAAAAGGGAAACACTACAAAAAACTGAACTTGTCTACTCTTGTCACATTCAGCTGTTGCCACCAACAACCGTTAGGGTGCCATTTTAAGACTCATTGCATTATGTAGAAACATACTTTGAATCAGCCAGCCTATAAATAGCAACACCGAGTTGGTTTCCTACTCTCGACGTCACGTGTTCTGCTGTATTTTCAGATGAAGTCTCGTGTATTAGGGAGGTTCTCCGGCTGAAACGACGGGACATAAAACTTGCCCACGAAGTCAGCAGCATCGCCTAACAACCCCGCCAGCATCACTGCTGGCTAATATCCTGCCAAAGTGCACATGAGTAGAACAAACAGACATCACATACCTGTAGATACACAGCTTCATATTGCCTGCATCTTTGCGGTTTCTTATTTACGTAGTTGAGCAGTTTTCGTTTTCTCCACTTCACGAATAAACTGTAACACAGCTCAATCAGACATGTGCTGGCAAGATGTATCCGACTGGAACGGCGTGTCACAGAACGCATGTGGAGTGCTGCTTCCGTTGTCATAATCCTCAACACGCTAGTTCAACAGTTCTGATGCCAGCTCGTCATCACTGCCACCCACTTTCCGTCTTGACTAGCTTTGCCAGGCCTGACAATCTTGTAAATGTGTAACCACTGGTAGGAGCCATTATTTATGAATTACAGTAGTGACGGTTAATGATAATACATAAGGTTCAGATGGCCAGTTATCCCGTAGATAGGATTGACGTTACCTTCGAAGTCTGGGTGCATCTACCTGAAAGTTGTGGAAGCAAAAGACTTTGCACAAATAAACCAGACATGTAAAACTGATGCGCACAGGAATTCCCACATTCTGTAACAAAACCATAGTCCAGAAATAGACGCAGGTCCAGGAATTTTCCCCAGTTTACAACTGGTGAACGCAGACAAAGAACGAAATAGCTATGTATACTTTGTATTTTCATTGCATTTTACGTATTCCTGCTGTATTATTGATTCTCTGTTGCTTAGGTTTTGCGAACATTCGTCATAATTCCGAGATGCCTGGTTTGATTCCAGCTGCATGCGAATTGACAGCAGACCACTTTACGTTGATTTTAACAACGGTATCGAGAGCCAGAGCCGTTTGTGGGCAGTGACAAACTTAGTTTCTCCACTTGGGCCTAGGGAGGCGCATAGAGCAGAGGTCATATCTCTCCATGTCTGGCTGTTCATTGCCACCTGCTTTAGATCTTGGATGTTTGTAAGGCCCATGGTGGAGCCTTTCCTGATGGCGGTTTTACGTAGAGTTTATCTTGATCTTCCCTGTTTTCTTTTCCCTGTCGGTGTCCATGTGAGGGCTTGATGGGAAAGTCTTGTCTTATCCTTTCTGAGTTCATGGCCGATGTAGTTCCAGCCGCGCTTTCTTATAAAATTGGATACATTGTCTTGCTTGGTCTGTTGACAAACTACAGAACGTAAAATAAATAGCCTAGTAAAACCAAACAGCTTAAAAATTCTGGGGTTGGTTCTGCACCGTTGTGTAAAAAATACGCAACTAACTTATTTGAATAGTTGATTCATTTGTTTTGGGTTGGCGGTGGGTTTATTTCTGCTGTTGTCTATTGACAGCCTACGCATTAAATGACTGAAAGTTGCATGTGTCCATTTGTCCATGTAATCAGTAGCTTGGTGTGTGATTTGTTAACGAAACTGTAAGCAATCTAGGGAATAATCACTTGCGATGTCTTCCTGCCGTAGACAGTGGGATTATGTGTAATTTAATTAGCACTATACAGTTATCGTCAGTTAGATTTTAGTCACCCAATTGCAGTTGATAATGAAGTGTGCACAAATAAAGCCATCACCAAAATATTGCACGGTGCTAAAAACACTAAGGGTGTAAGTCAGCAAACCTTTTTACTGACGGTTAACATATGTACTCGCATTTCTAGTCAGCCGCTTGGCATGGCTTTGCAGTGTTTAAGGGGAGCTAATCCTACAACCCTGGCGTTTCTGAAGTGCTCTGTATAGCTAGCCATAATATGGTACATATTGCCCTAGCTTAAAGTGTAGCTAATTGAAAGAAACCCAGCTTAGTCCCGGCAATTTTCTCTATTATCTGTGCTGTCTGGATAAGTAGGAATCCCGATCATTGGAAGCATTTTCTTAGGTCCCTGTGTCTTCTACTTATCCAGTCTCGACTGTATTATAAGATTTTGGTTTGTAAGCATTCTGTAAATTGCTCAAGATACATGTTCTGGCTACCCATTTCTCCGAAGTTCGGTTTACCAGAACTGACATCTTTGAAAATATACAAGCGTCGTGCCTATGTGGGGTGCCATTTTTAGTTATTCTAAAGCCCCACCCTGGCTTTTGCTGGGGGCCCTAAATATAGCCGGGCCTTAAATATGGCCTAACGGCTGAAATGGGTTTCCGCGACCTCTCCACGGGTGATCCTCATCCGCATGGTGGCACTTTATATTACCGGGTGTTTATCGCTTGTGTGATTTCCTGATGAGGTACAACGTACCTACTGACATCTGAAACATGTCATCAACTCTGTTAAGGGTTCTGCATTACCTCCCCTATGTTGCTGGTTGCAGTATTTGTAATCACAAGAGCTGAAAAAGACAGATTCTACGTGTGGCTTCCGGGAGCCCATTTGGGAGTTGAGGGAACTAGACCCATTGCCTCCTTATCAAGTATGTCGTAATAGGAGACTATAGATTTATCCTTTGAAGTAGGTGCGTATTTGCCTGAGAGGCGAGAAACCAACAGTCTGCACACACACAAAAAAGTAAATCTGTAAAACGAATGTGCTTGAAAAAATAATTCCGATACAAGGATAAAGTCCACCAGTGGACGAACAATCAGAACTTTACACTGAAGTTTACAGCCAATAAAGCCAATGAAGAAGAAGCACACAAAAAGGAAGAGGAAGAAGAAGATGATGATGATGAAGATGAAAAAGAAGAGAATAAGAAGAATAGGAAGAAGAAGAAGAAAAGAAGCAGGAAGAGAACGAAAGAAAAAGGAAAAAGAGGAAAAGGAAAGAAGAAGGAGGAGAAGAAGAAGAAGAAGGTAGAGAAAGGAAGAGGAAAGAAGAAGGAAGAGAAATGAAGAAGAAGCAGGAAGAGAAAGTAAGAAGAAGAAAAAGGAGGAAGAAGAAGATGAAGAAGAGGGAAGAGAAAGAAAGAGAAGAAGGAGGAAAAGGAAGGAGGAGGAAGAAGAAGAAGATAAAGAAGAAGAAAAAAAAAGAAGGAATAAGAAGAAAAAGAAGAAGAAGACGAAAAAGAAGGAAGAGACGGGAGGAAGAAGAAAGAAGAAAAAGGAAGAAGAAGAAGAACTAATTATAAGAAAAAGAAGGAAGAAGAAGAAGAGGTAGGAAACCGAAGAAAGAAGAAGAAATAGACAAATAAAGTTGACATACCCTAGCATGTTGTGTTGGACTGTGCTTGCCTCCAAGAACCTGCCTTGCCACAATTCTCACGCTGCAAGTAGGTCAGCAGGAGGTGCAACGCTTTCTTTTGTTTTTAATAAAGTGCTTTAAGGGTTTCATCTCAGGCGTGCTCCAAACTTCATATTTTATCTAAACTCAGTGACCCAAATTCCTAAAAGAAAACGTCGTTAATTTATGTTTCTTTGAAAGCCTGGTTCTGCATAACATGCAGGTTTCTTATTTTAACCTGCACTGACAGGGATTTGTTTTACATAAGATGTACTTCAGTTGATACGAATTAGTATTTGCATGCCGTGTTATGTTATCTGTGTGATATGTCTTCCATCTGAGCCTAGATTTGTGAATGTCTGTATTTGCTGACATCAACATCATTGACTGTAATTGCACACATAAGCAAACATAAGTCATTAGGGGTGGGAAGGGTGGGGTGCGGCGCTCAGCGCCCTCATAATTTTATAGAGGCTGTAGACCAAACGGCACTTGGTGGGGGATGAGGTCAGCATCACGCCGGCCGCCTTCACTTCCCAGGACTGTACCTGGTACCCAGTCAAGGCTTGGTCGACCTGGGAGCCAAGGCCATTTAAAAAAAAGTCTGTTCCCCGTCAGGAAACCAACCCACGACCTTCCGATCCGCAGGCGAGTGTCTAGCCGCTAGACCAAGGCGGCTGCCCACCATGTTTAGGTGTACAATAATAATAGTAAGAATACTAATAATAATGCGCTGAATGACAAATAAATATAATTATATATTTGAGATATTTGAAGTAAATAAACAAATACTTAAAAACAGCACGTCTTTTCATGGCTATGAGGCCATCATATATGCTAGGCTAAGACTTAAAGACAAACAAGCAATGTGTGTCTTCTGCTACCTTTCTTGTAGGCTTTCCGTCCTACGCCATTCACTTACAATTATCTGTAAGGCTGCTTATCTAGAAAACACATTTTTGCCGGAGTTGGGGATTAAATTAAGCCCTTAGAACTTTGTGCTACTTGTGTTCCAGGCATGTAAACTGGTGGGGGTGGGGGTGGATACTCTAACACGAACCAAAAAACGTTACGCTTCTATTTGGTTTAGGAATGAGTATAGTAATACTAATAATGTAGCCAGTTGTGATTTTTTTTTTTTAAAATCTGTTGTTGGAAATTTTTCATTTCTAGATGATAGTGTGCAATGCCCAATAGTGAGACATGGGAATCACATACCATGGTCATCCATTTAGGACCAGGGATAAAGTTTATTTTCTCTCTCCATAGTACAACATCTGGACGGTATTGTAGAGGACATGTTTTGCTGGTTATTTCAAACCACGTCCGGCTGTAGCAGTTAATAGCTCAAGCCGGACTGTTTCATGCAAACAAATGTTTTTTCTTTTTCTTTTCTGATGAATTTATTCTGTACCATAGCCTATTGTCGTTTGGTTTTGTTACTTCTGTATGACAACTAGTTCTGTCACCTCACCATATTTCATGATGTCCAACACATAGATTTCCTTGGAATATCACAAAGCAGAAGCCTTTTTAGCAGGTGCTCTCTTTTACAATCACTTTGGGAAAGGGGGGGGGGGGGGCAAAATCCCCACTTTTTTGATGGAGTTTCTCAAGACTCATTTGGCTTTAGAATTTTGTTACATAACGCTGGTGTCATCTGTCTTTATTAGGATTTCCCATAATGAACCAAAAAGACAAGTAGTTTAGATGTTAAGATTTTGGCTCGCAATGGTCTAGGCGGTATCCCGCAGCTCCAAAAAAACATCCAACCTGCTTCAGGGATGAGGCAAAATATAGTAGTTCCCCCCAATCCCCTTTCTTTTTCAAACTAATTTTTTTATTGGACGTAAAAAGAATTTGTACACCTAAATAATTATTACCGTTTAGTGATTGTTGGTTGACTATTAGAAATACATATCATTGTTTTCTTTGAAAATTGCACATTACATGTAGATATTGCTGCCAGAATGACATCTGCTAATTTCACCCCTCTGTTTGTCATCGTTTGGGAGGTAGCCATGTGGCAGACGTCAGACAGACACGTGGTTTTTCAGTTAAAAAAAAAATAAAATACTTGAAACTAAACACTAGACGTCTCAAAGATATATATGATTTAAATACCCGGCTTCGGCCGGGTTAGTGAAATAAAGTCTTATTCTCCCGTCCTCTACCTCATCTTGGTCCCCACCGCGGCCCTATTATGTAGGTCTAATGGAAATATGGGTCTAACTAAAACCTGATATTTAATATCCTGTCTTTGACTTCATCTTTGTCTCCACCGCTGAAGCATCTTTAGTCATTGCCCCTAAATCCACCCGAGGTATCCCCCGTATAGCTAAAACCAGTATTTAACAGTTTGGGAGACAGACACATTTATAGATTTGTTGTTTCAAGAAGATAATAGTAAAATTGTATTTTTTTTTTAAATTAATTTTTTTCAAAGTAAGTAATATGGAAAACAATGTTCAGAAGAATATACTCTAGCGAAAGTTCACTTTTACTGATTGTCGCAATAAAGACAAAAATGCACAATAATCTAGGCCACCAATGTTACTGTTAAATTAAACAGTGTAGTCATAATGACAAATAAAAGTATAACCTGTGTATTGGTCACAATTTGGGAGGAGTTAACACTTCATTTATAATAAACACATGAAATACAGAAATGGTTTGTGATTTATAGTATAATGAGAGCAACTTTACCTTTATAAGCAGGATGATCGACATCTTTTGGGTAATGGTATCACATTTTTTGGGAAAGGTGCAAGAAAACACAAGAAAGTACCACATTGTTAAATTTAAAAAGCCTTTAAAACGCCTTAAACACACACACACACACACGCGCGCGCGCGCGCGCCCACACACACATAATCGGCGAACCTTATAGTTGATCCAAATTCCTTGTCCATGACATCACTGATGGGAGCCCTTGTGGTGCAGCGGCTAGACGCTCACCTGCTGATCGGAAGGTCGTGGGTTCGGGTCCTGTCGTAGCCGCATTTTTCTACCCTTCAAAAATGACCTTGGCTCCCAGATCGAGCCAGCATTGAGTGGGTACCGGGTATAGTCCTGGAAGTAAACTCGGCATCACTCACCGTACTAATTTGTCTATAAAATATATGTCTAGTCATATATGCCCAATATGCATGAAGACGTATAGGAAGGTCCTTTACTTAACTCTGTTTTGTTTTACATCATTGATTTACAATTCTTTCTCTCCCCACCCCCCCTCCCCCCCGCTCACATCTGTTGTTGTGGCGGCTTCCAGTATGTGCCATTAATGTCCTGGAGCAATAACTTTTAATATAATCAATGCATTTATTGTTGAAATCTTCAAAGAAGAACGATTTTTAAATCCAATATTGTTATGAAGAGGGAAAACTCTTGCAGCTGCAGAGGAATGAGGTCATGCCAAAAGATTGAAAAGACATTTTGATACTAATGTGCCATTTTCCTCGCCATAATTTTTTTTTTTTTTTTGAAATTGTAAATCCAGACTTTTTTTAAGCCTTTGATGGTTGATCTTGCAGTATTAGTTCCATGCATTTTTTTTTTAATTTATCAGTTCATAATGTTCTTCTTTAACAAGGCTGTGAAATGTCATAACTAACGACATAATTTTCATCTGTCTTCCTTCAATAACATTTTGTCACATATCACTCCTGTCGCGTGCCTAATTTAAGGATTTCTCCTTCAGTAACCAACAGCAACTCAGAGTAATTATGTTGAGTCGTTTACTCGTATTGGTCTCAGGGATTATGGCCAATATACGCTCAACTTATCTCTGGAGTAGGCAACTCAAGTATTGGCACTACAAAATATACAGTATATGAATACAATATTTACTAGGCACACTGGCTGGACACCCCCACCAGGTTATGAAGAAAGCCCCCAGGTTATGATAAGTCATTATCATAACCATGTTAACACATATAATGAAGATACATACACATACAACTGCTAAACACTTAAAAAGGTGACATAGAGAAACCTAAGTCAGCCATGAAAATGAATGCATGTATTTAGTATATTATATATGTATATAGAATATTGAAGTGAATTCCAGCTATCAGTGAAAGAATCTCAGCAACTAATGTCTAGATCCCAAGGAAACTATACAGACAGCCGGTCCTGGAGGTGACTATAGGTCATCATTGGAAACAAATGAGCTGTGAGGAAAAAAACAGCAAATGAAGCATCAGACTTAGCTTCTGTCCTTTCTGTCTATGATGCCTCCTTCAGCTCCGGATGATTCGACTGTCTTTGACTCTGGGAATTCTGCTCCACTGGATCAAATAGTCAGAGAGTACCTCACCATAGAGGACACAATACTGCACTGGTACTTAGCAAGTCTCTATCACCAAGTAGAACACATTGTTTTTGAGCTACCCTAAGCTCTAGCACTGGTAGACTGTTTGAGGTACCATCTCCCACATGTTGGAGATGTCAGGAACCTTCACAGGTGTTAGCTGGTGGGTAACAGTTTGTTTTTGATGGTTGGTGGGTGTTGGTTGGACTGTGAAACTTCTGCCAGCTCCTCACAAAAGGTACATCCTGTCAAGAAAATAACTCAAAATTAGTCATCACCAAGAGGGTAACATCTTGACAGGAAAGACAGAATAAGCACCAGTCATCAACCCCCATCTGCTGACTCCCCCCTGCTCTCCTGTTTCATTCCTCAGATTGCCTCTCCAGACCAAGAGACATAAGTCTCCTATATTCATCTGTCTGTTTAGTGCAAGAGAAGGCAAGTCAGATATACAGTGGAGATAGATAAAGTGTTCTAACACATATATCACTCTCTCTCTCCCCCTCCCTCTGCACACAGACACCAATATTTACTGTCAGTACCTGCATTCCCTAGATTTTCCCACGCTCGCCCTAGCATTCATTGATCTGGGTCAAACACACACATACTCTGGTTAACAAAGTCTTGACCTAATTCTGTCCCCATTTGGTATGCACACTTCTATAGTTAGTTTGAAACGTACACACTTGTAAAGGTATTAAGTTTTACCAGTATGGGTGGTTTATTGAGGGCATAAGCTATTTAGTCTGTACAGGGGAAGGTCTACGTTCGAATCCGCTTCTCTAGCGATCAAGAACGGTCGAACTAAGTGTGATCACACAGCCGATACTGATCTCTCTACAGCAGTGACTACTTTACAGACCTCATTTTAGGTACTCGTAAACTATAATTAACTTACCCAAGCATATGTAAAACCTGAGACATTCCAGATTGCCTTGAAAAATGAAATTTATACAGGCATAGATTAACACGTCTGGACGCTTGAGACCGGCAAGAGAGAATAGCGTCACTTAGACACTTCAGGCGTTGGTGCAAAAAGAAGTCCCTAGTATACATGAGCAAGGAGTAAATCGGTTTCCACGAAACCTCAAAAAACTCCCTTAATATATATCCAAGATATATACATTTAAAAGTGGAGTTTGGTTAAAGCAACCAGAAAATGTAGACATAATAATGTTGTCCAATAAAGGCCTATATATATAGATATAAGGGACTATATATTTCTGGGCGAGTCCAAGTTTGAATTTTGTGCAGATTACAGGTAAGACAGGTTATCAGCCTTACAGACCGATGCGTAATGGCTATCATTTCACGACACATTTATTGGATTCAGCGTAGACTGTCAGCATGTAATATATTGATTCCAAATTTCTAAAAAGTACCAAAACATCGGGCGTGCTATTAAAAGTAATTTTGCTCGGCAAGGGTCAAAAAGTACCAAATTTGTAGGAAAGTACCAACTTCAAAAGCGTTGATGGAGAAATCTTGACGTCATCGCAGAACGCCGGCACATAAAATACATGGGTTATAGCAGACGATTCGAGTGTGCTTATTATAACTTAAAGTTAATAGAATTAGTTGACAAGTTCCCTTACTTACCTCCCCACTTCGTTTCACAGACAACGATCCCACATTCCTGTTATGAGATCAGCACGACCCCCCACCCCACCCCCACGAGCTTTCTTTGATTGTAAGAATACTCCAACTGCTGGGGATTTAGCCTTGACCACTGTCGTGGTAAGCAAGCGCTACAACCACTGTATCACTGTGGCTTCTGTAAAGAAACATATATGCAGAAAACGTCTATTCATAGGTGGCTTAGGGGTTGTAAACGCTGTTTCATAATCCCTTGATACAGTGGTTCGAAGTCAAAGCTGGATGAATGTTCACCACAATGTCCTTTTCCAGAACAATAAATTCTATAACAGTTTGCGATTTGTAGCACACATTGTCACTTTAACGGATTACTGCAACTGTTCTTTGTGCGAGAATGAAGTGCCATTTCATATATATATATATATACACACACACACACAGTAGAACCTCGCTTAACGAGCACCTCTCATAACGAGTAATTCGCATAACCAGCAAAACAATTTGTAAAAGAATGACTCGCTTAACGAGCGACGTTTCGCATAACGAGTGGCGAGGAGAGGGGAAGTTCCGGATTTTGGTCATGTTACATCAGTGTTTAGCATTTGATCCAGTAGCATCATAGTGTCGCTTGTGATTACACTTTTTCTCAAACTTGTGTTATATTGTGATACATGTACATGAATCCTCCAGGCCTACAAGATGACCTCCCTGATGAATTAATTTAAGTTAATGAAGATCAAATTTCTGCCTCCCAACATCACTCCGTTATTCCAGCCAATGGACCAGCAAGTTATTTCTAACTTTAAGAAGCTCTACACTAAAGCACTCTTCGAGCATTGTTTTCAAGTGTCTAAAGGGACCAACCTCACTCTCAAAGAGTTTTGGAAAAATCACTTCTACATCGTTGCCTGCCTCAAGATGACCGACAAGGCGGGGGAAGGGGTTACCAAGAGAACCCTAACTTCTTCTTGGAGGAAGCTTTGGCCGGAGGGTGTTGTCGATTTGTGACTTTGAGGGGTTCGAGATAGTACTTGTGGAACCTGTAGTCAACGAGATTGTGTCTTTGGCCACAATCATGGGATTGTAGGTGGATAATAGTGATATCGAAGAGCTCGTGGAAGAGCACAGCCAAGATCTGACCACCGAAGAGCTTATGGAGTTGCATTGTGTTTCACAGCAAGACGTTTTGGAGGAAAGTTTGTCAGAGAAGGATGAGAAGGTAACAGAAAAGCAACAATCTTCTAGCGAATAAGAACAATTCTGAAAGCATGGGGAACTCTTGCTTCTCACATTGAGAAGCATCACCCTAATAAGGAAGTGGCTATGCGCGCTGCAAATTTAATGATATGCTGTGTCGCATTTTCGCCAAATTTTGAAGCGTCAACAAATACAAATGTCTCTAGACATCTTTCTAGTAAAAAAATAATTATCTATGTATCATAATTATTTCGACTTTTTTTTCCCTGCAAATCGAATTTGCATTCCATGTGGGTTCGTTCCGCTATTGAAGAAAAGATGAAGATGAGTCACTCTCCTTAAATATGTATATAATTTTCTTTGAATAAATGTTATAGTATAAATTATACATAGCATTTTGTGAGTATTTTTTTTTCAACATGTAACGCATTATCGTCTTTTACATTAATTTATATGAGAAAAATTGCTTCGCATAACGAGTTTTTCGCTTAACGGGTATGATTCTGGAACGAATTATGCTCGTTAAGCGAGGTTCCACTGTATATATATATATATATATATATATACAGATCTGACATTTAGCCCGGCGCATTCATCGTATAAAGAGTATGGTAAAAGAGGTGAAATTGACGGTGGAAGAACTTTTGCTTTTACTGATTTTATCCTTGTTTACATACAGGGGAGCAGTAGAATGGCTGTTATCTAGAAACCTACAGGTGGCGGCTGATAAGGTGAGTGAACGGTGCGCTGCGACGTGTTCCGTCATCAGTCCGGATAAAGATTCAATATCACGCTGTTCATTGAATAATAAAATTGTCGTTGATGCGCTCTGGCATATTAGACTCGCTTTAAATCCTATCAAGAGAGAGAGAGAACATTTGACGGAAGTCTGCGAGAATGGCCATAGCCTGTTGGAGAAAGGTCATGTAGCATGTTCTGAGTGCCGTTCTGCTGGGCTCAGGAGCGTCCAAACCTGAGGGTTTCGGCTCCTTAAGACCTCCCCTGATAAATTTGTAAGGATGCTAAGCGGCCCCCACCCCGCTATTGTTAGAAGTTCTTGTTTCCGTTTGTGTTTATACTGTTTAGGTTATTCAAACGAGCATTTGTTTTAGAGGATGAGCTACCCCCACCCCCCTTCCCCCACACTTGAAAAAAACAAAACCGTCCCCACTCATTTTTGATCCCTGACTGGACTAGTGTAATCATTCGAAACTAAACAAAGCCTTGCCTCACCGTATTGTACTGCTTGTCTCACTGTATTGTATTGTACGAATAGGTGTCGTCGACTAAGCAGTATGTGTTTGACCAACAGTAAAGATCCAACGGAAGATGGTAACCTTAAAGAATGCGTCGTAAATAGCCGTTGATCTCATAAATGTTAGAAAAAGAAAATAAGTAAATGGAACAAAATATTGTTGGTACTTGAACATATGTATATACTTTTTTTTAAGGCTTATATATTTCATGCTACTTGAACTGTTTTAGGCGTTACTTAAAATCTTTATTTTCGCATTTGTTACATTTTAAGAAAAAACATTTCTTTCTGTTTTATTTATGTTTCTACTCTCATTTCCCCCTTTCTTTGTGCATGTTTCGTTTCTTAGTAGTTCTTTATATTCCCGTTTCGTTCCTGCTCTGTGACCCTCTGTAATTTGTTTGTTGGTTTATTATTCCTGTTGGTTCTGTTCGCTGATAAAGACTTAAATCGGAACTTTGGGTTCTTGTTTTGTGCGTCTTTTCCTTCTCCTCCTCTGAGCATCTTATGAGACTGTAGAAATCAATAAGAAGAGACAGAATTCAGAACAGGCTGGCAGACTGGAGAAATCGAGCAAGACGGGACCCATCGCGTTAGCCTGTATGGATCAGGTCTTTCAATAGCAGCAGTTCCCCGCTGTGTTCATTAGATTAACAAATGTAGCCTGCTGAAGGGGCCGTGTCACGTGTTTTTTTATAGAGGCTTTGAGTCGCACTGCAAGTCTGTCTGTTCAACTTGCCTCGTCATGTTTGTGTATGTTTGACCCAAACTTCTGTCTATTCACTGACGCTATTTATCAAGCGTGTTGACGGTTTTCAATGAGTTATAGAAGAGACTGCCTATTTTTTTTAATGGGATTGATTTGTCACATAATTCTTTCCCGAAAACACGTGATTACACGTTTATATAATATCCTCTGTACAGGTGTGTTAAATGTGTATGCAGTCATTCCAATAGATATTCTGTTGAATAAATTTCTAGGTTGTCTACAACTGGACGCATGTGTTTCTCACATGGAGGTGCCCCTACACGTGCGCCGATAACCGATTTAGCAGATTTTGTGGATTTATTTCTGGTGTGGTTTCTGTGACGGTTTCGTAGGCGGTCCGATGTGTTTGTGGATAAGTGTGATGATGAAATGTCTTACCTTCCGCCACATTCGTTTTTACGATTTAAGAAATACTCCGCACGCTCGTTGCCTCGAACACTCGCAGGACCCGGCAGAAAGATAGGTTAGACCAGCCATTGGTGATATGTTCTGTGAGACAATCGATTTTTGTCCGATCATGTAGATCTGAATATTTCGAGCATATTCATTGAATCACTTGTGAACTGTTTAGTACCTTACCATACCATTGCCCTTGTTGTAGTCACGGTCTCATTTGTGAGTTTTTTCTTCTTCTCTATATGAGCTAAACAACTTATTATTGTCTAGTCATCTCGCATCCAATCAGTGCAGTAATTGTTATCGGGGAATGAGACTGCTTGTGACTTTCTGTTAGTTGCCATGAAATAGTTGTTTAGCATCTAATTTACCTACTGCGGGCGTTAAAACAAAAGTTAAAGAGCACTGATTTAATTCATTTTGGCTTTTTGATGATTTTTTTTAGAATTTTCCCGTACAACCGCATTTTGAGACCTGGAGGTTTTGTGTGCGTGTGTGTGTGTATGTTTGTGGGTGTGTGTGCGTGCGTGTGTGGTGGAGGGGGGGGGGGGGGGGGGGGCTTGTTTACCAGTTGTCAAGGATTTAGGACTAAATGTTAAAACTGGTTCTGTGTTACAAATGAAGACCTGAAGACCTATTTTTCTTTCTCAGTTTAGGAAGTGAAACTTGTAAGTCCTGATATGTATAGAAATCGTCGCCCTTACCGGCATATCTAACGTACAGCAGAGGCGTTTACCGACACAGTTTACCACTCATATCTGGACACAACTGTCATTTCTATGGTCACCTCACGAGGAGAGAGAGGGGAGGGACATGAAGTGGTAGAGCTAGATTTTTCTATTCATGGAGAGTAAGGGGGTAGGAGTGGGGGTCTGAGTAAACACTCTGACCATCAGGAAGATGTAAGGGGCGGAAGATAGAAAATGACCAAGAAAGGCAAAAAGAAGAAAATAACAGATGAGTTGGCGCAGTGACATGGACAGCTGCCAACAGTGGCTAGAGTAGGAGCATGTAGCTAGCCTGTGGTCAAACGCGACAGCCTTCTCCATCAAGCATGTCAGACGACATGACAAAATAGCCAGAGAGTCGTTGATCTGAGCTGGACGAAGCCTCGCTTGTCTCAGGACACTAGTGACCTTTCCCGTGTCAACAGTAGGTCACTGATAAGCTGTTGACTGCGTCGCTAATGACTCAGTGTACCACTGGTTCATTTCATATACTCCTTCTATTGCCTTTTGGGGATTTTCAGATTTTTGTTTATGAGGGTCTAGATGCCTTTTTTTTTAACTGTAGCTGTGTTTGGGAAATATAGTTGTTATCACAGGACAGTGCTGATTATGATGTTTTCTTAGTGGCCGTGTCGCAGTTGACTAAATCTGACTTATGGAGTTTGTGATATTGCAAAGCGTTTATGTCATTGTTCCGTGCGTGCTATTTCTTGTGAATTTATGGACAGTTCTTAAAGATCTCTGGAAATAAGGACCCATTGCCAAAGGTGTCACCACGCAATGTTAAGACTTCATATCGTCATCACGTGATATTTCCTGCCATTGGAAACCATTGTATTTTTAAACAGCTTGTTTCTAAGAGATTGTCATGTTATGGTCTCATCTGACATTATTAGATATAATGTGTATTTTGACGAGGAAGTCGAATGTGTTGTTCAGTGTACCAGAGTGTTGACAAGATAATCATTACTGTCTCCAAGGTACAGATATTCATTGTGTGTAGTCATTTTTAAACGTCATTTTTACCCATCATTAAGTATATGAGCACTCCCCTTTACTTCACCCAGTTTCCCCTGTCCCCATAAGCCCTGCGTCCAAGATCCCCTCTTCAGCCTAGCTGTATCCAGTCTGTGATGCATGCACTTTGCATTCTTTTGTGTGCTAGTTGTATTTCTCCTTATATTTCTAAGATCCACCACTGTAGTGATTTCTGTGCCTTTGAGACGTTATGTATCTCTTGAGGTTCGGATTTGGGTAGTCTGCAGATGTTGACGTGAGTCTTCGCCTAATAACGTTTACACCGGGCAAAGATGATTTAAATAAAAGGATGAATTAAAAATGAGTGAAGAAATAAGAGAAATGCCTGGGCAACCACTTGTATCAACAGATATAAGATAGAGAAGATGGTGCTACATATGACACACCCTGAGAAGAAACCAGTAGAGAATCACCAAACAGACATTACGATGGGAAATTCATGGTTTTAAACGCCCAAAAGAAAGCCTAAAACGAATGTTGATGAGAGAGGCCAAAACTGCTGGACTGGATTCCATCCATCATATTGCAATTATTCCACAGGATAGAACGGAAGGGAGGAGCAGACTGCGACCACTGTGTGACGTATAATGGTACAAGAGGGCAATGAATGAATGAAAGACGATCTAAGTTCCTGTTATGACTGATGAGCTGCATTTGTTCTCTTGTGCTCTGCCATACTCGTGCTTTAGTGTTCTGTTATATCGAAAAACACGTCCTTCTATGACATAGTAATTCACTGCGTAAAAATAAAAATTCCATAGTTGTTCATGACTAAAAGTTGGGCTTTTCTATGATTTTTTTTTTCATATCAGTGATTTTCATTTCTAGCGAAGTTGGTTAATTCGCGGCGGCCGGGTGACGAAGTGATCACTCCCGGGGGTAGGCAGAAAAGCCACATTTCTCCCAGATTAACGGTACCATAGCATGCCAGGTCATCCCCATCACAATTTGACAACTCTTTGTTTTTCTGGATTTCATAGCATTCAGGTCACCCATCACAATTTGACACTTTGATGTCTTTTATGACGTATATTAATTGGAAGTTTAATGTAAAATTACTTTTAAACCGGTGATCCTTACCATATCTTTGTGTATAACACTGGATCGCATTCATGTTTACATTTTCTTGGTTCTAAATAGTAGTTACTCCAGAGCTCATCAGTTCCATTTGTTACTACTGTCTGCTGTTTAGATAATGGCATCCCTACACGGTGTGGATAAATATAACAAATGAGCGGGACAGAAGGAGTGGAGTCAGTAGAGTGGACCAGATGTCATTAGAAAACAATACAAATGTGATTATATTAGGGACTGTAGATTACCGCTGCGACTAGAGTATTGCGCTAACGTTGGTCGGTGGTTACCAGACTTGAGCTTGTGGGAACTCACCCGGGCAAGAGTTTCCTCTGTGCTTGCCCCGCTTTGCGCGGCACGAGTGAGTTCACTTGCACACACACATTGATCGTCGGTGGCTCCCTGAGTCATCATTGATTCCTCACACTTCAAGGTTACGGAAAATATGTTGCCTTCTTCCCCACTCTTTTCTTCCGCTGGCTTTCTTTCTTTCCGCAAATGTAACAACAAACAGTAGTGTCTGTCTGTCGGCTGGAGTTTGTTGTCCCCAGTTTTTGGTGCGTTCTGTCTTTGATTTGATAACAGTGCTCTTCTTGTGCTGGGTTTTTCATTACCGGTATGCTATCTGACAGGTCGGATATGTTTTCCTCACAAGTAGTCCTGCTGTGTGTGGTGCGGACAACGTGTTAGACCGGGCCATGGCGTTTCTGTAATGTTTACACCATGTTTGCTATATCAACATCTCATCTGTGCACGTTCAAGAATTATATCAATAATTTAGATTGCCTTTCTTAAGCCAGATTCGTCAAATTCTTAGAATGTTTTTGTTGATGTTCTACTGTTGCACATTAGAGAGCTTTTATGGGAGTTACGTTATAGTTATATTAGTATGCTCATTGTTGCGTATTGCGTCACACTGTATAGTCGACATGTATTGTTTATATTTACAATTTTGTTTTCTGTTAGTCTGGGCCTAAAGAAATGTCAGTCAGGGGTGGGAGGGGGACTGTAGGAGCCTATTATTCCTTGTAAATTTAATGGCTTGCTCATTTCATAAAGGGTTTCCCTTGAATATTTAATTTCTTCTTCTTCTGCATTCATCTGAAGATTGTAATTGCGTCGTGTCTGTCTACAGCATGGCTGCGATATTTGCGCCTTTCGGCCAACACATCGACTTCGGCGGGCATTGGTTGATCGGGTTAGTCTTCCCGCGAATATGTATAATTTAACATTGTGTAAGATCAGCTTCGGGTAAGATATTTTACTACAGGCTCGACCCAGTATATTATCCAGGAACAACCTAGGCCCTTTCTCACGTTTGTGACGGTGTATGTATGTTCACAACAAGCATGAGCTGGCAGAAACACTAGCGGTTTTGCATATGCAAGATGCTGCTGTTTTGACAGCTGTTACATAACAGGCACACACAGCCGTGATTGCCTCTGATGTATTCTGTGCGCTGGGCCTGGCGTTGTTACAGGCTGCATTTATCGTGCTGGCCTAATTATAGCTCTTGTCGGTTTTATTGTATTCTTGGATGAACACGTCGAAGAAACATTGAAAACATGTTGTTTAATTTCCAACAGGGTATTTGTTTTATTCCAGTGTACTGTACTGCTTTAGCATACACTTATCTTGAGTGTGAAATTAGCGAATTCTCGAGACTTTTATCGTGGGTCCGAATGTCTGTGTCATATACATGGACATTTGCGCGCAGACCTAACGAGGGATCACTGAACTTATCATTGCAGCTTACGGATGTATGTGTACGTTTAATTTATCTGGCCGTTTCTTATTGTATTGAAAGCAAGTGTGTATACCGCATCGTGCGATTGAGCTTGGCAGCGGCCTACATGGCCTGTTTTTAGGATTTCCTGCAGCTGAGGGATATTTAACACTTTTGGTCAGCCAGTACTGTACAGTTATACTAGTCTTGACAGATAAATAGGAGTTAATGTGAGAAGCATTATAGGTTAAATTAAAAAATGTAAATATATTGAGAAGTGGAGTTTTGAAAAGGATTACAACAGCTGCGTGAAGCAAACCAGTTACAGTAACATAATCACATGCTGCGTTGCTTTGTATCGAATGAGCTAACATGCGCGCAGTGACCTTCCAAGTCTGACCCGATCCACTACTATATGGCGAGGGGAGGGGAGGTGGGGGGAAGCATACCTGTAATAGTTTGGTAATTTGTAAATCTACACAGTTGACACCGTGAATCAAATCATATCGATACAAGCTAGTGGCGGAGGACACAACCTCTCGGCCACTCCACTCCCTCATTGGACACATATAATGAAGCAAGCGGATGGTTTCTGACCAGCAGCTGTCAGTAATATATTATACTAGTTCTTCACTTGTTATTAGCAGGTTACACCCGCTATTGACATTTCAAGTGCGTTCGTTACATTGTTGACTTGCCTGAAATTGTTGGCACCAACACCAGATTTTTTTCTTCATCTCAGATCGTGTGATTTTTTTTTTCTTTATCTCAGATCGTGTGTTTTAATTTATTACATGGTTTCCACGAGTTAACAAATTTAACATCCTTGTTGAAATAGTAATGATATCTCATGTGTTTGTTCAGATATAAGGCGCTTCTATAAATACATGCGACGTGTGCTGTCAATATTTGTGCCACTCTGTTTATACCAGGTGTTTTCTACAATTATGTCCTTATTTTCTTTTTCATTGTCAGTGCAATCTTTCATTGGTAGCCATGCCTTCCCACAGCCCTCTGTTTTCTGGTAGTTTCAGTCATTTCTGACTCATCTCCGTGTGAGTTCCGGGGCCCTGTTACATGGAAAACAAGAATAGACCCACTGTCTACCTAAAAGCATGTCGTAAGAGTCGACTAATTGGGAGCTTCCTTCGAAGTCGGAATGCATCTGCCTGAGAGGCAAGTAACCAACAGTCTGCACATAAATGAGTCAAATCTGTAAAACGGATGCGCACGCAACACTCAGGTTCTGGACCGGGACTTCAGTTCAGAATTAAAAGAACAACCATAACTTTCCGCTAGAATTTACAGCCGGTGAACGCGAAGAAGAGAAAGAAATTGAAGAGGGGAAGAAGAAGAAGATTTCTGACTCAAATGCCCCCCTTACCGCCCTGCCCCCCCCCCCCCCCCCCTTTCCCCCTATTTTCCCTCCCCCTTTCCCCCTCTTTTCCCTCCCCCTTTCTCCCCTTTTCCCTCCTTTTTTTCCTCCCCCTTTCCCCCCCACTTCCCTCCTCCACTCCCCCTCCTCCACTCCCCCCTCCTCCACTCCCCCCTCCTCCACTTCCCACTCCCCCCTTCTCCATACCACGATGTAATCTGTCGAGCATCTTCTCTCTCGGTTGTCCTCAGTATCTCTTACATTCCAACTTTCTCTTTGACGCATTGTGATCAAGTTATGTTTCCGACAATTAGCAAACAGTTATATAAAAATCTCACCAGTCATTTGTAGAGACAGACGTTTTTACTTGGAGTTGATGCTTGAGAAACCTCAGTGGCACATTGGTTGGGGCACTTGCGGAGAGCCAGTGGTCGACACTGTAGTTTTGGTTCAGCCCCCTGAAGTGGCCGGATGTTTTTCTGACCAGTACTGCTGTTAGTTGACGGGATGCCGGGTTCGATCCCAGCTGCGGGCCATGCGCTGGTTTCGACAGTGGTATTAAGAAAGCCGGCCGTCCAGAGAGCAGTGGCAAACTACTGGACGTAAATTTGCCTAGGAAAACTACACAACAGCCAGGGGCTGCTGGGATTAACTCTGCAATGTCATGTAAAGGATATGCATCTGCCGTTAACTGCTGTCAGTATCTAGCCCTTTATCAATAGGGACTTGACAATTTTCAGTTTCTTGGCAGTTGTCTAGGAGAGGAAGGCGGCAAGGAAGAGAAGGCCAACTTATCTCATATGTAATTCTTATGGAGCAAGGATGCCTAATATAAGACTCCTAATGTGTCTTGGCCTCTCTTGCTCAAGCATACCTCAATGTGGTGGACCTGTTCTCCCAGTAGTTCAATGGACAGCTGCAGTTTCAACCCCAAGCGGGGATAATTGATGGGACAACAGAGGGACAAGGTCAAGGCGAAATCCGTTTCCGTTGGTCAGCTGCTGAGTTGAGTTCATGGTGCGACACTGAGAGCTATGAATTTCACAGGGAATATCATTTCTGTGCTCCGTAGATGTGTGCTGTAAACTGTTAGTTCGGAAAATGGAGAGCGGCTGGGTGCTACATATTTGGTTGTGTGCCTTACGCATTAATAAGTACATGTTCTGTTGCTGGTTTGTCATGACTGCTGCTTCAATCAGCTATGAATAGCAAATCCAGAGACAGACTGGTGTTGGCACTTTTGGTGACTATCGTGTGCATACATTGCGTATGCGAACTGTTGGAGTTTGCCGGGACTGGTGTCCGATTTTTCACATGGAACAGTAATGTGCATTTTGTGGGGATTTTCCTGGCACATGGACGGAGCAGTTATGGGAGTGGTCCGTTTGTGATCAAGTTGGGACCCCGACTGATAGCCTGATAGCCATTTAATATTTTGTGGCCTAGAATGTGAAGGCTCAACACTTAAACACCCCTACGTGACTATCTGCTGTTATAACTACCTTTTAACACTCTGGGCGGCAAACAGAAGCGCAAATATTTATCAACAACAGATTGGTTTTCTGTTTGTGTCTCTGTTATTGTATTAGGTGTTTTCGTGGTTATAGGAAGTAACTTGCCTTATGTTAACTGTAATCATCATCACTATGTTGCAGGTGCTTAGCAGAATGTTGTTCTCATCACTGCACCCAGGTTCCTAACCAACGGCCCCACCTGATGACCTTTTCGGGCTAGGGCGTCATTGATAACCGCCGTCCACTGTTATCTTAATCGACCCCAGCCCCTTCTGCCGTGTAGAATATTCTATCAGGCAGTGTCGTTACACGGCTTCGTAAATATGTTTTTTGCAGGAAGAAGTATATGGTCACTAATGATGATAAAGCACGACTTTCTATGTGCTGGAGTTTGTGGGGATTATCTTAACCATTGAACGAATAGATTCAGACCGAACCGCAGAAGTTTCACTCATTTCTCTTCATTTAGCAGTGTCAGGCTCGATTGCTAGTTGAGATTTATATTGATTTTACTCGTTTCAACCAGCAAGCGTATTCAGGTATGGAGCGTTCACTGTCGTGTATGAACCGATGTTGTCGTAAGTTCCGGTACATTTTGTGTGTTTGTTCTGACAGTCGACGCCCTGATGCTTGTCCTACCGTAGCTGCGTATTGTATGACGATCCGCGCCCTGATACGTTTGTTACAGTATAGTTCCTTCTCATGTGATAGTCTGTGACGTGATAGTGAAATAATCAGGCTGAAATTATTTATTTGTCGCTTAAAAAGCCGAATTCCACGTATACATCTAACACGATTATAGCTGACACGGTAATAACGACCATGATCACCACCACCACAGTTTTCTTCCTCTTCTTCTTCTTCTTCTTCTCCTCCTCCTCCTTTTTCTTCTTCTCCTCCTCATTCTTCTTCTTTTTCTTCTTCTTCTTCGTCTTTTTCTTCTTCTTCTTCTTCTTCTTCTTCTTCTTCTTCTTTTTCTTCTTCTTCTTCTTCTTCTTCTTCTTCTTCTTCTTCTTCTTCTTCTTCTTCTTCTTCTTCTTCTTCTTCTTCTTCTTCTTCTTCTTCTTCCTCCATCCTCCTTCCTCTTTTTTTTTTTTTAATTTGAAGGGTGGGGGAAGTTGTCAGAGCCTCTAGGTTCCGAGGCTTATGCTGCTGTGGGTTCAGTAGCCACTCTCAAACTGAGAGCACACTTGACTGGGCTGTGTTAATGGCGAATAGTACCAGTAAAGTCACCAGTCCTCTCATTAAGACCACTCTGCTGTGAGCTGCATTTTCCTCTGTATGGCCCAACAACGGCACTGTTTCATCAATGTTTATGTCTGAATTTTCCGCGCTATCTTGTTTCACTTAATACAAAAAATGATAATGGTAAAACACTGTGCTGTCTGTTTTTATTGATAAACTATTTCTAACATCACAGATACTACTAGTTCTTGAGATTTTTCCAATGGGTTTATCAATTTTTCGGCTTTCCGGCCACCTATCAGTAACATTTTTATTTGGAAAGAGGGCACTGTCCACCTTGATTGGTTGAATATATTACTGCTTGCTGTTGAAGACTTGTTCATAGGTAGTCTACCTTTGCAGTTGAAGCCGTGACAGGCAAAACAGAGCCACCATTAATCGCCTCTTACGGAATGCTGTTTATATTAGTGTTTTAATTCTGTCCATTCCTTCAACGCCACAGTAACCTGGATTAGTATGTTTGCACATGAGACACACATGAAAGGACTTAGGCTTGGAGTACGCATGTTTCCCGCCCTGGCTCTGATGTCGTCAGCTACATATCTGTTTCTGTTGTTGAGGTTTCATTGTTTCTCTTCTTAGCTAGGTTGCAGCTATGTTATTGATACCCGGAGTAGTATAGTGCTGCAACAGATGAAACAACTTGTTGGCCATTCTGTTAACTATAATTGTTTTGACTGTTCAATGTTTGTATGTGTGCTTAGTAGAGCAGACATTGTTAATGGATCTCAGCTATAATTGTAATGACTTGCTTTTTAGGAGACTTTTTTTGTGTAATCAGATAGAACCTACCGACCTGTTCGCTTGCCTATTTCCAGACTATTAAGTTATTGTATGTCGTTTTACAGTAGTTGTTTGCTCATGAAGCCTCTCTAACTGCAATGTTCATTTTATCACTGGTCTTTTTCCTTGTGGGGAGGGGTAGATTTGCTTCATTGCTTGTGTGCATGCATGTCCCTCCCTATATCCAGCTATCCTATATCACTGCCTACCTACATGTCTGAATCTGTGGATCTAATCACCTAGCTGCCCTTCCCCAACTGATGTCTGTCTGGATGTCTCTGTATGACTACATTCGTATAAACTTATTTAACTAAAGAATAAGAATGGTGAAATGATTTTTCTTATATCGCATGGGTTCTGAGGCACCATGGGGGGAGGGGAGGGGGGGATTCACTGCCCCCCCCCCTAAAGGGGGATACGACTAATTAAAGTTGTTTGCTTTGAAGTCGAAGTGCATTTGTTCCAGAGGCAAGAAACCAGCAGTCTGCATCTGTATACCCACACCCACCTCTCCGAGAAAAAAAAATTGTTAATTTTAAATCCTTTCAGGACGTTCCAAAAGCAGCCCCAGCGATTTATGTTCAACTGTTTATAATTTGGCCAGGCAATGTTTACCTGGAGTATTGTGTTCAACTGTTTATAATTTGGCCAGGCAATGTTTACCTGGAGTATTGTGTTCAACTGTTTATAATTTGGCCAGGCAATGTTTACCTGGAGTATTGTGTTCAACTGTTTATAATTTGGCCAGGCAATGGGTTCAGGGTCAGTCTCGAGTAGTGGCTTGCCGTGTTACCTGCCACTGGTGCCGGGTACGGGATCCTCAAGCCTGGCGAAATAGGTAGCAGCTAGTTGGTCACGTGGACAGGGAACTGTCTAGCAAGGAGGGAATCCAAGATAGGGACTGGAGCTTCACTCTGACCTGTCGCCACCTAGGTCATTACATAACCCACATATTCTACATGCTTCCTTCAACCCTGACACCCAACTAACGTCTGTGTCTAGGTATCGATGGCAGTATGTTTATATATCTATAATCATAGCAAACGTCAAAATATAAATTTAAAAAAAAAATCTTTAATGATTGTTGGCGTTTTTAAACACGGTTGTTTAGGATCTCTATTGACATGCACAACATTAAAAGTGAAAATACAGCAGAAATAAAACTTGACAACTACTTTCTTGGATCAACTACTCATTGGTGACACATGAACATGTGTACACAAGGCAACTGTTTGCTTCAGTGGCACAACCAAACATGCATGCACTGTTACTAGTCTGATCAAACGGCTGACAAGTCCCGTTAGTTCGCCATGCGAGGGAGCCAGAATGGATAAAATTCGCCAGAAGGCTCAAAGCCTGTTGGAGAAGCTTCACGACAAGTACGGAGTACAGTCCAAGCACCACATCCACGTGGTGTTGGCTACAATGGGAAAGAAGGTCGGTGTTGATGCTTGTGTTTAGATTGCATGCCTGTCCTGTGTCGTCATCTAGAAACTTGTAAAGTATTATAAGATGCATATTTTCCGTTAAGTCAACAGCTTTCTTTCATAAGAGACAACAGTCAGATCAATGTTCATATTAAACTTTTTTTTTCTTTAAATTGAAGTGTTGATTTACATTCACAGAAGATACAGAATTTGATAACGAAAGAAGTAGAAGACAGAAAACGCACCAGACAACAGAAAAATGACACAGTTGTGTGATACTGGGCTACGTTACGGCATCTGCTTGTTGTGCCATTGCTGGAGTAACCAGATTATTTCAGCCTTGTCCGACTGGATACTTGTTCCTTTAGGGCGGTGGTCTCGAACCTATTTCAGGTGCCCCCCCCCCCCCCCACCAAGCTAACCCACAGCATAACGTTATGCGATTAAAAAGAGAAGGACACAAAAAGAAAAACCCCAAGTACAATGTACAAGAACTTGGAGAAAAACGCGCACACAATTTAAAGTGTTGGAGAAATTGAGAAAAACCCGCACACAGTTTAAAATGTTGAAGAAAAACACACACATAAGTCAAAGTGTTGGAGAAAAACACTCGCAGAATCTAAAGTATTGGAAAGTGATGGTTGATACCGTTTTTCTTTTCTTGATAGATAATATCTGCTATTTTTGGTGTGTTGTTGGACAAGGTGCAGCTGAGATCACTCTCTGGAGACCACTGCTTTAGTAAGACAGCCACATTATTTGCACATGTTGTGTTGGAATCCGGTTAGCTATCAGCTAGTTGATTTGTCTCTGAACCCTTGTAAATACGTTCTGGAATCCGGTGAGCTATCAGCTAGTTGATTTGTCTCCGAACCCTTCTAAATACATCCTGGAATCCGGTGAGCTATCAACTAGTTGATTTGTCTCTGAACCCTTCTAAATACATCCTGGAATCCGGTGAGCTATCAACTAGTTGATTTGTCTCTGAACCCTTCTAAATACATCCTGGAATCCGGTGAGCTATCAGCTAGTTGATTTGTCTCTGAACCCTTCTAAATACATCCTGGAATCCGGTGAGCTATCAGCTAGTTGATTTGTCTCTGAACCCTTCTAAATACATCCTGGAATCCGGTGAGCTATCAACTAGTTGATTTGTCTCTGAACCCTTGTAAATACGTTCTGGAATCCGGTGAGCTATCAACTAGTTGATTTGTCTCTGAACCCTTGTAAATACATCCTGGAATCCGGTGAGCTATCAGCTAGTTGATTTGTCTCTGAACCCTTCTAAATACATCCTGGAATCCGGTGAGCTATCAACTAGTTGATTTGTCTCTGAACCCTTGTAAATGCATCCTGGAATCCGGTGAGCTATCAACTAGTTGATTTGTCTCTGAACCCTTGTAAATACGTTCTGGAATCCGGTGAGCTATCAGCTAGTTGATTTGTCTCTGAACCCTTCTAAATACGTCCTGGAATCCGGTGAGCTATCAGCTAGTTGATTTGTCTCCGAACCCTTCTAAATACATCAAGGAATCCGGTGAGCTATCAACTAGCTGATTTGTCTCCGAACCCTTCTAAATACATCAAGGAATCCGGTGAGCTATCAGCTAGTTGATTTGTCTCCGAACCCTTCTAAATACATCCTGGAATCCGGTGAGCTATCGGCTAGTTGATTTGTCTCTGAACCCTTCTAAATACATCCTGGAATCCGGTGAGCTATCAGCTAGTTGATTTGTCTCTGAACCCTTCTAAATACATCCTGGAATCCGGTGAGCTATCGGCTAGTTGATTTGTCTCTGAACCCTTGTAAATACGTCCTGGAATCCGGTGAGCTATCGGCTAGTTGATTTGTCTCCGAACCCTTGTAAATAGGTCCTGGAACCCAGTGTATTTGTAGCCTTTATCGGGTTGATTTGTCACCTTAACCATCCATTGCATAGAAACCTGCTTCCATGACCGTGGCGTCTCTGTTTCAAGCAACAATATTTAAGCATGTTATTAGTCTGATTAGCTGTGAGAATGTCGTGACTTCCATAGTGTCAATCCATGCTTGTGGTATTAAGGTTTCTGTACCGCCAGCACCTATTGTCTCCACTACGAGCTCGCCAAGCCTGATCACTGAAATGCATGAGAAATTCAAGGATGTATCTGCAATACAGTCCCCATGGAGGTCATACCTAAATCAGAAAAAAGTCTCCCCACCAACCTCCCCCTGATAGATTACAAAGCCTCTTGCTGCTCGGGTGACCTGACCACCAGGTCATTGACTTGCATTGAATGACAGTTCATAATCTTCCAGGCGATTTCAGTAATTGATCGCAATATCTACATGGTGTATGGATTGTCTGTGTCCACTTTCAGCAGACGAATTGACCTTTCCTGTTATCATCTATGGTAGTCATTTGATAAATTGTGTTCTACAAACCACACCCTGAAGTGGTTATTGACCCATTCAGTACACTGCATCCTTACACCGTCCTGGCAGTTTAAACGGCTTTTTAAAGGAATATTGATATTTCAAAAGTATTGTTTTATAGTCTCTTAAAAGGAACCTGAGCCTAATTTGGGACTGATATGATATTTGAGCTGGTCAGTCTATTCCAAGAGTTTGGTACCTACTTTCAGAACACGCCAAAGACGTTAAAGGATTCAGCGCAGATTATTATTGCAGGACAGTGTATAGAAGCCTGTAGCTCTGCTCATACTAGAGATGTTAGTAATCTCAACACTTACACACAAAGAAAAAAAAAATACAATAGAGAACTAGAAAACTGAAGGACAGCACTTTAGGAACCGTGCCAACAATCCCAGAGGAGCATAACGCGGACGGTGTGAGTGACGGGAGCTGACAAACGGACACAAGATTGAGGGCCACTTTAGTCTGATACAAATTTCTTCTATGATAGGAATATAGGTTAAAACCAGTCGGTCACATAAACAAGTGGGGAAACATTGCATTTGTGTCACTGGTAGAACGTCGGTTAACGTCAGCTAGGAGTATTACTTCATTGCACTGAGTTTTATCCCAAATATCTCAGTATCTATTCGCGGAACGTCTGGATCTATAAAGCTCCGGAGACGATCATCAAGGACCTTCATGAAATTGAACTCGTGGAACGAACAAACCGTTAAACGAACCCACCACTGTAAGAACACGAGGCATTCCAATCATCCCTCCACCCTCGCCTCGTGATTTTCCCTTTTTAATTAAAGTAAAAACTAAACTGAATGTTAAGTTTTTTGCAGAACATTTTATTTTGTTCTTAAGATTTCTCTCTCCCTTTGTCACTCTCCTGTCTCTCTTCTCTACACCCCCCCGCTTTCCTCACATGTGTGTTTGCGTGATTATATAATGTAAACACACTCACTTATGTGAACACACCCACACAGAAATGTGTACGTTCTTTCACACACACCACACACACACAAACAATTGCAAGTCACACTTGGACATAGTGCATCTGCCCTGCCTCTGGTAACATCACTGGTCTATGTTCAGCACTATCTCACTAAAAAAAGAATATCGCGGATGTTGGTTTTAACTGTTACAGATTTCAGATGCAGTCTGTGTCGGCTATAATGAGTTTTCAGCGTACACCCTTCAGTTTCCTAATGCCTTCACATCAGCGGTTTTCTGTCCATGTCTTGATGAACACACACTCTAGGCGCTGTCTTCCTCTTCTGTTACAAACCCTACCCTGTCCGGACTTCAGGTTACTTTGTAACGCCGGGGCCGCCAGAATAACCTTACGGTTGAACGGGGTTTTGGGGATTTGTACCTGGGGGATTCTCACTGAATAAGGACACTTTGCACGGTGTGTCACCTGGTGTAAATCGTTCAGTGTGCGGTCCTAGTGGGGTTCAACTTCATTCACTCACTCGTCTTCCTCTTGCACTCGTCACATCCAATGTTTCCTTATAGCTCGTCGATGTCTTCTTCACCTACTTTTGCCCTTAAAGGGCGGTTGGCACATAATGTGATGGTGTACAGCTAGATTGCGATATCTGAGCCTTTCGGCCTAACACATCTGATTTTTTTTTTGGGGGGGGGGGGGGAAGCGGACAAACCCCTAATTTGTCGCCTATTACGACATATTTGAAAAGATGCAGGGATTTTAACCCCCCCCCCCCCCTTTCCCTCCCTCCCCAGGACCTTGGAACCCACACGTGGAATTCTTGAACAGGGCAGTCTGCCTTTTTTGTGTGTACGATCGAAATGCCTTAATTGTCTGATCTGGATCTCAGTCAGTGATGTTTTCTCAGGTTTTGTAATGCTTCTTCTGCTGCCGCCATGTTCTGCCCTATTCGTCTGTCACATCGGTGGTTCTGATGGTTACTTCGGGTTTGGCCTCTTGTTTTATTAATTTATTGTCAGTGTTTCTGTACCATAATTGATGTAGTCATTGTAACACTGATCACCGTTGGTTTTGACTTCTAACTCGGCTGTTTTGATGTCGACTCTGTGCCCATGGGGTCAAGTTTCTATCGGGGCTAGTTTTTACAAATTCACACTTGCTGCCAGACCCAGCAGCCAAAAGTGGGTACCAGGAAATATTCTTGGGGTCACGGCAGCGGCCGATGAGGAGTTGAACACAAAAACCCGCCAGGTATCCATCGGTCTATCAAATATGATGGTACTTTATTTTACTTGTATGTTAACCTGTTGTCCTTACCATCGTTCTCAATTTTACCTAGGCATTAATTAATTGTCCATACATAAATATTTAATATACCACGAATACCTTCTTATAGTCTACGAAGCGCTGATAAATACCGTTTGCACACCTAAATACTTGCTGCCATTGTTCTCAAATAGAGCAATGATTGTCGTGTTTACTTTAAAAAAAAAATTTGTAACATTACTTTTTTGTCTGTTGTGAACAAAAATGCAGTTCCAAAAACAATATCTGGCATATTTTAGTTTTCTCATGTGTATCCTCTTGAGTCGGGTTATCGGTGTTCGACTTGTAAGAATTGCAATTGTCTTAGAATACCGTGAATCAAGAAGAACAATACCTTCTTGAGTATCTGAACATCGAAATAGCTGGCACATAAATAAAATATTCGAAGTGAATGCTATACATTTGTGACATATGAAACCTAACAGTAGCTAAGAAAATAAAGTAACTGAGAAGGTATTCATAAGAGGCGTGAGTTATCAGCACGGTAATGGCTATAAGGTATAGTAGACACTAAAGACATAAAACTGCACCTGGCGGGGTGATTAGCAAAAGATGAGTCTTTCCATCAGGCCGCGATAAGAGTGAACTCTGCAAAAGGCTTACTTATTGATGATTTTGTTGTTTCAGGGATATGCCGCAAAAGATCTACATTCCTCTGTGCCATATCTCCATCAGCAAAATAGAACTGATTAGTGAATCATAATAGACATTATGTAATGTGTTCTTAATTGATCTGAAGTTTTATCATATTATTTCACTGTCTTGAGACATTTACAGAGAATGTGTTATTTGACACTCAGTCTAATGCATTTGGACACATAATACTCTATACTGTAGACTTGCTGTTTGTGGAGACATTGTCTGATGAATCACAGAAACACATAATACTCAATACTGTAGACTTGCTGTTTGTGGAGACATTGTCTGATGAATCACAGAAACACATAATACTCAATACTGTAGGCTTGCTGTTTGTGGAGACATTGTCTGATGAATCACAGAAACACGTTATGAGGTATTTGTTTACTGACATGACAGGATTCCGGACAAATAAAGACCGCCAGCTTGGAACTAAAGATCGCTGGCATGAAACTAAAGATTGCTGATATGAAACTAAAGATTGCTGACATGAAACTAAAGATTGCTGATATGAAACTAAAGATTGCTGACATGAAACTAAAGATTGCTGACATTAAATTAAAGATTGCTGACATGAAATTAAAGACTGCTTACATTAAATTCAAGATTGCTGACATGAAACTAAAGATTGCAGACATAAAATTAGAGACTGCTTACATTAAATTAAAGATTGCTGACATGAAACTAAAGTTTGCTGACATGAAATTAAAGATCGCTGACATGGAACTAAAGATTGTTGACATGATACTAAAGATTGTTGACATGAAATTAAAGACTGCTTACATTAAATTCAAGATTGCTGACATGAAACTAAAGATTGCAGACATAAAATTAGAGACTGCTTACATTAAATTAAAGATTGCTGACATGAAACTAAAGATTGCTGACATTAAATTAAAGATCGCTGACATGAAACTAAAGATCGCTGACATGAAATTAAAGACTGCTTACATTAAATTAAAGATCGCTGACATGAAACTAAAGTTTGCTGACATGAAATTAAAGATCGCTGACATGGAACTAAAGATTGTTGACATGATACTAAAGATTGTTGACATGAAATTAAAGACTGCTTACATTAAATTAAAGATCGCTGACGTGAAATTAAAGACTGCTTACATTAAATTAAAGATCGCTGACATGAAATTAAAGACTGCTTTCATTAAATTAAAGATCACTGACATTAAATTAAAGGTCGCTGATAAGAAATTAAAGACCGCCAGCTTGAAATTAAAGACTTCTTACATTAAATTAAAGATTGCTAACATGAAATTAAAGATCGCTGACATGAAATTAAACATCGCTGACACGAAACTGAAGATTGCTGATATGAAACTAATGATTGCTGACATGAAACTAAAGATTGCGGACATAGAACTAAAGATTGCTGACATGAAACTAGAGATTGCTGACATGAAACTAAAGACTGCTGACATGAAATTAAAGACTGCTGACATAAAACAAAAAATTGCTGACAAATTGAGAGATTGCTGACATGAAACTAAATTTTGCTGACATAAAACTAAAGATTGCTGACATAAAAATAAAGACTACTGACATACAACTAAATATTGCTCAGATGAAATTAAAGACTGCTGACATACAACAACTAAAGACTGATCACATAAAATTAACGGCTCTGTACATAAACTAAAGATTGCTAACATGAAATTAAAGATCGCTGACATGAAATTAAACATCGCTGACACGAAACTGAAGATTGCTGATATGAAACTAATGATTGCTGACATGAAACTAAAGATTGCGGACATAGAACTAAAGATTGCTGACATGAAACTAGAGATTGCTGACATGAAACTAAAGACTGCTGACATGAAATTAAAGACTGCTGACATAAAACAAAAAATTGCTGACAAATTGAGAGATTGCTGACATGAAACTAAATTTTGCTGACATAAAACTAAAGATTGCCGACATAAAAATAAAGACTACTGACATACAACTAAATATTGCTCAGATGAAATTAAAGACTGCTGACATACAACAACTAAAGACTGATCACATAAAATTAACGGCTCTGTACATAAACTAAAGATTGCTAACATGGAACTAAAGATCGCTGACATGAAACTAAAGATCGCTGACATGAAACTAAAGATTGCTGAAATGAAACTAAAGATCGCTGACATGAAACTAAAGATTGCTGACATGAAACTAAAGATCGCTGACATGGAACTAAAGATTGCTGCCATGGAACTAAAGATTGCTGACATGGAACTAAAGATCGCTAACATGGAACTAAAGATCGCTGACATAGAACTAAAGATTGCCGACATGGAACTAAAGATCGCTGACATGGAACTAAAGATTGCTGACATAGAACTAAAGATTGCTAACATGGAACTAAAGATCGCTGACATGAAACTAAAGATTGCTGATTTGAAACTAAAGATCGCTGACATGAAACTAAAGATTGCTGACATGGAACTAAAGATTGCTGACATGGAACCAAAGATTGCTGCCATGGAACTAAAGATTGCTGACATGGAACTAAAAATTGCTGCCATGGAACTAAAGATTGCTGACATGGAACTAAATATTGTTGACTCAAAACTAAAGATTGATGATATGAAACTAAAGATTGCTGACATGAAACTAAAGATTGCGGACATAGAACTAAAGATTGCTGACATGAAACTAGAGATTGCTGACATGAAACTAAAGACTGCTGACATGAAATTAAAGACTGCTGATATAAAACAAAAAATTGCTGACGAATTGAGAGATTGCTGACATGAAACTAAATTTTGTTGACATAAAACTAAAGACCGCTGACATACAATAACGACTTCTGTAATTGCACTAAAGTTTGCTCACATCGGATTTAAAATTACTGGCATAAAACTAAAGATTGCTGACATAAAACTAAAGATTGCTGACATAAAATAAAGACTACTGACATACAACTAAAGATTGCTCAGATGATATTAAAGACTGCCGACAACAACTAAAGACTGATCACATAAAATTAACGGCTCTGTACATAAACTAAAGACTGCTTACATATAACAGAACAGATTAAATCCTGCTAGCATATATCTAAAGACTGCTCACATATAACAGAAGATAATACATCCTGTTGGCATACATCTAAAGGCTGCTCAAATATAACCGAAGAGATTAAATCCTGCTAGCATACATCTAAAGACTGCTCACATATAGCAGATGAGATTAAATCCTGCTAGCATACATTTAAAGACTACTCACATATGACGGAAGAGATTCAAATCCTGCTAGCATTCATTTAAAGACTGCTCACATATAACAGAAAGATTAAATCCTGTTAGCATACATTTAAAGACTGCTCAAATAGAAGAGATTAAATCCTGCTAGCATACATTTAAAAACTGCTCACATAGAAGAGATTGATCCTGCTAGCATACCCCTAAAGACTGCTCACATAGAAGAGATTAAATCCTGCTAGCATACATTTAAAGACTGCTCACATAGAAGGGATTAAATCCTGCTAGCATACATTTAAAGATGCTCACATATTAGAGATTAAATCCTGCTAGCATACATTTAAAGATGCTCACATATAAGAGATTAATTTCCTGCTAGCATTCATTTAAAGACTGCTCACATATAACAGAAGAGATTAAATCCTGCTAGCATACATCTAAAGACTGCTTACATAGAAGAGATTAAATCCTGCTAGCATATATTTAAAGACTGCTCACATATAACAGAAGAGATTAAATCCTGCTAGTATATATTTAAAGACTGCTCACATATAACAAAAAGATTAAATCCTGTTAGCATACATTTAAAAACTGCTCAAATAGAAGAGATTAAATCCTGCTAGCATACATTTAAAAACTGCTCACATAGAAGAGATTGATCCTGCTAGCATACCTCTAAAGACTGCTCACATAGAAGAGATTAAATCCTGCTAGCATACATTTAAAGACTGCTCACATAGAAGGGATTAAATCCTGCTAGCATACATTTAGAGATGCTCACATATAAGAGATTAAATCCTGCTAGCGTACATTTAAAGATGCTCACATAGAAGAGATTAAATCCTGCTAGCATATATTTAAAGATGCTCACATATAAGAGATTAAATCCTGCTAGCATACATTTAAAGATGCTCACATAGAAGAGATTAAATCCTGCTAGCGTACATTTAAAAACTGCTCACATAGAAGAGATTAAATCCTGCTAGCATACATTTAAAGATGCTCACATATAAGAGATTAAATCCTGCTAGCATACATTTAAAGATGCTCACATATAAGAGATTAAATCCTGCTAGCGTACATTTAAAGACTGCTCATAAATAAACTAAAGCCTGCTGGCATAAAACTAAAGATGAAAATAGAGACTGCTTACACGAAACTAAAGACTGCCAGCGAAGGCCTTTCTTTTCCATGAGACACAAAAGATTGCTTATATCAAATTAAAGACTGCTGGCTTAAAACCTAAGACTGATCACATGACATGAAAGTCAACGATAAAGATATTATCCATCATATATCACATTTGATTATGGTTAGAACCCATGCTTGATTCACTCTGTGATGCAACCTGTGAATCTTCCACAGGAGGGCGAGGCAGCAGATCTGCAGGATCACTGGTACTTGGTGGACACCCATGGCCAGAAGTTCAGACTGCCGAAAACCATGCTGTTCCTGGGCAGTGATGAATGTGATGTCATCGTGGCGGTAGGTCGGGCTACTTTCACTTTTGTTCATGGCTTCGTATTTAGATAACCAGGACACACCGTAAATTTTAGCACTTTAATTGTATACGACCACAATCTCATCAGCTTCGAGATTTGGTAGTGAAAACCCCAGAACGTTCCATAGTATGGGGGGGGGGGGATTAGGGTGAGGCTTTGTAGTAGTCGCTGTTAACTTTACACTAACCCTCCCTATAATTTGGCAGTATCATGGGAAACCCATAAGAATCTCTAGGGATTCCCTACGAAGTCTCAAAATCAATTAGATGTGGTCTTATAAAATGTAAGTACCTAAATTTCTCACCGCTTTGCTTGGCATATTTCACTGTATCTCTTCCAGTGTGCACTATAGTATGTAGTACATCAGTATGTTCCAACGCAAAACAGTACATGCCTTTGACTTTAATGTGCAAATCAGGTAGTCAGTTAAACAACTCACCACTGAAGTCTTAGAAGACTTAGATTTACAACTTGATCTGTTTTCGGTTTTGTTTCGTTAGCAATAATTAGTGAGACTGGCGATATTGATTCCCACTGCTTCACTAGAAGCACCTCCCATCAGATCTTTTCTGATTGTGACAAATTACCTGGAAGGCACACACCCTATCTGTGATATGTCTTTATATTATGACCCACCATGCTTTGCTCACTGACGGCCTTGTTTAAGGTCACCGAATGCGTAACCCTCTATGTAACTTCACCCCTGTCTGACCACAGCTGGCACCTGTAAGTAAGATACTAGATATGAATAACCCTGTGTGGGTGGGGTGGGTGGGGAAATAAGCCAACTGCCCCCCCCCCCACCCCCCGAAATACAAACATGGCGTAAAAGTTAACTAACTAGGAGTGTTTAGTTTAAATTCGCGGTGTATGTTGCCTGTCAGGCGAAGAACAATAGCCTGCATCCAAATAAGCCAGATCTCTAAAACGAATGTGCCTCTGAAAGGCAAGTTCTGTGACAATGCTCAAGTCCAGAAAAGGACGGGCAGTCAAAACTGTTTCAGTCAAAACTGTTTCGCCGGAGTTTAGAACCAGTTAACTCGAAGAAGAGAAAGAAGAAGAAGAAGAAGAAGAAGAAGAAGAAGAAGAAGAAGAAGAAGAAGAAGAAGAGGAAGAGGAAGCAGAAAGAAAAAAGGAAAAAGACGATATGAATCAAAATTCAGGCTCTAGTTACTGGGTCAATGAACACATGCAGTTTTAAAATTCAAGCTGAAACGTTTAAAAGTAAAAGTATAATGTTTTCCAAAAACAAAAACCCCAAAAAATGCCCATCCACAGAATGGCAAAAGTGAAATGTGAAGAAATTTCAGTTGCTTGTCTGGATAATGTCCAGTTGCTTGAGAACTGCATACCAGAGCTACATAGTAGTTGGTCCAAGATAGTTAGCCTAACTGGTGGTTCATTTTTCCTTTCTTCTTTCAGTGGTTTATTTCTTCTTTCTTCTTCGATCTAAGACGATACAAACAAGAAATAGGTCTTAATCTATTGTCATCTAGTTTAAGAAGTGTTGGTCGTACGTGAAAATTTCTGGAATCCTATGTTAAACTTCCGTCTGCAGGCAGCCATTACTGTGTTTGTATCGTCTGCATCACTGGTCGGTCCGGCGATTGTCCCCTCCTGTCGTGTACTGGATGTCTACATGACCGGCCCGCCCTGTCCTGTGTTATGCTGATTGACTTTGGCGATCCGTCCTCGTCTGGGATCATTACTTCCAACCCCCCCCCTCCCCACCCCCCTCGTCTCTTTAAAAAAAAATCATCATCATCAACGTCATCATTTGAACGGCTATGTGAACGGTTAGGACGCCGTCCTCTCGTTCGGGAGGGCTGGGTTTTAATCCTCCGTATGTAGAGGAATATTTTTTGTCGGGAGCAAAAATTAAGTAGAGATCTGCACAGTCCGTGGCGACTGCACTAGCCATGTGACCCCAAATCAGTGGTTCTCAACCTTTCTAATGCCCCGACCCTTTAATGCAGTTCCTTACGCTGTAGCGACCCCTAGCGACCCCAAAACATTCAATTATTTTGGTTACTGCTTCATAATTTGAATAAATATGTTTTCCGATGGTCTTAGGCAATCTCTATGAAAGGATCATTCGACCCAATAAAGGGTCGCGATCCACAGGTTGAGAACTGGTGCTTGTTAAACCATCAAGCTGTAGACTTCCCAATTCTGCGCAGACCTAATGCAGTGAATACCGTGAATAACGAAAGAGTGATTGTTTTGAATCTACACACCTTTTAGAATGGTAGTTACCAGTGTCTGCTGTTCACTTTCAACCTTGTTAGTATAATTGATTCTATTGTATGTGGATCTTTCAAAAGGTAGTAGGGATATATGAAATGATACCCGTATACCAGTGGAGTCATACACGGACCGAATGAATGAATCTTAAGAGGCTCTTGTATTTGCATTTAAACAGCTTTAGATACAAGACACATAATTTCTATAGGTATAATACTTTCTTAGCATTGGGCGTTGAAAGACACGGATTGTTCTGTAAGTAATCACTTGAGCTAGGTCTTAACCAAATGTGAAACACTTCGAGCTGCGAGTTTGTTAAGCAAGATAAAAAAAAACTGGCGAGTATAAAGCCTTTGGAGCTGTCGTTGAAGGTTACTAATTATCTGTGCAGTTAGAAATGATTCTAGGACATATTCAGCTAGCTTTCAGAGGATTTAATTGTGGAAATGCATATGCTCAAGATAAGAAGATGAGAAAGCCACTTTAACACAAGCTACACAACTAGCACACGACAGGAAGCTTTATCTAACTTCTCTCTGTGACGCTATAAGCAGTAGGAGAAAAGAAAAGGGGGAACAACTGAATGTTTCGAATATCAATACAGTTATGTTTCATTTGGTGAAGAGTGGCAGAGATGAGATGATTGGTTGGTTGTTAAAGAAAACCCATCACCGAAAGCAGTTGTTAGTTTACCCGCATGTTGTAGTAGGGTTTCTCCGAGTGGTTTCCGGGACCCTATTTTGGGAGAAATGGAATTGACCCATCTCGCCCCTGATATCATACCGTAAAAGTCGACTGTATAGGGGCGTTTCCTTCAGAGTTGGATTCATCTGCTTGAAAGGCGAGGAACCAACAGTCTGCATACAAGTAAGCCAGATTTATAAAACTACTGTGCGCGCAAAGCTCAAGTTCTAGAACAAAATCAAAATCCAGAAGTAGACTAACATCTAGAACTTTCCGTTGGAGTTCACAGCTGGTGAACATGAAGAAGAGAAACAAAGAAGAAGCAGAAAGAGACGAAGAAGAAGAATCTAATGACAGCTCAGTGTCTCCGTCCTTCTTATCTAGGATATTTTCATTCATCTAGACTAGTGCATTGCAAAGAGACGCTACCACCCCCTCATGGGGTGGGGGGCACTGGGGCATTCTTTGTCTTGCTGAATTCATTTATTTATATTCTTACTTGTGTTGCACTGATTACATGATGTTTTGTTATTTTGGATTCTGTGGTTAGTGTCCGTCCTTCACAATTCTTAAGTTGTCTAGACTCTCTGGTGTATTGTTTTAATTCATGTTATTCTTTGTTAATTTGACTAGCATAGGATTACTATCTAGTCTGGGGGCTTAAAAATAACGGGGAAACAGTCCAAGTTGCGCGTAGGAATGTTTCTGAAATACTATAGTGCCATAATTTAGTCGCCTCACCTCTGAAGTATGTTGGATGCTCTTTGGAGTTGCAGGATACCGCCTAGACTAGTGCTAGCCAACATCTCAACACTTAAACTACTTCAGATTGTCTTTTTGGTTCATTAGGGGAAACCCTAACAAAGACACGTGACACCAGCGTTATGTGACACTTTGATTTTGAGTAAAAAACAAGCAAACCAACAGACAACAACAACAACAATACACGTTCTGTACCTACGATAGTGTTTAATAAAAAGACTCTTCCACAGGTCAGTAAAACGAGAGAGAGAGAGAGAGAGAGAGAGAGGGAGACGGTCAGAAATGTTCCTGGTTCACCTAATTGACATTACAAAATGTTGTAAGGAACAAGTTTTCAACAGCCAGCTGTTTAGAACCAATGCTTGTTGATTATTATTGTTTAAACATCTATTGAAAACACAGCAACGCCTCCTGTCTTCTTCAAAGGTCATTGAAGACAGAAGAAAACTAGATAAAGAATTGGGGTCTAAAGCTTTCATAGAACTGCTTCCTCTTTCCAGACGATTGTGTTATATTGTGTTATAAAGAAGCATGTGAAGCCTGGCCAGTTAAGGTCAGGGATGAATCTCCTCCTCTCTCCATAGTTGGTCCAAAGGAAAGGTAACACCAGCACTGCTCTGTCTGCCCTTCGAAGCTTTCTCTTAGGCCAGCTGCCAACCAAGGCTATGGGCTTGTCTGCTCTGCCATAACATTGTTTTCAGGTTTCCTCCTCTCAGAGTAGGTAAGCCTGTCATCTCCTCAATGAGCTTCTCCCCTGAAGGCGTTGGCACAGTGTGGATTGTTGCAAGTTTGTAATACACAGCTCAACATTCGGCGTTAAGAGATAACTTGTAGTACCGACTGTTATACATTAGCTCAGTCATTTCAGACTGAAAGGTTTCCAACTAAACTAGACTACACAACAACAGTCTGTATTCTCTTCTTAACACAAAGAAAGAATATTTATTTTTGCAAACTCCAAATATCTTAGATACACCCATGTCATTTCAGTGTTATTCTGTCTTTGTCTCTCTCTCTCTCTCTCTCTCTCTCTCTCTCTGTCTCTCTCTCTCTCTCTCTCTCTCTCTCTCTCTCTCTCTCTCTCTCTCTCTCCCCTCCTCTCTCTATTTGACATTCGATCAGAGTCTTCTTCTTGTAATTCTCCCTACCAGTGGTTTTCACATGAGAAGACCACAAACCTCACGACATGTGTCCTCCACTGATCCATACAGTTTGATTTCCACCGGAATACCAACATGCAAATCACACAGCAAGTCTACTTTCTCTCCTGCACACCAAGAAATCATATTTATAATGTTTGCAAATCACCCAAGATCTCATATACACCCACATTCTTTTCATGGTATACTAGACACTAAACTCCCTTGGAAGCCAAACTTAGAAGAAAAATTCAATGAAATGTTATATAAAAATGACTGTAATGAAAACACAAAATGGATGGATCGAACTGGGGAGCCAGTACAGAAAATATTAAACCAATTCTACACTGGGGCTCTCATGGGCTGAGGCAGTGAAAACCAGTTTGAGAGAACTACGCAAGGTTCCAAATATGAAGAGGACTCATAGCCTAAATTAAGAAAACTGTTGTCTTAGAACACTCTGATTTCCTAGACGGTATAAAACCCTCACTTAGTTTGAAAAGCTCAGAAAGTTTACAACCATCTGCTTATCCGTCAATTTCAACAGAGAACCCAAAAATATTAATATAAAAAGGTAAACAACATCTTGCAAAAGGATCTTTGACACATCATGCGAAGCTGCCATTCGGTTATAACATAACATAACCATTGACCCGTTATGGTCGTGGAGGTGTATTGATGGAAGCACTAGCACATAAAACCAGCCATTTTTTTCTGTCTTTAGCTTGATGAATACTTACGCTTGATAACTTAGTCCTGTCCATTTCTCGATATTGTCATCCCAGGTTATTTTAGCTGAAGATATAACTATTGATGTCATATTCTAGCTGAAGATGGAACTATTGATGTCATATTCTAGCTGAAGATATAACTATTGATGTCATATTCTAGCTGAAGATATAACTATTGATGTCATATTCTAGCTGAAGATGTAACTATTGATGTCATATTCTAGCTAAAGATATAACTATTGATGTCATATTCTAGCTGAAGATATAACTATTGATGTCATATTCTAGCTGAAGATGGAACTATTGATGTCATATTCTAGCTGAAGATATAACTATTGTTGTCATATTCTAGCTGAAGATATAACTATTGTTGTCATATTTTAGCTGAAGATATAACTATTGTTGTCATATTTTAGCTGAAGATATAACTATTGTTGTCATATTTTAGCTGAAGATATAACTATTGTTGTCATATTTTAGCTGAAGATATAACTATTGTTGTCATATTTTAGCTGAAGATATAACAATTGTTGTCATATTCTAGCTGAAGATATAACTATTGATGTCATATTTTAGCTGAAGATATAACTATTGATGTCATATTTTAGCTAAAGATAGAACTATTGATGTCATATTCTAGCTGAAGATGGAACTATTGATGTCATATTAAAGCTAAAGATATTTCTAATGATGTCGTAATGTAGCTGAAGATATAACTATTGATGTCATATTCTAGCTGAAGATATAACTATTGTTGTCATATTTTAGCTGAAGATAAAACTATTGATGTCATATTCTAGCTGAAGATATAACTATTGATGTCATATTTTAGCTGAAGATATAACTATTGTTGTCATATTTTAGCTGAAGATAAAACTATTGATGTCATATTCTAGCTGAAGATAGAACTATTGATGTCATATTTTGGCTGAAGATATAACTATTGTTGTCATATTCTAGCTGAAGATAGAACTATTGATGTCATATTCTAGCTGAAGATAGAACTATTGATGTCATATTTTAGCTGAAGATAGAACTATTGATGTCATATTTTGGCTGAAGATATAACTATTGTTGTCAAATTTTAGCTGAAGATAAAACTATTGATGTCATATTTTGGCTGAAGATATAACTATTGTTGTCATATTCTAGCTGAAGATATAACTATTGATGTCATATTTTGGCTGAAGATATAACTATTGATGTCATATTTTAGCTGAAGATAAAACTATTGATGTCATATTTTGGCTGAAGATATAACTATTGTTGTCATATTCAAGCTGAATATGTACTGATGTCATAATGTAGCTGAAGATTAACTTCCTCTAACATAACAACTGTACTGGCGGAAGGAGACCGGGCTTTAAAAAAATGAGGATTTAAAACTGCTTCCACGGGTCATTACAGTATCGTGAAATGTACAACGGGTATGGAGAAAGAGGGTCTATCATACTGAAGGGTATTTGCCATTGAATTTAGTTAGTTGCGTATCCTTTACAGGACGTTGCAGAATCAACCCCCGAATTTTTTGGCTGTTGTTCTTTTTTTAAGGCAAATTTTACGTTCAATAGTTTGCCATTGCAACTGACCGGTCAGCTCTCGGTACCACTGTCGAAACCAACGCAAGACAAATCGTCCGCAGCTGGGATCGAACCCGGCTGCCCGACATTTCCAAGAGCGTTGGCAATACCTAAGCCACAGACGCCGACTGCCATTGAATACCGGTTTGGTATTCTACCCTCTTGCTGCATTAAACAGCCAGGATCTAACGCCGATTAGAAACAGATAAAAAACTGCGCGTTAAATCTTTAACGTATTCACATGCGCAAACTCAGCATATAATCCTATCACACTTGTCGTTATTGATCAAGGTAAAACCTATTGATTTATTTGGATTCGCCCCACCAGTCACTGGAAACTTAGCACGAGGTACATCTCCGTCACTGCTTGCCGGTGTTTGCTAACAGACAGACATCTGTGCAGATGGACTTATTCATGTGTAGTGAAGCTAAGGCTAAGATATATGTTGGTTTGGTTTAATTTGTTCCTGAAGATGTGTTTGTTACAGCAGGAGAACTCTATTTCTTGGTGAGATGACTGTTATTACTAGTGTGTGTGTATGTGTGTGTGTGTGTGTGTGTGTGCGTGCGTGCGTGTGTGGGTGGGTGGACTCATTATTTTGTTTTTGAGAGACTATCGTTTAGAATCCCCCCCCCTTTTTTTTTCCCCATGTTGATTCCGGGGCTGATTGTTATTGGGGGTGAGGGAGGGGAGGGGGGGGGGGGGGGTAGATAGACTCCCTACTTTCCTATCATGCTCTTAAGAGGTGGCTATTGTTTCATTCCAAGTCGGCGTTGGTCTGCGTGAGAGGCAAGGAACCAGCAGTTTGCAAAGAAATGAGCCAGATCTGTAAAACGAATGTGCGCGTAGAACTCAAGTTCTAGAATAAGACTAAAAGTCCAAAAGTGAACGAACAACCAGAACTTTCCGCCTGAGTTTACAGATAATGGACGAGAAGAAGAAGAAGAAGGGCATTTTTTCCCCCTCAAATATTTGACCACATGCAGATTTAGAGGAGTGGTGATGACTTCGCTTCATCCCGATACACAAGGAGCAGGTTCACATCGATAATCTGTGGAGCGTCTTCAAGTGGAGTGCAAGCATTGGGTGTTGTAAATCTACCATCATCTTGGCGGACTTGCTTGTATTTTCTTTCAGACTGAGATGTATAAGGTGTATCGTTCTTGTAAGGCTTTGACACAGCCAAGATCTTATTAGCAGGATTAGCTTCCGCTTAAGTTTCCAATCTGCCGTAGAGTTATACGTGTCGATCTCATGCTCGCATGCGTCCTTTGTTCTCTATCTCAGTTCTGTTATTCCTTTATGATCTGGAACCATCAAACAACTTTCCTCTGTGTCATCATGTGCCTTTTGTACCCCTGCTCGTCCTGATGGTCACGATATTCTCCGGTGCCTCCCATCTGATCACAAGACCAAAGAGCTCTCTCTGTCTTCTCATTTCTGCATATAATTTTGTTAGCTACTTTGTTAGCCTGGTTTTTTTTTTTTTCAGGCAGTCATTGTTAATTATTTGGGCTACAGAAGATATTTTCGTATATTTGGGATATATACTTTTTCGGAACCTGCCATGCTAACGTCTCTCATTGTTGATGTCTGCAATAGGAATAAACTCACAGGGAGCAAGTACAGCAGGGATCTACCAGTCGTCAGTAGAAATTATCCTCGTCGACACGCGTTTCGGCCCTCGATTCCTAGACGCATTCGGAGGTGGGCCCTCCTGAGTTCATGAAGCTCAGGGCTGGTTCCCCGCTGTACGGAATTACCGGATGGTGTTATTCTTTCGGTCAGAGACAAGACGACTTTGTGGTTTCGCAGGAGGTACTGTGAGATAAGAAGTCGCCACGGCAGCCTAATTAAAGCAGTCAGCATGCCTGGACGACCGAGCGACAAGCTTACTTTGGTTTACCGGACACATGTTGGACTTTTATTAGCAGTTGGCAGAGGAACACTGGCAGACAATTCGGACACGATGGACTTTCAAAGGGGTGAGAAACCCTTTTCCACTAGACACCCGGACCAGCTCACCGAGGCCCGTCCCCTACGTTGTTGCGCTGCGTCCAAAGCCAGCTAGAGGCCCTTTCGGCTGCCTCTCCCAGTTTTTTGAGTGTTCGTTTCCGTTCGTTACCGCGCAATCCTAGTTCTTTCACCACATTGTAGAGCGAAGTGGAAACGAGGCCTCTCGATCCCACTTCGACAGCAAATACCCGTACTGTGTAAGCCTCGTTTTTCCTTAGACCGGCTGCTAAATCACTGTACTTCTCGAGCTTGTACAACCGCCAGTAACCAGTCCCTCGCAGTCTAGCACAGATGGAGCGAATGCGTTTTGGTTGACCTTACCTTTTGGAACCTGCCCAGCCTTGAGGAAACGAATGGGGACGATGCTAGAACTGGCTCTGGCGTTAGCCTTCATTCTAGCCTGGTCGACAACGGCTGCTAACTCTTTTAGCACCTTGTTGTGTCGCCATGTGTATCGGCCTTGACCTAGGGCTTTCCTGCACGCGGACAGGACGTGCTCAAGAGTTTGCTTCGATTTACACAACGGGCAAGTCGGATCGTTGGTCGCAGACTATTTAACCATGTTAACACCGGACGGTAATACATCGTACGCCGAACGAACGATAAAGCTCAGTCGCAGCGGGGTCATCCGCCAGATCTCACCCTATGTGAGTATTCTTGGCAATGCGCTCTCCAGGCTGACCCAATGGCTCTGCTGCGACTGCTGGGCTGCTTTCTGGACCCGAACCTCGTTTTCGTTGTCCCTCACCGTTTGTATCACCATGTCTTGGCGCTCTTTGGCTGAGGCCTTTGACCACCAATTGACTTTCCCGTGCCCTAGGCCTCGACGGTCGGTTTGTGTGTATCCCATAATTTCTCTCAATTTTAGTGCGTTCTGGGCAGATTCTATCGCATCGAGGACCCTCCACTTCTGCCCAGTCTTTAGAGCGGGCTGGACAGCGATGACATTTGGGTCTGAAGACTCACGCAATAGCATGGCGAGCCTTACCTTGCCGACTTTAAACTCTTCGGTTATTGATTTGAACGGGAGTACCAGCTTAGCCTGCTTACAATACAGAGCCACGTCGGTCAGACAAGGCGGTGCACCAATCCACTTTCTCAAGGCTGTGTTGATTTTCTTCTCCATGGTTTCCACTGCAGTCATCGTCACCTCGTAGACTAACAGTGGCCATAGGAGCTTTGGAATCAACATGAATTGGAGACACCATACCTTGAATTTTCCGACCAGCCTGCATCGCTCGATCGCGAGCAGGCCTGTAGCCAGTGACTCGTGTATTCGCCGGACCTCCGCTCTATCAGATAACTTCGAATCGTAAACGCGACCGAGACTCTTCACCGGTTCCTCCAGAACCGTGGGGATCTTGTTCCTTGCCACCGTAAAACTGATTGCCGACACCTTCCCATTATGGATTGACAGACTCCTCGACTTCTGCGGTTTGAACTGCATACCGCTCCATTGGACCACCGCGTCCAATCTTTTCAGGATCGTGCGGGCAGACTCCTCGCTACCCGTTATTATAGTCGTGTCATCCATAAATGCGCGTAGTGGCGGCAACCAGTGATCCCCTTTTTGAAGGCCCTGACCGTAGCCGGCCGCCCCGTCTAACATTATCTGCATTGCCATGACAAACAGTATAGGTGAGATCGTACAGCCCATAGCTATCCCAATCTGCAACTCAGTCCACCTCGTGGTAAACGTCGAGGTAGAGAAGCGCAAAGCGAACTTGGAGAAATATTGCTCGACCATTTGACTGATCTGTGTCGGTACGTGAAACATGCGAAGGGCTCGCCACAGTAGCCTATGGGGGACTGCCCCGTAGGCGTTGGCTAATTTCAACCATATAACGTGCAAATCGGTTCTCTCATGCTTGGCTCTCTGGATAGCCTCCCAAATCATGGTCGCGTGTTCAAGGCACCCAGGAACGCCTGGAATACCACCCTTCTGAACACTCGTATCTATGTACTTGTTAGTCATAAGATACTGTGTGAGCTGGCGAGCCATGACTGAGAAGAATATCTTACCCTCGACATTCAACAACGAGATGGGCCTGAATTGGGAAAGACTCTTTGGGAATGTAGACCCCATTTGCCTTTGACCACTCTGGACATATGTGATTGCGGATCCACGCTTGTCTTAACAAGACGTGAAGCATTTTAAGGATTTTCGGGCAACGCTTGTAAAGAACGTACGGGACACCGTTCGGACCTGGGGCAGACTTGCCGCTGGCCTTTTTAACAACTTCCTCAACCTCAGACCAAAGGGGAGGTACCAGTTTAAATGGTACCTTCGGCACCGAAGGCTGTTTAAGGCCGCTAAGGATCTCTAGATTGTCATCGAGAGGCTCTCTCCTCTTTTTGTCAGAGTACATCTTGCGTAGATGTAGCTCTAGTTCTTCCTGACTGACAACCAGAGTCCCAGACTTCGGTTGCTCGAATAGACCTCGGGCAAACTGATACGGGTCCCTAAAGAATTTCTCTCGCTCCCTTTTGGTTCTACGTCTGTTTTTACAGAAACGCTCGGCGCGACAGAGGGCACTGTGTTTGTTCTTTAAATGCAACCAAACTTCATACAGCCCCTCCCGTTCGCTGCCTGTAGCGGCTTTGAACCGTTTTCTGAGGGCATTCTTGTCTGCCCGACACTTCAGAATGTCCCTCTGCCTCCTGCTAGTATTCTGCTTGGCACCCGGCTGTGCCTTTACTTACTTACTTAGTCGCTCCTCTTCTACCTTGGGGTGTAGAGGTTTGCCAGAGAGATCGCCAGACGTCTCTATCAGCAGTTTTCTTTCTGGCTTTGTTCCATTCCAGTCCTCTGTCAGTCAGGGACTGTCGGATGTTGTCTTCCCAGCGCACCCTGGGTCGTCCCGGAGGTCTGGTTCCCTGGTTCTTAGCCTCCCATGCTTGCCATGGTGGCCGATTTTCTCCCATTCTGCACACATGTCCAAACCATCGTAACTGTGACTGATCCACTCGGGTTAGTAAGGGCTGGGTATCAAGATCTTGACGTATTGTCTGATTGCGGACTTTGTCCCTTCTTGTCACTTGGACCACCTTTCTCAGGTATCTCATTTCCGAGGCCTGCAGCTGGCTTCTGTGAGCTGTTGTCATTGCCCATGACTCACACCCATAGGTCAGGACTGGTACATAGGTAGAGCGGTAAACAGCCATTTCCGTCCTCTTGCCAATTTCTCTTTTGCTAAGAAACCCTCGGTTTATGGCCTGGAAGAGTTTCCCAGCAGCTGCTTTTCGTGTAGCCAGCTCAGTCTTAATGCCTCCATTTTGGTCTAATACAACTCCAAGGTATTTGAACTGGTTAACCTGCTCCAACGCATACTGACCCATCATGATCTGGTGTTTCTTCTCCTCTCTTGAGATCACCATGGTTTTAGTTTTGGAGACACTGATGGTCATCCCTTTCTTTTCAAGCTCTTCCTTCCAGACAAGTAAGTTGGACTGAAGGTGTGCCTCTGATTTAGCTATCAGGGCCACATCGTCTGCAAAAGCCAGCTCTGATATACAGATTGGTCTCATCTTCCAGTACCCTACAGAGTACTTCTTTGTCTTCTCCTTACAGGTCTTGATGACATCATCCATCATAAGAATGAAGAGGTAAGGTGAGAGAATATCACCTTGTCTAACACCGCTGGTGGTCTTAAATTCTTCTGACTTTTGGTCTGCTGTTCTTACATAATTTCTGCACTTTTTGTAGAAACTCTGTATTGCACTGATCAGGGGTGCTGGGATGTTTTTCCCTGCCAAGCAGTCCCAGAGCTTGTTCCAGGGTACCTTGTCAAATGCCTTTTCCAGATCCAAAAAACATAAGTGAATCTCACTCTTATATTCCAGGGCTTTTTCACTCATCTGTCTCAGTGTGAAGATAAGGTCTTGAGTACTTCGGTTTTGCTCTGAAGCCGCACTGGGCCTCGTCCAGCTGTGGCTCTACCAGACTTCTAAGTCTCTGCTCAAGAATTCTAGAGTAACTTTTACCGGGAATGCTGAGGAGGGATATGCCTCTGTGGTTTTCACATTGTCTGTTATCGCCTTTTTTAAATATAGGTATAATGATGGCAATCTCCCAATCTTTTGGTATAGTTTTGCTACACCAGGCTGCCTGGAGAACCTTCAGTAGAAGGCGCTCACCTTCGACTCCCATATATTTGACCATCTCTGGTGTTATACCATCATGACCTGCTGCTTTTCCCAGCTTAATCTTCTCAATAGCTGCCTTCAATTCTTCCATCCTGATGTTATCTTTCCCATGATTGGATTCCTTCTCAGCAGTGAGGTCCATTATTTCTGGGTCATGACTTCCCTCAGCGCCGAGGAGCTCTGAGAAGTATTCTTTCCATCTGCCCATGATATCATTTGTAGAAGTGAGCAGAGCCCCTTCCTTGTCTTTTATGAATTTAAGTGGGCACTCTTTCTCCTTCCTCATGTTCTTAAGGGTCTTGTAGAACAGTTTTTGGTTTTCTCTTGCATTCTTTTCCAACTTTTCTCCAAACTCTTCCCATGATTTCTGTTTTGCTTTAAGCACAATATTTTTGGTCTCTGTTCTGAGTGCCACATATTGTTTATATTTTTCTATTTCTTCAGCTGTGTTCCTGGCTGCCAGGTATTGCTTCCATGCCCTTTTCTTTCTCCTATTTTCAATTTGACTTCTTCTGTCCACCAAGGTGTCCTGTGTCCCCGCCTTCCACTTGGGACTTCACCACATGCTTCTACTGCAGCTGCTGTGAGGATATTCTTGAATCTGCACCAGAGAGTTTCAGTGTCCTCTGATGATTCTTCTTCAGTTCCTATTGCTTTCACTATAAGCTCCTGGTATCTAGCCTTAATATCTGGCTCTCTTAGCTTGTATGCTTTAATCCTCATCCCTTCTTGTTGCTTGGTTTTCTTGCATAGTTGTCGGTGTTGCCTTGTTGGAGCAGTTCTTTCAGTTGTTCTCTTTATTGTGACCAGATAGTGGTCACTTCCAATCTCTGGTCCTCTCATGACTCTGGCATCTCTCACAAACTTGAATGAACTTTTCCTAACTATGGCGTAGTCAATGATGGATTTTTCATTCTTTGAGGTTCACATCTTGGAGCGTCGGTCAAGGGATGAAGCATTGGGTGTTTTAAATCTTGTAGTGCTTGAGTGGTTGACTTTCGCTTCATCCCGATATCCAAGGAGCAGGTTCACATCGATAATCTGTGGAGGTCTTCAAAGTGCAAGCATTGGGTGTTGTAAATCACCATCATCTTGGCGGACTTGCTTGTATTTTCTTTCAGACTGAGATGTATAAGGTGTATCGTTTTTGTACTTGGCTTTGACACAGCCAAGATCTTATGTGCTTCCGCTTAAGTTTTCTTGTTATACGTGTCCTCATGCTCGCATGCCTTTGATCTCAGTTCTGTTATTCCATCGAACCATCAAACAACTTTCCTCTGTAGTCATCATGTGCCTTTTGTACCCCTTCGTCCGGTCACGATATTCTCCGGTGCCCCATCTGATCACAAGACCAAAGAGCTCTCTCTGTCTTCTCATTTCTGCATATAATTTTGTTAGCTACTTTGTTAGCCTGGTTTTTTTTTTTTTTTCAGGCAGTCATTGTTAATTATTTGGGCTACAGAAGATATTTTCGTATATTTGGGATATATACTTTTTCGGAAACCTGCCATGCTAACGTCTCTCATTGTTGATGTCTTGCAATAGGAATAAACTCACAGGGAGCAAGTACAGCAGGGATCTACCAGTCGTCAGTAGAAATTATCCTCGTCGACACGCGTGTTCGGCCCTCGATTCCTAGACGCATTCGGAGGTGGGGCCCTCCTGAGTTCATGAAGCTCAGGGCTGGTTCCCCGCTGTACGGAATTACCGGATGGTGTTATTCTTTCGGTCAGAGACAAGACGACTTTGTGGTTTCGCAGGAGGTACTGTGAGATAAGAAGTCGCCCACGGCAGCCCTAATTAAAGCAGTCAGCATGCCTGGACGACCCGAGCGACAAGCTTACTTGGGTTTTACCGGGACACAGTTGGACTTTTA
>CAJHNH020002015.1:0-32500 GCA_905116865.2 Candidula unifasciata
AAGCACCTGTACTGTCTCACTGGAACAAGTGAAAAGACGTGTACGTTAGCTCTCACGATAACCTTATCAACGAAACAAACCAATCCAACCAAGGGAGCAAATCAGTGAATCATGTATCAGTGTGAAAGCCCAGTCTGAATAACAAAACAAATCAGTGCATCCAGGGTAGGATCAGGAATACCGACCAAATCTTTAAAAACACATGCTTGAGTTGCCACTGTATGTCTGTATGTGATTTACTGTGCATCTGTATATGCCAGTGTGTATCACTATGTTACTTAATATCACAAGGCGTTATCGTTGTCGATTTCGAAATACCTATAAATATAGTTAAAGCCTCAAGTAAGTATAAACAAACCACAGCTCTGCTATGGGGTAAAGTGCATCAGCAAACTTGATGATTCTTGAATTTCATGCGTCTTGGATGTTTCATCCACAAATATTCTCGGGTCTAGCTGGGTTTTCGTTGAGATATCTAAAACCTGAATAGAGAGATAAAATAATATAAAGTCAATAATCTGCAAGGTATATGTTAGAACCAATTAAATACAATGCAAATACGTTATTTTAAAAAGAAAGAATCCTTCCCAAGGCGTTAGTGCATGCTGCATATTGTACCAAAAAAAATATTGATTTAAAATAAAATATTTTTCTTTAAATTTAGTTACGTGTCAGTAGCTGCACATAAGATTAATCACACAAGGAACGACCATTTAGTTGTGTGGAAACAGGCAACTCGTCATTTTCTAAATCTACAGTTCACAGCACAGTCAAAACCTCTTGGAAACACAATTTGCAGCTCACAGTGTCACACCATGCAATCAAGTAGCAAAACAAAAACAAAAATATATCCCATCAGTCTACAGATGGAGAAAAATGCCGCAGCCAACTATTGTCAGAAGCACAAACATGCCACGACTAAAATCAGTAAACCTGTCTCTATTCCTTATTGACCGGAAGTCTCCCTTAAATTACGAGTTATCCATTAAATCATATTTTTAAAAGCCACCTTTGAATACAAAAAAATTGGTTTTAAAATTAGGAATCATAAGGTGTCTTGCCGACTGGCGTGGGCGTTCATGTCTCTCCGCGATCCGAAACTGCGGGCAACATCAGTTTGTCTGTCGACACCCCTCCATGCCATGACAAAAGACTCAATAATCTTTCCCCGTTGTCTTCCTCTGTCTCTTTTTAAACAAATCTTCCAGTTCCCTCTTCTCATAACATGACCAACAAATGTTAACTGGCTCAATTAGGAATCAGCCTTTAAATTAATAGTTAGCTCTTAACTCAACAATCTGCCCAAACACACACACACTCACACACACACACACACTCACACACACACACATACACACACACACACATACACATGCACACGCACCAACACACACATATTAACAAAAGGCCGCACTAAAAATCAACAAGTGAATTTAGAGCAAGCCTTTAAATTAAGAGTCAGCTCTTAGATAAACAATCAATCTGGTAGAGAGCAGCACCTTTAAGATCGGTATTTGCGTGCACTCAGCTAGTCTTAAGGAGATATGCACATGCATTACTTTTCCACACGTGTTGACTGGGATCAAGTAAGAAACAACCGACCCGGAAAAGAAAAAAAAATAAAGGGGTGAAAAATACTAGAAACATCAAATTAATGCAATATTCTTTTTACCAACTGTTATCTTGGCTGCCAGATCACCACGACCCATGGGCAGCTTCAGCAAATGCTAGGACGCAGATAACGATGAGAGATGCTGTTCTCTGACATCTGTAGGAAAATCTGAACTCGGCTCCCTCGCCCCCTGGAGGGAGTGGACAGGTCCCCATCTCGTGTGATAATCCTCCCAGTTTCATTTCTCGTCTCCTGATTATTTATTTCCTAAAGATTCCATGTTGTTTTTTTTACAACCGCTATTTCAACATCGAGGAGTCCTAGTAAGAAAGTGAATAGAAGCTTGCTTGCTGGCTCGAGGGTCTTGTGTTTGAATCCGTTTCTAATTGTGTTTTTTCTTTCCTTCTTAAAACTGTCTGTGTACCGAGCAGCTCACGATTCGATTCTTAATCAGCTGAAGAACAACGTGCTTTTCTTGTATTCTTCAGTAACGAATAACTGAAAAATTAACTCACTGTACCCGAACTGTTTATGTAACTTCTACTGTTTCATTATGTCTCTTTCCTTGTATGGGTTCCAGGGCTCTATTGTGAAGGAAAACAAGAATAGATCCACTGCCTTCCTAGCAAGCATATCGTAGGAGTCGACTGATTGGGAACATCCTTTGAAGTCGCAGGACATATGCCTGAGAGGCAAGGAGCCAACAGTCTGCATACAAATAAGCCAAACAGACGCGTAAAGTGAATGTGTAGGCATCACTTAGGTTCTGGAAGAATTCTTAAGGTCCAGAGATGGGTGAACAACCAGAACTTTCGCGGCGTTTACAGCTGGTGACAGCAAAGCAAAATAAGAAGATCACGACTCTGTATAAGTCTTTGATTTTAAGCACGCAATACTTTCAAACAGTCTTTTTCTTCAAACAGAACAAGTTTAAGTAGCAAATGGCAGGGACTGACAGGGTTAACAAGTGTCCGAGGCTTCAAGATCGACCCTGCCTAAAATATGAATCACGTAAAGGACTGGGAAGTAAAGATGGCGTTTGTAATGTTGACCACAATAAGAATAACTCCACAGGGGAGCATGTACAGCAGGAGTCCAGCGATTATCAATAGAAGATTCTTCGTTGACAACTGTTGCGACCCAGTACCTCCTAGACAACTTCAGAGGGTGGGCCGACTTATGTCATGACTCCCAGGCCTCGATCTTCCACTGCTGCACTTTACAGGATGTTCTCGGACAGGGACAAGACGAAATGGTGACTATGCAACGGGTACTGTAATATTCGACGTTAAATATATGCATTGTCGCTGCGGTAACCTCAGTCGGTTACCTTAACGCCAAGTGACAAGCTTACGGTTGGTTCATCAGACAGATGATAGGCTTGTAATTGGCTGTGGGACACTGGCAGACATTTTAGACACATATAGGAGAATGTTGGATCCTTGCCTCTCAGACTGATGCACTTTAACGTCAAAGGAAACCCCGAACTGGTCGACTCTTATGACATACTAGTTAGAGAGAAAGTGGGTCTATTCTTTGCTGTTCCACTACAATGGGACCCCAGACCCACGTGGTGAAAGAATATATCAAAACATCTGCTTTCCTGGTCATATACGTGCTAATTACCTTTGGATTTACATAGGCCAAATTTGTGCTGCTTTTGAAAAACTCGCAATGGCAAACTACTGAACTTAAAATTTGCCTACAAAAATCACAGCAGCCAAAAAATGCTGGGGCTGTTTCTGCAACGTCCAGTAAAGGATACGCAAACACACTTTTTTTAAACTCCAAATAACTCCACATTTCACATACCCAATCTGGCACGCAATGGCAACCAGTGTTAAATTTCTATTTTTATGTTAAATCGTGACATCTCAGTTGATTACGTTTTGTTTCACTTGAACAAACAAGCTCGTGAATTATTGTTGCTTTCTGCATGTGGCGCTAATGTTAATAACCCGGACGAGATCACGTCATTAGAAGCGACAGGAGACAACAAGCAAATAAGAATCAGAAGAGGACATCAGTGTGGATGGGCGCAATTTAGATGTATTCGTTGATAATGTTGGTATTCTACGTTTAACTGTTCTTTCTTGTCTAGGCTTCTGCGTGTATAAGGGAGAGGGGGAGAGGGAGAGAGAGAGACAGAGAGAAGGAAAGAAAGAGAGACAGAGAGATGACGTGCGTGGGATGACAAAACATGTCAATATATTTTATTTGCGGTTTTTATTATGATTAGTTTTATTATTTCTTGCGTACATTTTACATTTTTCATGAAGATGCACATGCCTTCGGAAATGAAAAGGCAGACAGGTTGACTGGTTCCGCACTACTGGGTGGTGAATTGATGTATAACGAGCGAAATGTGGTCAGGGCCCTTTGGCAAAGGTTAAACAATACTGAGGTACGAAGATCATAATGTTCTTGGAAGAATAGTGCAGCTAGGACTGAGCTAGGTTTATCCACTTGAAGACAAAGAACTTGGGGAAGAATGGGTACGTGTACCACCAGAGTGCCATACGCCCTTTGAAGTATGCATCAAACCGAACAGAGAATGCAGACAACAAAACCCAGTAGTTGTGGAAGCAGAAGTGAAGGAGTTATTATGTGAGAATTTTCTGTGGGCGATGTGATCATCTACACTGACGGGTGTGTCATTGGAAATGTCAGGAGCTCGAGAGCCATTATGGCTCAGGTCGAAGGGAGAACTGTCAAACAAGACTGCCGTGCCTTCACCTTGACGACAGGTAGTTTGACTGTGGAGATCATAGCAGAAGTTCAGGCATTCGCCAGGCTAGAAACACAGACTTTCACCCGGGTATGCTTTCTCAGCGACTCAACTCAGGGTGTGTTTTTTAACAGTCATAAAACAATATCACCACTTAAAAGTTTAGTTTCTGTCTTGCACTTTTCATGCATTATTTGTTCCATGTACAAAGATTTTATAAACCGTAATAAACTATGACCCTGCAGGATTAATTCGAACTGGTGGACAAATATGACATTTAACATACACAGATGCCGTCCACACCTATGTCGCTTCCGGCTCCCGTTCACATACACACATACATAAACACACGCACATACACACACATAAATATATATATATATATATATATATATATATATATATATATATATACATTTACAGACAGATACATATGGTTATGTGGGAGTGAGTAAGTGTGTGCGTGTTTGGAACAAAAGTTGAATACATTTGAACACAAATGCCCGAGGAAACCAAAATGGCAATAATTCAAAAGCAGTAAAGAAATAAGAGAAATGTCTGGGTACCACTAGTATCAACAGTTATAAGACAGAGAAAATGGTACCACATTAGGCACATCCTGAGAAGAAACCAGCAGAGAATATCCAAACAGGCATTAAAATGAGAATTAAAGGGATTAAAGGGATCCAATTGCTCTAATTTTTACCCACTTTAATTATAGCTTTAACCTCTTCTCATTCACATGGCTATTGTTCTTTCTAATCGCGGATACAAACGTAAGTTAAACACTGTCAAGACTGAAGTTTAAATTTTGAACAACATTCCAAAATCATGGCATGTTTGTTTGTTTTAGTATCCAGAAGCCATAAGTTGTTAACCCTTAGGCTCGGTATTATGGATATCGCAACTCTTCGGCCTTGATTCCGTTGTAAATACCGTAAATCTGGGAGAAATGTGGCTTTTCTGCCTACCCCCGAGAGTGAACCCAGACCACAAGGAGTTCGTCACACGGTCACCGCGCAATCCGGTTTAGCCAACTACGATAGCGAGCCGGGCAAATCATGGCATAAGGGTAGTAACCCATAAGTGCTCCGTTCTTCTTCTAGCTCAAGTCTGAGTCCGAAGAAGCTCAGCACAGTGCACAAACTATGTAGCACCGGTGAGGATCCTGAAATACTTTAGGCAGATGTTTAAATCCAAATTTTGCCCGGGCAGAGCCGTTAGAGAAGGGCTGTAGGTGTGACCATAAGAGATAAGATCAGGAATGAGATCATAAGAGAAAAAGTCGGCACAAAACCAATTCTAAATTACATACAAAGATAGCAAATGAAATGGTTTGCCCACTTAGAGAGAATGCCTTGTGACGCCATACCATACAAAGCATACATGTAAAGAGAAGAAGGACGTAGAGCAAGAGGTAGACCAAGAACAAGATGGAAGGATAAAATCAGGGAAACTCTACAACAGCACGATGTGCCTATGGTCGAGGCAGCCAGAAGAGCTAGAAACAGAACCTTATATCTCCCTCGACACCCACAGCGGTAAAAGAGGAAGCGAAGAAGAAGAAGAAGAAGCGCCGTTAGTATTTTGAGAACGCAACGCAGAACGGATGTGATAAGTCTTTTTACATTTCTGAAGCTATAAATGGGACGGTCGAAGTTATGGTTTTTCCCACTAATTACTTGAAGTAAACGAATCACTTATAGTTTCTGAGGGAAAAAATTTCTATCTAGTACTGAAAGACAAATTCTTTATTATTTTTTGTAATAAAATGGTTTGCTTTATTAATATCATACCCCAAACAGGAGAAATCCACAGGTCACGGGACGGTCTAATATTTCAGGGGGTGGTAAATAGGCTGCATACAGTCGTGGGACCTAGGCTGCTTGCAGTCGTGGTACCTAGGCTGCACTGTCTCGTGGGACGTAGGTGGGTTGGGTTTAGGGCCATTTCTAGATGTTTTAGGGCCGTTAAAAGCATCAGAAAGCCGGAAAACCCAGTCTTACCACCCTCTAAAATGTTAAACTGTCCTGTCACGTCATCTGGGGGTAAGATATTAATAAAGAACCAATAAAATGTAAACAATGTTTTTAAATTAACACTGCACTTAAAAGTCGTATTTATTTTAAGGTTATTTGAGATTAGCTGATGTAGTTTCAAACAATTAGTTTTTTGAAATATCTTAGTAAATGTTGAGTCCATTTTCGCATAAAATATGATATTTGCAATCAATTTCCGTGAAAATATGTTGATTTTAGCCACTAAAGTTATTTTTCCTTGAATCTTCAACTAATATAAATCTATAGAAAGCTTTGTTTCCATCAGATATATTCAAATTCATTTACGGGGCTTTACCTGTCCTTAAATGCACTCATCCTAAGATGTTATTTACTCTTTGCCCTGTTAATTCATTCAACATTATGTGCGGTGTTATTTTTTCATTCTGTACTATTGTTTTCTCAATCCCTATATACAATCAATTTATCCTTCGTTATTTGCAAAGTTAGGCTTGCCTTCTGTCTCACCAAACCTTGTTATATAAATCTGTTTTACATTAACTGCTTTCATCAGTTTGAAGTCATATATTTTTTGCCATTCAGATCTATCGTATTTATTTGTCTTGTGTGTGTGTGTGTGTGTGTGTGTGTGTGTGTGTGTGTGTGTGTGTGTGTGTGTGTGTGTGTGTGTGTGTGCGTGCGTGCGTGCGTGCGTGCGTGCGTGCGTGCGTGCGTGCGTGCGTGCGTGCGTGCGTGCGTGCGTGCGTGCGTGCGTGCGTGCGTGCGTGCGTGCGTGTGTGCGTGCGTGTGCGCGTGCGCGTGCGCGTGCGCGTGCGCGTGCGCGTGCGCGTGCGCGTGCGCGTGCGCGTGCGCGTGTGCGTGTGCGTGTGCGTGTGCGTGTGTGCGTGTGTGTGTGTGTGTGTGTGTGTGTGTGTGTGTGTGTGTGTGTGTGTGTGTGTGTGTGTGAAATTATCTCTGTAGATGTTAATACATTTTTTTTCCCGAACTAGCGTTAAATTGAGCTTTCCTATTTGTTCTTTTAAAATTTTTTTGAAGTTCTGAATTTATTTTCCAGAACACGGAACTGCGACTACTAGAATGTTCCAATCTGTATTTTGTCACACTGAATGAAACTCGTTTTTATCTTTCCTGAATTAAGATGTAAATAATTTTGTTATGCATATTTTTTCCCCTATCTCTTAGCATCAAAAGATGCCTTGGTCGCTGCTAATACAAGCAGTTGCAATAATCATATTATGCATCAATGCTATTTCTTTTGGAATGTATTCATTATCGTTTCAAGTATCTATTTCCTTGATTTATATACCCACCCCACACACCCACCCAAAAACCCACCCACCCAACCCCCCCCCCCCCCCACGCACGCACGCACGCACACACACACACACACACACACACACACGTGCGCGCGCATGCTTCTACGCCGGATGGCAAGTATTAAGTTAGTTTTTACATAGAGTCAAAATTGTCATCTTCTTCTTCTTCCTTTTCTCCTCTTCTTCCTTTCATCATCTTGTTTATTAACTCCTCTTCTTCCTTTCATCATCTTGTCCATTAACTCCTCTTCTTCCTTTCATCATCTTGTTCATTAACTCCTCTTCTTCCTTTCATCATCTTGTTCATTAACTCCTCTTCTTCCTTTCATCATCTTGTTTATTAACTCCTCTTCTTCCTTTCATCATCTTGTTCATTAACTCCTCTTCTTCCTTTCATCATCTTGTTCATTAACTCCTCTTCTTCCTTTCACCGTCTTGTTCATTAACTCCTCTTCTTCCTTTCATCATCTTGTTTATTAACTCCTCTTCTTCCTCAGTTGCCTGTTTGACTATTCCCGAACATATAGGGTGGGCCATATTGATGGGAAACATTTCAAATGCGTATTTGGAGAATGTAGGAAGCACCATTTATTACCAAACATATGGAAAATATGTGGATTTGTAAAAGGAAAAAGTACAAACAGTGCCATATACATTCTAAGGACATTGTCAGAAATGGCTATAGAAGTAAAGACTGATTCGTACCTATGCTTTAAAGAAAGAGCTATAGAAGTAAAGACTGATTTGTACTTATGCTTTAAAGACTATAAAAAAGCATTTGACTGTGTGAAACATAAAGAAGGAATCAAACCATAAGACAAATTAATCATTGATAGAAAAGATCTACGAATAATAAAGAATATGTATTGGCACCAAACAGTAGCAATAAGAATTAACAACTGTTTAGGTACATTTCAAAGCATAAAAAGGGGCGTACGACAAGGATGTGTACTGTCACCTGATTTATTTTCATTATACAGTGAAAATATAATGAGATCTTTAAATTATATCCCCGCAATTGTGATTTGTGGGTATAATATAAACAATTTACGTTATGCTGATGACACAGTCTTGACAGTAGCAAGTCGAAAGAACTACAGGAAATGATAGAAATTGTGGTGTTAGAAACTGAGAGAACTGGGACATGTTGAATAATGGAAAGATAGAAGTAATGGTGAAAGAGAAGAATTAATCTTAAATGTGTTATAAAAATCAGTTGAGTTATTTTGGGACGAGTATCTGGGTACATGGATAACATCATATGGAAGATGCATTAGTGAGATACGAAACAGAATAGGACAGACAAAAATTGAATTTGGTAAAATAAAGAACATATGATGCAATATATCTCTGCCACTGAAGGTTAGGAAAAGAATTCTTGCTTGCTATATACATCCAGTTTTAACATATGGCTGTGAGTCCTGGACAATCGGTAGGCAGGCCAGACAATTTCTGGAGTCATCAGATATGTGGTTTTATAGAAGAATGCTTTAAATACTATTGGACAGTCAAAAAGGAGGGAGCCCGAAGATAATTTATCACAGACATCAGAAGGAGACAGTCATTATTTTTCAGCTATGTTATGAAAAGAGGGAAAATGGAACATGTTGTGACCACTGGAAAGATCTGTGGAAGGAGGGATAGAGGAAGACAACGAGAGAGGATTCTTGACAGTCGTGTTGCATGGCAAGGAAGTGTGTCAGCACACGAACTTATACATGCTGCAGGAGATCGCAGATTGTGGAGAGGCATGATCGCCTATGCCAGTCAGCAAGGCACCTGACGATGATGATGATATTGAAAACACTGCCAAAAGATGGAAGTTTTGCACTATGTGCACTGTTTGGAGAATATAATTCTGAGATGGACACGACTTTGACGAAAACATCCAATGGCTCTAAGAGGCATGTTGAGCATAGTTTTGCTCAGGGTTTCGGTTGGGATGGCCGATATCTCCCTTCCGATGTTGTCCTTCATCCTATGGTAGCGGGCCTTGTGGTGTGGCATGTAACATGTAACTCCTATCCTTATTTTCCTTCTAAGCTATATCTAAGACATGCACGGCGGTTATTTGTCGCAAAAATATCAATATACATGTGTCCCATTGATATGGCCCACCCTTTATAATTGTATACTTGATCGTTGTTGCTTCTTCGTCACAAGCCTATCTGACGTTATGTAATGTAATTAACATGAACGTACCTTCTCCGATTCTATTTTTATGATGTTAATTTACCTTTCTTCAATGTTCCATTTTTATAATTCTATTTTTGTCTTTCCGTTGCTTAATGAGGGTCAGGTAGTGTGTGTGCCCTAAGAAATAAGTAAATCCTTTCTACGGATTGTTTAACATGTGGTGACGCTGTTGACAATGGGGACGGAGCAGTTATGATGAAGGGGAAGGGGGTGTTCTCTTTAATGGTCACTTGCTTCATACAATGGCAATGTGTGTGGGGACCTCCATGGCGAAGGGTTCAAGATGTTTGTCCCGCTCTCGGAAGGTCATGGATTTGTTTCACGGTGGTATCGTTTGGCTCACGACTGCAATTTTTACAGACCCCTGGATATTGTCGCTGGAGCTACAGTATTTGCGCTTAGTGCGCCCTTCTAGGAAGGCGGCTAGCTGTTCTGGGGGTAGGGGAGGGGGAGGCCGAGCCATGTATGGATAAAATCCAGTACAATAAACTCACTCATCTCGACTTGACTTCATGTTTTGTCAAGTTATGGCGTGCGTAGCCGAGCAGTTCTGGGTTTACCAGGTGACACCGCCAGGTTTTGTCACTGCCTCAGAATCGTATTCCCCCTTAAGGTCCCAGGGAGAACTGTTGTAGATTTCTACATAGTGTGATATCTTGTTTTCTTAAAGACTATGCACTATGCGTTAGTAAAAAAAAGTTGGGAATAAAGTAATGGACCCTTTACTACGCTTTTCAGACATATTTTGTATATTGGGCTAGACAAAACGGCACTTGGTGGCTGACTTTGTCAGCATCCAACTGACCGCCTTTACTTCCCAGGGCTCTCCTTCTACCCGACCAGAGAACCAAGGTCATTTTTGAAAAAACAGGTCTGGCCCTCGTCTAGAACCGAACCCAACACCTTCCGATCCACAGGCGTAGAACAGGGCCCTTTACTTACTGAGGCTGCTGCATCGGAGAAGAGCGGCAGGACGAACAGTTGAGGGAAGCTGGGCACTCACACGGGAGACTTAAGTTTGAATCCTTGATGATTATTTTTGATCTAGGTCAAAAATAAAATCCTTACGTCCACAATGCATGTCGACGTCTTTTACTAAGAAGCCCTAAATCCTCAGTCAAAGATCTATGGGCCTATCCCCCATCATCATCATCAGGTAGCAGGTCCTTTGCAGAACGTCGCTCTCATCACGGTCTGCCTGAAAGAAACTTGGTCTCTCGCCAGCTCTCCAGCCTCGCGTACTTTCACACTCAAGGAGTCACTTATATCCTGTGCCCATCTCTGCATCTACTTTCTGGTGCCATGCCTTTTGCTATAATTTTTTCTCAGTCCGTCGTGGCGCTTGATATGACTAAAAGATTTCAGCTTTCGAGACAGGATGCTGTTTATTAGCCAATCTTCCATGTGGTTATGCCTACATCCTCCTTATGTGTGCCTATGACATGTGGTTATTCCTACATCCTCCTTATGTGTGCCTATGACATTTGGTTATTCCTACATCCTCCTTTTGTGTGCCTATGATATGTAGTTATTCCTGCATCCTCTTTATATGTGCCTATGACATGTGGTTATTACTGCATCCTCCTTATGTTTGCCTATGACATGTAGTTATGCCTACATCCTCCTTATGTGTGCCTATGACATGTGGTTATTCCTGCATCCTCCTTATGTGTGCCTATGACATGTAGTTATTCCTGCATCCTCCTTATGTGTGCCTATGACATGTGGTTATTCCTGCATCCTCCTTATGTGTGCCTATGACATGTAGTTATTCCTGCATCCTCCTTATGTGTGCCTATGACATGTAGTTATGCCTACATCCTCCTTATGTGTGCCTATGACATGTGGTTATTCCTGCATCCTCCTTTTGTTTGCCTATGACATTTGGTTATTCCTACATCCTCCTTATGTGTGCCTATGATATGTAGTTATTCCTGCATCCTCCTTATGTGTGCCTATGACATGTAGTTATTCCTACATCCTCCTTATGCGTGCCTATGACATGTAGTTGTTCCTGCATCCTCCTTATGTGTGCCTATGACATGTAGTTATTACTGCATCCTCCTTATGTGTGCCTATGACATGTAGTTATTCCTGCATCCTCCTTATGCGTGCCTATGACATTTGGTTATTCCTGCATTCTCCTTATGTGTGCCTATGACATGTAGTTATTCCTGCATTCTCCTTATGTGTGCCTATGACATGTAGTTATTCCTGCATCCTCCTTATGTGTGCCTATGACATGTAGTTATTCCTGCATCCTCCTTATGTGTGCCTATGACATGTAGTTATTCCTGCATCCTCCTTATGTGTGCCTATGACATGTAGTTATTCCTGCATCCTCCTTATGTGTGCCTATGACATGTAGTTATTCCTGCATCCTCCTTATGTGTGCCTATGACATGTAGTTATTCCTGCATTCTCCTTATGTGTGCCTATGACATGTAGTTATTCCTGCATCCTCCTTATGTGTGCCTATGACATGTAGTTATTCCTGCATCCTCCTTATGGGTGCCTATGACATGTAGTTATTCCTGCATCCTCCTTATGGGTGCCTATGACATGTAGTTATTCCTGCATCCTCCTTATGTGTGCCTATGACATGTAGTTATTCCTGCATCCTCCTTATGTGTGCCTATGACATGTAGTTATTCCTGCATCCTCCTTATGTGTGCCTATGACATGTAGTTATTCCTGCATCCTCCTTATGGGTGCCTATGACATGTAGTTATTCCTGCATCCTCCTTATGCGTGCCTATGACATGTAGTTATTCCTGCATCCTCCTTATGTGTGCCTATGACATGTGGCTATTCCTGGATCCTCCCTTTGTGTGCCTATGACATGTTCTATGTCCTCAGTATTAGCAGGACTTCTATCAAATAGTATCCCCAGGTACTTCATTGCATCTGTTCTGTGCAAAATCTCTGAGCATAGACCTACAGTTGGCGTTTGGGTGTTTATAATATGGTGATCTAAAGAGAACCATGTCACTGCTGCTTTCGTTAGGTTACCCAATGCACAAGCTTTACCACACCAGTTGCGACTGAGTTCTGACTATAGTTCTCCAGCAACCTGCTCTCTGACTTTACTCTGCCGATACACTAATACATCACCAACGCATAACAGCGTCTGCTCCTGCCCTGTGATCTGCTTACGTTTAATTCTCACTGTGTAAATGTTGAACAGCACAGGAGATAATCTAATCCCTGTGACAGACCAGGATGTATACCTGTATTTTCCTAGGTCCAACTGCCACATCTAAAAACTACTTCTCTTTGGAAGAGAATTAACAGTCTGCATACGCATAAGCTAGATCTGTTAAATGGATATGCACGCAAAAGTCAAGTTCTGGAACAAGGTCATAGTTCAGAAGAAGACAGCCAATCAGAACTTTCCGCTGGAGTTTTTAGCCGGTGAACGCCAAGAAGAAGTAGAAAGTTCGGATTTAATGTGCACCCACAACAATAAAACTGCACACATTTTGTAATTCCCGTCTCTTTAGGATGAAGTTTTTCGTTATTTGAATGGCTCTTTCCAGGGACCGCAATATAGCCTGGCATAAATATGGCCTAAAGGCTGAACGCGGGTTCTGAGACCTCTTCACTGTGATCCTCATCCACATGGTGGCACTTTGTGTCATCGGGTGTTTATCGCTTGTGTGATGTCCTGGTGGGGTAGAAATTCAGTCAGTCAGTAATAAAACTGTCTTCATCTTATTAAGGATGCAAACCTGGGTCTCAGTAAAAAGAGCCAAACTTTCTAACACTCAGCCAGATGATCTTCCTCTTGACCGTTCGCTTTTATGAAAAATAGATTAACATATTCACTTCCCGAGAAATAAATCATCATCTCTAGTTGCATATTTCCATTCTTTCATTCTTTTCTGTAAACAAATATACAAAGTGTCCGAATGAACCATCTAGTTACAGGAATTTACCAAACTAATGATGTTAGCATCGATTATGTAGTTGAGGCGTGGTGTGGAGGGAAAATCGTCAGATCGAACATGGACAAGACCTCGTATATTTCTCAACTAACGATGCCAGCATGTGTAAAAATGTGCTCAAGTATTCTCCTGTCAAACTTGTGGCACGGGAATCTTGAATACAGAGTTAAATATGATGACAGGGTAATCGATAGCCTAGATGGCTGTTAATATGAGGTAGCGTTATGTGAGATTATCTCGCAATCTGCGCGAGGTGATTTCAAAATTGTTGTGGTTTATCTCATCTTCTATTCGATTATCTCACTATCTGTGGGTGGTGGTTTAGGAATGTGCGCTTAATTTAATCTTCAGTATGAGTATATTACTTTCTCTGTGCATTAGTTTCTATTTGTATGAGGTAAATAAAATCCTTCGTGCACTTATCTCACTGTCTCTCTTGTTTCTACTGGCAACATACTGGATTATGAAGACAGCAACCGCTAAAAGAGGAACATAATTCAGTGGACTTGTAAAAAAAAAAAACAGCTTGATGACCTGGACTTCGCGCATGATAAGTCTCGTCTATCCCACTTGCAGAATTTAGAACACAGATAAATTATTATACTTGATGCGAGATCACAATAGCTAGGTCTACAAATCCACAAGGGAAAGACAAAGATAATGAGAGTCGTACACCTTGGGCAGTAATGTAAATAACAAGTAATGCAAATTACCATAGGGCAAGTGACAGAGATGTTGAAGCACGAGTGCAAAAGGCAAGAGGTGCTTTTATGGCACTAGGAAATTTTGGGAGATCAAAGAGAATTAAAACAGATATCAAACTTAAAATGTTTAATTGTAATGTCAAATCAGCACTGCTGTATAGAGCAGAAACGCGGAGAACAACTAAAACAATTACTCATAAACTACAATTATTCATAACTAATGCCTTTGCACAATAGAGGAAACTAATTGATATGATAGAATCACAAATGTGGAACTTTGGGAGAGAACTAAACAAGTCCCAGTGGACCAAGAGATGGTGAAAACAAGACGCTGGCGTTAAATAGGACACAGTTAAACCTGACAGCAGTAAAATAGAAGGTCTCTGCACTGAAATCCACAGGGACTTGGTAATTAATGCTGACCCAAAAACAAAAACAAAACATTGAGATGGAAGCTGGAGAGTGATGTTAAAAAGATTGGGATGACATGGGGAGAGCTGCACGCAATAGGGAAAGATACAACGACTTGGTGTGGATTGTTTTGTGGCCTATGCTCCATTGGGGCACGGAAGGTAGAAAACGAGAGAATTATCTCACTATCTCTGTGTTGTGGTTTGACAAGCATTTTGCTGATCTAAGCCTCAGTATGATTATACCACTATAGGTTGGTTCTATTTTCCTCGCGTACATGGTTTATTTAATCCACTGTGTCATTATCTTGTTTGTCTCTGTGCGATGATTAAAAAAGTTATTTTTGTGTCCTTTACATGATGTTGTGGTTTTTCTAGGCAAATTTTACCTTCAGTAGTTTGCCTTTGCTTTCTGAACGGCGATGTTTTTGTACCACTCTCGAAACCAACACAAGACAAACTGTCGGCAGCTGGGATCGAACCCTGGATCCTGTCATTGCCATGCAACGCCTAAGCCATAGACGCTGAACTTCTTCTATATTTGTCCCTACAGAGGTAACTGACAAGTTGTGGTATACAGCTGGGCTTGGAATATCTGCACATTTTTGCCCCAACACGTTATACTTTAGGACGCATTTAATTAGCATACCTTTATGTCATGTTTGTTAAGGAGCAATGTGTACAAGCCTTCCCCCTTAACAACAACAACAACAAAAAAACACAAACACAAGGTAATGTCGTTAATTTAATTCTCAATTGTTTTAAACAAACGGGTCACCTCATAGTTGATCCGCTCCTGTGCCAACGATAAAATGGATACTGCAGTCTCAGTATATCTACTAACATACACACGATTTAAAAGCACAATGCAGCCGCAGTTAACAAACACAGTCCGACACTGGAAATGCGGCTCAACATCGACAGAAGTAGCAGTTACAAACAGATCAGTAGTTGCACACGCGATTAATTGTAGTCAAATAAGGCACCAACAATTTTGTGGCAACAGGCAATTCGCCATTTCAGGAATCTAAAGTTCATAACACAACGCTGGTCACAGTCAAAATCTATACCAAATATCCTATAAGTCTATAAATGGAGGAAACTGCAACAGCCACCGTCTGTCAGAAGCAAAAACATGCCCACAAATAATAACAACAAAAAGAATTAACGTATAGAACTATCGTCCACTTTGACCGGAATTTTATTATTAAAAGCCTCAGGCAGCCATTAAAAGTGCACTGTCTCTCTACGGTGATTTCAGCAGGTACTAGTCAGTTTGATTTATCCATGTGAATGTCTCACAGTCTGTGTGTGGTGATTTCGGCATGTACTGGTCAGTTTAAATTATCCATGTGAATGTCTCACAGTCTATGTGTGGTGATTTCGGCATGTACTGTCAGTTTGAATTCTTTTTCTTTTTTGTCTCTGCTCCTGGAATGCCTCGAGACGTCAGGGGAGGAAGAGATATCAAGAACGAGCCCTTCTGTTCGCTTTATAAATAGAAGTTTTCAGTGTCTCTAATATTTCTGCGGTCCGTGTTCTGCGTGGTAGACCTCTGGTTCTGTTACCACTGAATCTTTATATACATCTATGGTGCTCTGTCTGCCGCCAATCTTGATACAAGGCCAAACCATTTGATTTGTTTTCTATCTGTTAAGTTCTTTATTGGTTCTGTGCCGAATCTCCGCCTAATATCATTATTCCTAAGTCGATCTTCCCTCGTTAAACCTAGCATACAGTTGGAATGATCACTGTAAATGTCTCACAGTCTCTGTGTGCTGATTTCGGCATTCTTGTGGTTCATTTAATCCTGTGTCAGAACATGTTAAATTGTCCATTTGGCTGTTTCCCTTTGGCTGTTTCCCTTTAGCCGTTTCCCTTTGGCTGTTTCCCTTTGGCTGTTTCCCTTTGGCTGTTTCCCCTTGGCTGTTTCCCCTTGGCTGTTTCCCCTTGGCTGTTTCCCTTTAGCTGTTTCAGTACTAACGTGGTTAACCCAACTATCTGTGTGATTATCACACATCCTTTTCTTCCCGGACTTACTCCTCCTCCTCTTCGCCTTTTATTCTTCTTCTTCTCTTCCTCCTCCTTCTCCTTCTTCATTATCTTCTTCTTCTTTCGCACTGTGATATATCACCATACAACCAGCTTTCCTGTATATTCTTTGCCCACTACACCTACATATTCCTTAGAAGATCAACATTTCTAAAACTACCCATCTCCTTTTTTGGGCGCGCGCTCGTCTGTGTACAGTCGTTTTCTTTCTTTTCTTTTCTGTAGTTGTTGTTGTTTTTTTTTTTTTTTTTTAATTTGGCTGAAATATTTCACTTCTCTTTTTTAAAAATTTCTTTCTACAGTTCTTATATTCTTCCTATTGTCTCCTAAATCTCTACAATTATTTGTTTTTGTTTTCATGAAATAAGACCCACTGATCAGTATTATGTGTTTGTGCTATTGGCATCTCAATCCCACATTCTAAATGTCGATCCAAAGAAGAAACTTCCTGCTAACAAGAACCTAGCCAGTTGAGAACAAGTGATTTGTGAATGAGAGTTGTTGCATGGTATGTCGGTCAGTCATGTCCGTGTTTGATTGTAGTCGGTTGTTGCCCTTGAGACAGACAATAAATTTGTTTTAGAGGGAGTGCTAATGTGAATTTGGTGTTCAGTCTTACTCTACTGGCGGTTTGGGTTCTAGGAGAAAATTTACCGATTTGTCTTCCTGGCCAACGGGAGCTGACCTGGTTGGCGGCTAGGTGCTCCTCTGCAAATCCCAAGGTGGTGGGTTTAAATCCGAAAGGAGTCAGAGCCTTTTTTTTTCCCCTTAAAAAATGGCCTTCGCTTCTAGGTCAACCCAGTCTTAAGTGAGTACCAGGTAAAGGTTCTGTAAAGTAAAGACTACTTTTTTGTCCCACGCTGTTGCATTTTCGGTAATTTCTCGGTAATTACTTATCCTGAAAACGTGATTTTTTTTTAATGAGCTTTTTTTTTTTCACTGATGTTTTATACACACACATTATATACACTGGCCAGTTTTATCGAAACAGTGGTTTTCTTTCTTATTTTCCTAAACTGTTTAATTTTAATTAGGTAACGAAACCGATTTTACTGACTGACTGACTTTCTAGCCTATCAGGACATCACACAAGCGAGAAACACCCGATGACACAAAGTGCCACCATGTGGATAAGGATCACCAGTGAAGAGGTCCCGGAAACTGCGTTCAGCACAATAGACCATATTTATGGTCGGGTTATATTGCGGCCCCTGGAAAAAGCCAGGGTAGGGTTTAAAAAAAAGGAAATATTGCGTCTAACAGGGGGATGATTATTTTGTATACCCAAGTATGCTAAAAGATAACAGCGTTTTTGCAATTGTTTATCAGCGGGCTTAAGTTTCTGTACCTCCTACAGTTTTCAATTTTGTACGTTTGGATATATCAATGTGATGGTTCTATCTAAGTTTAAGTTTTAATTTCTTCAGCGTCAACAATTATTTATCGTCCAAATTTATGTATATTGCTCGTTTAATAATAACTTCTTTGTCAAAGCTTTAAGTTTCCTCCCCTCTTCACTCAACATATATATGTATTTAAAGAATCGACTCTTCTCTAACCCACCTTGTGAATGACCAGTAGGTAGTAACTAGAGCATGTTTTTTTTTTTTCTTTTTAGTTTTAAATAGAACGATACAGACAATCGAGTTTTACCTCAAAAGAGAAATATTTATGTAACTGTTTTATTATGAGGAGTGTTGGAGAGATCTGACATAACGTTGAGAATGAAGATTTATATACGAGGCAAGTCAAAAATTAAGTCATAAATGGTTGGTTAAAAACAGAAAAAAGGCGAAATCAACAAAATTTAGTTCATGTTAACCGAGTGTTCGTCTTAAGCGATTTTATGATAACGAGAGTTTGGTTAGAACTGAAATAACAACCAGTCATAACATTGTATTTAATTAAATATAACGCAGGTCAGCAAGTTGTATTGTTTGAAGAACAGAATGTATTCGATCGAGTCAACAGATGCAAAGTATGGACGTTTCTTGAAGAACATGCAACAAGATCAATTTTAGGGTTAAATCATGATTCTTTGTCGAGATGGTGTATGTGTCCTTATCGAGTTAGTGCATGGCTCTTTATTGAGATGGTGTATGTGTCTTTATCGAGTTAGTGCATGGCTCTTTATCGAGTTAGTGCATGGCTCTTTATCGAGTTGATGCATGGCTCTTTATCGAGATGGTGCATGTTTCTTTATCGTTAGTGTATGGTTCTTTATCGAGATTTTGCATGTTTCTTTACCGTTGGTGCATGGCTCTTTATCGAGTTAGTGCATGGCTCTTTATCGAGTTAGTGCATGGCTCTTTATCGAGTTAGTGCATGGCTCTTTATCGAGTTAGTGCATGGCTCTTTATCGAGATGGTGCATGTTTCTTTATCGAGATGGTACATGCTTCTTTATCGAGATGGCGCATGGCTCTTTATCAAAATGATTTACAGTAACAACGACAACAGGGACATGTTTGATTACCCCCCCCCCGCCCTGCCCCGCCCCCGCCCCGCCCCTCCCCCCATCACATCTGATAGCAGACAAGGATGCATTCACTCACCACTGCCCTTCATTACCTCCATGGACAGAAACACACATGAAGCAAATGCAGTGAATAGTTTTTTTTTTTTTTTTAGATTGTCAGTGTCTAATACACACACGAAAACAGAATCAACAATACCATATCGAGTTCTTTATTTGTGCCCGTACAAAGTATGATATAACCGGCACCCCACCCCCCCCCCACCCCCCACGCCACACACCTTTTTTTTTCAACCGCCCATCTTCCCTCCCCCCACCATTAAAAAAAAAAAAGCTTGAAACCTGGGGTTGTTGAGAAATGTTATTAAACAACAACATGAACTCCCGCGTCAATGATACTACAACCAAATTTGTACCTGCATTGAAATATATTGAAATTATATTTACAGATACCAGCGGACTCGTCAGATATGGATGCTAGAGTCCAGATGGTAGCAGAGATGGTGGCATTTGGCAACAGAGCTGGTGGCATTTGGCAACAGAGATGGTGGCATTTGGCAACAGAGATGGCGGCATTTGGCAACAGACATAGTGGCATTTGGCAACAGACATGGAGGCATTTGGCAGCAGAGATGGTGGCATTTGGCAACGGACATAGTGGCATTTGGCAACAGAGATGGTGGCATTTGGCAACAGAGATGGTGGCATTTGGCAACATACATAGTGGCATTTGGCAACAGACATGGTGGCATTTGGCAGCAGAGATGGTGGCATTTGGCAACGGACATAGTGGCATTTGGCAACAGAGATGGTGGCATTATTAGTTATTGCATATCTTGGACACAAAAATGTTTCCCCTCCAGTAAAACAATAAATAATTAATTGGATCTTCATCTCCACTTTGTGCTATCGGTGACACATATGGACAATAGTTGCAGCAGATGAAAGGATAATAACTACCCGTGAAATGCATTGTCTTCTCAAGGTAACACAAGAAAGTTCAGGGTCACAAAAATAAGGAATAGAGAGAATATCTTTTTTTTTTCCACAAATAATAGTACCAAATTTGTAAAAAGGTAATAAAACATCCCAAAAAGTATCACATTTTAAATTTTTTAATTAAAAAAAAAAAAAAAAAAAAACAACAACTAAAGCCTTTTTACATAATTAGCCTACCTTAAATTTAAAAAATGTAATATTATTTTTCCATTACATCAGGGGTATATACATTTTTTTTTAATTTTTTTTTCCTCAGCTTGTTACAAAGCTGTTTGTTGGCTTCCAGTTAGTGTAACTGATCTGCTGCTGCAATAACTTTGATCTCGTCAATGTATTATTGTTTAAGTATTCATATAAGAACTAATTTTCATTTTAATGTTAATAAGAAAGAAAACGCTTGTTGTAGTTGCAGAGGAATGAGGTGATGTCTAAAACTAAGCATAAATATTGATACCAATCTGTTTTCTGAAGTTATAAACAAAACTATTTCTGATGTTTTTCAACATTATATGGTTAATTTTGCACTACTTGTACCCTTCATTCTTTATTTATTCGTTCATGATGTTCTTATTAAACAAGGCTTGGACATTTCATGACTAATGGCATAATTTGCGTCAGTCCTTTTTCAGTAAAATGTATTTGATCCATGCTTCATTTGCATCTACATATTCATAACGCTTTTTTCAGTACACTCTCATACATTTGTTCAAAGATTCAACACAATGCAAGAAGTTAAAATATGACTACAAAATTTATAAAACGTACCGCGACAACGACCGTGGTATCCAGAGTATAGTTTCGCTCGGCAATGCTCAAACAGTACCAAATCTGAACGAAAGTACCAACTTCGGCAGCCGTGGGTGGAACAAGACCATGACTGAAGGAACATTGAAAGACGGATGACGACCATGCCTAAATAACATTGAAAGACTTACGATGGGGTTGTCTAGTGAGGAGATGTCAGAGCAAGCAGCATATGATACCTTCTAAGGCAGAAAATCTGGACGGAAGAAGAGAAGAAGACCGTGGCAAATTTTGTACGACACTGGACCAGTACAATAACAACAGAGGAAAGACACAGAATTTCTTCATCTTCGACTTCTTCGTTCACCCTTACAAGAGTATTTGTCACTTTGTGTGAGGTTTAGAGCAAGGTTCTGAAGCCTGTCTGGTCAGGCATTTGAACTTTATAGGTAGAAAAAACATCATATGGTTTTGGCAATGTAACAAGACTGGAATCAGACAGGGCACCACAGAGAGCAATGTTATACAGATACAACGGTAACAAACCCAGAGGTCGACCACGCAGAATATGGACCGAAGAAATATCAGAAAAGCTAAAAAGTACTTTAACGAAGCAAACTTAAGGGCTTCTTCCAGAGATCTCTTCCTGTCAAACGCCGCGAGGCGTTCCATGGAGTAAAGGAACGAAAGAAAAAGTCTGTAGACAATATTAGGTCTCAACTGTGCTGACCTAATACACAATAAACTGACCAGACAATAAGTCTTTAGAGACTGTGTTTCTAAGGGCACGACATTTCCCGGCTGATGACTACAAGCTCCCAGGTCACCAGAAATCGGCTATCTTCCTTCCTGGACGCCTCTGGTCGTTATAATTTCCGGGGTTTAATTCCTGTCTTACTGGAGACAGTGGGTAGGCGGTGACTGGACTAGTTTGAGAGCAGTTTGTCTGTATCGGGGAGCCACTCTCCAGCTTCCGTCCTTAGTATTTGACTTAAGTCGCTGGTCAGAACTTGTTTGTCCCAACAATGGGGTAGTAGGATGTGGGGATTCTGTGCCTGGATGTGGGGTATTTCTTTCTCTCTATCTCTCTCTCTATCTCTCGCTCTCTCTCTCTCTCTCTCTCTCTCTCTCTCTCTCTCTCTCTCTCTCTCTCTCTCTCTTCTGCACATGCTTGTTCATGTATGTATGTATATCTCTGTGCTTGTGTGGGAATTTAGGCCTCTCTGTCTGACTCCATGCATTTCAATACCTGTACCTTGTTTCAGATCAATTATATTCGAATGACCCTTCTTCTGTGTGAGTATGTGTGCATGCGTCTAGGTTTTTCTCCATATGTTCGTCTTCCTGTTCATATTTCCAGTCTCTTGTCATTTCTATTCCTCATTTTATCTTTTTTTTATTCTCTCTATTGAGCCATTCGGACTCTCTCTCACATACACTCTCTCTCTCTCTCTCTCTCTCTCTCTCTCTCTCTCTCTCTCTCTCTCTCTCTCTCTCTCTCTCTCTCTAGCTTTTTCTTTTCCCCTTTCTCACTATATGTGTCTTGCGTAGTATTTATTCTGTTATAACTCAGTCCTCTGTACTGTATATATTATGTATGGTATCTTCTCTCGTTATTTCTCTATCTCTTTATCCCTCTCTTTCAATCCTTTTCGATCTCTATCCTCCTCTCTCTATGTATATGTGTGTGTGTGTGGGGGGGATATATACACACACACACACACACACAACCATGCATATTTTTCTGGGTATGTGTGTGTATATATCGACATCTACCAATTTCTCTAAGCCATTCCTTCAGCTCTCCCCTACTCGATCTAAAGCTCCGTCTCAAATTACCTTCAGTATGTCACGGATACACATTCCTCAGACTCAGAGCTTTATTAAACACCAAGAATTAGAGAGCTCCATCCCACAGAGAGAGAGAGAGAGAGATATATAGAGAGATAGATGAGATATAGAGATGAGATAGAGAGAGAGAGTATAGAGATATATATAGAGAGAGACAGAGAGCAGATTTTTATGGGTATGTGAGTGAGAGAGAGAGATCGAGAGAGAGTTAAACAACAATTTCTCTCCCCGTCTTATGGTCTCAGAAACAATTCTTACCCCAGATCGTCTAAAGCTAGGCCGCTCTGCCACAAGTACCCCAGATGTCTAAACACTAGGCTGGTTACTGCACAATTACCCCAGAGGACTAAAACACTAGCTGGTTACTTAAACCCCTAGATGTCTAAACACTAGGCTGGTTACCGCCACAAGTACCCCTAGATGTCTAAACACTAGGCTGGCTACTGCCACAAGTACCCCAGATGTCTAAACACTAGGCTGGTTACTGCCACAAGTACCCCAGATGTCTAAACACTAGGCTGGCTACTGCCACAAGTACCCCAGATGTCTAAACACTAGGCTGGCTACTGTCACGAGTACCCCAGTGGTCTAAACACTAGGCTGGCTACTGCCACGAGTACCCCAATTCTAACTTCTTCTAAGGTTGAACATGATATCTGGGGTTTGCCATGTTGGCTGGCCATAGAGACTGAGATTGTTGTACTCTCTAGGTGGTAAAAACATCAGGTAGCAGACAGGGTGGTCAAAAGGGAAAGAATAACGTTAAAATAAGTGGACTGTTGTACAAGTTATATAGAGTTGCTTGTATGTATGTAAGTGTGTGTGTGTGTGTGTGTGTGTTTAAAAGTTGACGAAAACGTTCAGGACTGTACCGGCTTCTAAAACTAGTTTTTCATACGTTACTGTATAACATATATTCTTTCTATCCCCCTTAACGAAGCCGATCAATACCCATCTCATCCTATATTCTACTATATAACTTACATCAATCCAGTGTCATATCGCTCTACTTTATCAATTTTCTCTTGTTCTACTATAAAACTTATAAACATTCTATCCCCAGCCACCGTGAAAGTCACTACCCCTAGTTTTCCTCTTTTTTTTTTCTGCAATGAGGTCAAATTTTGAAGGGAAAAAATCCGGTTCCGCCAGGACCGGAACCCACGACCCTTCGATACACAGGCGAGCGTCTAGCCACAACACCACGGCGGCAGAGCCGGACTTTTTCAAAATGACCTTGGCTTCCAGGTCGATCCAGCCTTGAGTGGGTACCGGGTGCAATCCTGAGAAGCAAAGGCGGCCGTCGTGATACTGACCACATCACCCATCTTGTGCTGTTTGGTGCATAAAATATAGGTCTAACCATATGTGCCCTATTTGCCTAAAGGCGTGGAAAAGGGTCCTTTAGTTAGTTACCTTTTTTTAGTTCTTGTACCTACAGGGATGAAATAATACAACCAAATAACAGGAGGGGTTCAAGTAGCGAATGTGATAGAGTTGAGTTGAGTTGAGTTGAGTCAAGAATTGACATCAACGCACTCATGGCATTCCTTTAAGTGCCTTGTCCTCAACTTCAGTCGACCACCCAGTGGTGCAGGTTCAGCCTATCTGTCTGCCTGTTAGTTACCCACTACGTCGGCATACCTGAAGAAAAGATAGCGTGGATTCATGTAACCGGTGGGCTGGGTGCCTGGGGTTGAGATAGCTAATCATGCTAGGACAAGCCTCTCGTCTTTACCTTCCATTTACTTTTCCTCGCCTTAACTTTTAATTTTTTCCCTCCAATTCTGAGACTTTTCAAAACAGAGTTCTTTCGTTCATTAATTCGTTCGTACGCTCATTTGCATGACACATCCTGAAAGCCTAGATCAATTGTATAATTCAGCGTCCGTGTAGATTTAAGCCATGACTTCTGATGCGGCAGACGAGCAAGCTAGTTCCTGAACTAGCACAGCTCCCAATTATATCTTTTTCAGTTCTTTATGTCTTTATAACTTCCTTCGAAGTCGAAGTACAGCTGCCCATGAGGCAGGTAACATTAAAACGGTTGTACACGCAAAAATCAGGCCCGGGTGAAAGCCAAAAGTCTAAGCGGACGATTAACCGTGACCTTCCGCCGGAATTCAAAGCCGGTGAACGCAAAAAAAAAAAAAAAATGTCTTCATAAAACGGTTTATCTCCCTGTGGAGCATATGCCCTCAACCAACTCCAGCCTCTATTCCTTGGTAATCTTGTTGTCTCCCTGACCTCTTCATCTGTTAGAACCTCACTGGATAATTGTCTCCCACCAAACCTACCCCAAATAGCTGGCTGATTATTCTACTTTTTTTTTAAATTAGTTGATTTGAATGACTTCTTCTTTTCCTTCTTCTCTATTCCTGCATTGTCTTTCGGCATTGGGTTTTGAAGAGACATTCAGTGAAAGCATTGGTGTGTGCAACGTAGGTTGGTCCTATTCACGTTTTCCAGCCCATCTTCACACCTTCTCAATCTGATCTAGGTCAGAGGGGTGTCATGTTGTACTGTTTTTTTTTTTTTTTCGAGAATAGTCTCTCGTGAGACCTAGGCTCAGGCTGTGAGTAGGGGGGGGGGGGGGGGGGGGTTAGGGCCAGTTCTAGATGTTTCAGTGTCGTTAAAAGCTGTGTCGTCGTGTAGTCAGAAAACGCGACATCGGCGATGATGTAACTGGAGGTGAGACAAGGTGACACTTCTCTGGTGTATATTAGTCTGAGCAAGTATGAATTAAAGGTCAGCCAGTGTGTAGAAGTATGAAATAAAGGTCATCCAGTGTGTAGATTGACTTTTTTTTTTTACGGCGCCCTAACCTAAGTAAAAGTATAAATATTTGTTTGTGTATCAAAGAATATTTCGCCGCGCACAGATTGGGCATCACTGTTTTACGGGTTGCAGTATATAACTAACAGCAGTTCCTAACTGTTTATCTAGTCACCTTTTCTCATAAAATGTTCATCTTTACCAATAATGTTTAACTGTTCTGCTGTTTTGATTATTTCCCATTTTAATTCCAATCAATTGCTATTGTACACTCTATGAAATAAAATATATATTTGTTCTTACGTCCTTAGATATTTCCAACAGTGTCCCGAGGACTTGAATGGCACCGTGTGTACTTATCCTTTCTACAAATTCGCATTATATCTCAATTATATCGCAGCTAAACTAATATATTTTCGCGGCATATATTATAAGACCACTGACACGTTTTGACACTAACAGTGTTGGCATGTCTCACAGCAAAGCAAGTGTTAATTCTGCAATCATCTGATATCCGAAATCGATTCCTATACTTGTTGAAGCTTTTGATACCCAACAGATATGTTTAGTGTTTGAAGAATACGAGCCTGCTTGTCTTTTACATGGCTTGTATGTGAATCCGTTGGTCAAACACAGCAATTTATTGGGTTTGTGTGTGTGTGGTTTATTTCTGCTAGTTAATATGTTCTGCAGAAGCATTTCTGTCTATCTATCTATCTATTCCTGCTAGTTAATATTTTTGCAGAAGCATTTCTATTTATCTACATACATATATATATATATATATGTGTGTGTGTGTGTGTGTATGTGTGTATGTGTGTGTTTGTCTACATATATATTGTGTATGTGTGTGTGTGTGTATATAAAGTTAGCATTACTAGAGAATGAGGAACTGTCGTTAGACGCACACAAACACAGACATAGTCACACTAACCATGATATCCACCCCCCCCCCCCCTCTTCCTCCCCAACCTCTTCCTCACCCTTTTCTCACTGATACTTCATGGCGTAAGACTGCGTTCATACCACCTAAGTCTTCTTCTTCTTCTTCTGCTCCTTCTTCTTCTTCTTCTTCTTCTTCTTCTTCTTCTTCTTCTTCTTCTTCTTCTTCTTCTTCTTCTTCTTCTTCTTCTTCTTCTTCTTCTTCTTCTGCTTCTTTTTCTTCTTCTTCTGCTTTCGTTCGCTTGAAACAGATTATCTATATCTGCAATGTTGTCTCTAGTATAAATTTCACTGTGTTTTAAAATTAACTTAACGAGTTTGGCTTGCACCGGTGTTTCTCTTTGGCCAAAAGTTTTGCCTAATTATGTCGTATTTGGGACAATCTTGGATGACGTGATCTGCTATCGCAGGTGCCAATCCACATGTGCACATGGCTGTTTTGCCAATTTGAAATGTTTTGTTCATGTGGTTGCCAAGTCGATTGTGTCCTGTTCTAAGGCGTAGAATAATAACTTGCTCTAGTCTGCCCCTAATATGGTAATCGTCCTGTGCCGGTTTTAGTAGCTTACTGATTGATTTGATTATTCTCTTCTTCTACTGTTAACAGACTGGTACGTCAGGTTGTTCTTCATTTTCACCTTTCTTAGCTAGTTTGTCTGCTCTTTTATTTCCGGAAACTCCACGGTGGGAGCTATACACTGCATAGTTACCTTACACCGGTTACCTCGTTTGGAGACTAGTGTTCGTGTATCGGGTAATTTTCAAGATTCCATTGCTGAAGTACCGCTCTTGCATCTGTCTGGAATAGACGGGTTGTGAAATGTTAAATTATATTTAGCAGTTTCTCTGCTGTTATTTGCATGGTTTTGACTTCAGCATCATGTTTGTGACTGTGCTTTCCTGCTGGTATTTTGACTGTATATCTGGTATCATTTGGATGCTCAATGTACACTCCTGATCCTCCATTTCTGCTTGCTTTTTGTACTGACCCCTCCGTGTAGACACGAACACAAAGATCCTGTGGGTATTCATCATCAAGTAGTGGACTGGCAACTTATAATCCTCTTTTCAAGGGTTCCGATCTGGAATAGCAGATCTTTGGTTTGCCTGCAGAGTAATTGGGTCTGGTGAATGAAGCTGCTTTTGTTTTTATAGTCGCCCTATAGCTAGATTTTAGAATCTTTCTTTACCAGCGTGTTCGGAAACTTTTTTGCTTGTATTAGTATCTTAGTTTCTTTTCGTTCTGTCAGTGTTTGGGTCACGGTAGCAGCTAAAGGTGTTGAGCTCATCCAGCCTGTTTTGACTCTGATTGCTTGATTTTGCACCATGTCCAATTTTTTAATGTCGTTTTTGATGCTGAACTCAATACAGTAGACCCGTGTTCAAGGTGTGGTTGTACATTTTGTTGATAACTTTCCTAAGTATTTTCCCATTTGCCCCCCATGTGGTTCCACTTGGTTTTCTTTGTATAGCTATCTTCCTTCTGGCTTTGGTTGCTGCCTTGTTGATCTATTTTCTCCATGTTAACCTATCATTCAACATGACTCCGGGATATGTGGGCTCCTTTTCCTATCTTAGTGGTATTCAGTTTATCCAAATGATACCTAATTTTTGTTTTTGGAGAGGACGGAGAGACCTGTGCTTCACTTGTCTGTGTTGATGTTGACACAAAAGTATCAGCCTAAGTTTCCGTTGCGTCTATGGATCTTTGTAGCAGTCTAGTGGCCACTGTTGCAAATTTAACTGTGCACCATAGTACCAATTCATCAGCATAGATCCAAAAATACCATGAGGTGGTCCATCAACTAGCTATGTGATATAGACCACAATCAGTGTTGGGGCAAGGACATCACCTTGAGGAACACCATGGCGCAGGAAGACTTTCTCGCTCTTGAGTCCGTTTGTCTGCACTCGGCCTCTTCTGTTATACACGTATGCTTTCATCCATCTATACATATTACCATTCAACTTGTAGTTTCTCTGATTTTCCCAAAAATCGTATGATTGGACACAATAACAACGGGAGTAACATGATCAACGCGATACGATACAATAAGTGAAAACGTTAAACCGTGTTTTTATATTGCTTTTCAATAAAAATAACATTGAAACCGCATCACAATGGAAGTTATATTAGATGAATTTTTGCATTCTCTACTGTCCTTGGAAATATCACATGAGGATGATTTATTTATTTATTTTATTTTTTATCATTTTAAGTTTGCCGGTTTTTTTTTTTTTTAAACAGGCAATTTTACGTTTGGCAGTTTGCCGCTGCCATTTGAACAGTTGGTTCTCGTTACTCCGGTGGAGATCAACATAGAGTGGTCTGCTGTCTAATAACTGGCAGCTGAAATCGAACGGGCTACCTCAAAATTTTTAAGCTTGTTCGCAACTCCCGAACCACAGACACTAAAACAAGGAATACGCTTGTCTATTCGAAATTCCCCCCCCCCCCCACCCCCTTTTTTCCAACCCTCGTCTCGTCCTCTTTACAGAATGATGATGACCAATTATCATGCATGGCAGGAATGCAATTAAACTGGGCCAGTTTTTCTGATTGTCAAGTTTTTTTTTTTTTTTTTTTAGAAGAATGACGACAACACCACGGCAGGATGACAAAATGTGATAAATTGTCTTCAACTAAGTTAACTCGCGAAGAGAACCGATTACCAGTATCGTAATAAGTACGCCCACATTTTCTAGGCATGTCTTTAGAAGGTAAAAACTGAAATACATGATAAAACCAAGAGCTTTAAAAGGAACCTCCCCTGTGTGGGTTCCGGGGCCCCATTGTGGGGAAAACAAGAATAGACCCACTGCCTCCCCAAAAGCATGTTGTAAGAGTCAACTAATTGGGGAGCTTCCTTTGAAGACGGACTGCGTCTGCAGGAGAGGCAAGGAACCAACAGTCTGTATTCAAGAGAATGAGATTTGTAAAACTGATGCACACGCAACACTCAGGTTCTGGAGCAGGACTGCAGTTCAGTAGTAGACGAGCAACCAGAACCTTCCGCCAGAGTTTACAGCTGGTGAACGCGAAGAAGAAGAAGAAAAGGAACCTAAAAGCATGATAGAGATGAGCTGGGTTCAAAGACAGATTCTGGGCTCTTTGAGGTACTCGGGGCTAACATATTATTTTCATATTCGTAACAGGGTATTTAGGAGTGCAAGGAAATTGAGAAAGTTGATAGGCTTGCAGGTGAAGCTTCTGTAGAGAGCGGACGTGCTATGGACCAGACTGATAGTATGAATGCGCTATGTTAAGTAAGACGCTTACGAGAACCAAGTGGTGACTGTGAATCTATAACCATGATCAGACTGCAAGAACAACTTGTATAAAGGGGTGTGGCCAGGCAAAAGCCCTATGCAGGAAGTGAAAGAAGAGTAATAAACCAACACAAGGACTGGTGTCGCCAACCGCTACACGCTGTGCGATTTACTGAGGAAACGATTCGAGTACCAGTGGACTGAATGGTTCGATGTGCGAAAAGGGATAATCTATCAACTAACTAACTAGCATGACAGAAGACTGGCACCAGAGACTGAAATCGTGGATAAATACTACCACCACCACCACAAGGCACAGGTTCCTAATCTGTGAGTTGCGAAGATCAATACTGCTAGGTCGTAGGACAGTTGAGAGCTAAACAAATTGTCAAGAAAATAAAATAATATCGGGACGCAACTCGAGCAAAGTTTTGGAACCACTGTCCTAAGCCATGGAGTAGCAGAAGAAGGAAAACGGTCCGGTACTTGCGGTTCCTACCAGGACGTTTCCTAAGTAAAGATCAAACAAATTAATTCACTGAACAAAGATTATTACACGGAAGCTGAACGTGAATGGGGAGGGTGTGACCGAGGGTGGGGGAGTGACGACGCATAGAAACAATCGAACGTTTCGACAAAAGTCGTTGTCAACGAGCATCACACAAGAAGAAGCATAGGCAGTTTAATGTGTGTGACTTCCCGTGTGTAGAATGCTGTCTAGGATTCTTTTCATTATTTTTGTGGAAATTTGTTTTGCTCAATACCAGTTTCAGTACGTCATCATTACATTTATTTCATAGTCAAGGCTGTGATGTGAGAACGAACAGAACAACAACAATACATGTAGACAACAATATACAAAACAAAGCAAGATGCATGGCGGCTACCGGCCCTAACTCTTCAACATGCTTTTGTTTTTGACTTGATATTCATAGTATGCATATTATTACATGAACATAACATGCTTTATTGATGAAATACAACTGCTGCGTGAAAGATGAGAGTTTGAAAGGGCCGAATGTAAGACAGGCCTGCGTACCTAATTTGTAACCCTTTGAAAATAAAGTTCGTTCTATAGTTCGTTCGATCTTCCCCCCAGCCTGCCACCCCCGCCCTGCCTACATTGTGCAAAAGCAGTACATACAGGCAGTTATAGCGTGTTTATTTTTATTTTTTTCGGCGGGGGGGGGGGGGGGGGTGTATATTACTTCTGGAGGAAACATATCTTTCACTTTTCTTTCAGTTACTTCTGTCAGCTCGATTTGCATTCCCAGATTCTCCATTATCTGTATTGTATTCCTTACTTCATCTTCTTTTCTTCTTCTTCTTCTTCTTCTTCTTCTTCTTCTTCTTCTTCTTCTTCTTCTTCTTCTTCTTCTTCTTCTTCTTCTTCTTCTTCTTCTTCTTCTTCTTCTTCTTCTTCTTCTTCTTCTTCTTCTTCTTCTTCTTCTTCTTTTTCTTCTTCTCTACCACTTTGTACCTCATCGAAGTGTCGGGAAAGGGGGGGGGCAGGGGGGGGGGGGAGATGTTACATTTGTTGATAAGCTCTGTCAAGAGCACTATTAGGACTGATGGTAATTTCTGTAAGGCTGTTCCTAATGCCATCACTCCATCTTTTCCGAGGTCTTCCACTCGCTCTATACCCGTTGTAACGTTTTAGTGTGGCTAGCGGTGACAGACAGCACCAGGGAATTCTTGTAATTGTCCAAACCACTTCATTTGTTGTTCTTTGATGACCTGTAAGACTGGCTTTATTCCTAGTATTCGTCCGATTACGTGATGTCGTATTCTGTCGTTCCTTGAAACTCCTGCAGCTCTTCTAAGGCATTTCATCTCTGCTGTCACAATGTTACGTTCATCAGAGGATGAGAGTGTCCATGTTTGGCACTGATAGCATAGCGTTAGCCAAAAAATAGTTCTGATAAGATTCACTTTATCACTCCGGGGTATCGTTTGTGTATTTCTTACTGTGGAATAAAAGTCAGGAATAAAATACAGATAACTGAGACGCAGGGAGTGCAGATAGAGCTGACAGAAGTAACTGAAAAAGAAGTGAAAAATTTTAGCCACATTAAAATCAGTAACTTCGAAATACGAATTATACATGAAGGAAACGATGAAGACAAGCGAGCAAGGTGTAGACAGCGATACAAAAGGAACGTTTGAAGGCAAACGCTTATGGCATGAATGAGATGAGATGGCGGAGGGGAGAAGGAGGAAAGGAGAAAAAGGAGAGGAGAAAAAGAAGTGGAGGATGAGAATAGAGGGAAGCAGAAAAGGATGAGACGCAGAGGTGGTGAGGAAAAGGGGGAGATGATGAGGAGGAGCGGAAAAGGATAGGAGGATGGTGAGCGGAGAAGTAGTGAGGAGGAGAATGAGAAAAGGAGAAGAAAAACGTAGGAGGCAGACGATGATGGTGATGATGATCACACTGCAACAACAACTTAAAACAGAACTGTGC
>CAJHNH020002015.1:35000-57500 GCA_905116865.2 Candidula unifasciata
AGAAAGAAAGAAAGAAAGAAAGAAAGAAAGAAAGAAAGAAAGAAAGAAAGAAAGAAAGAAAGAAAGAAAGAAAGAAAGAAAGAAAGAAAGAAAGAAAGAAAGAAAGAAAGAAAGAAAGAAAGAAAGAAAATTTAAAAAGAAAGAAAGAAAATTTAAAAAGAAAGAAAGAAATTGAGAAAGAGGGAAAATAATTAAAGAAAAAAGAGAAAAAAAAAGGTAAGAAAAAAGAATGAAAAAGAAGGAAAGAAACAGACAGACAGACAGACAGACAGACAGACAGACAGACAGACAGACAGACAGACAGACAGACAGACAGACAGACAGACAGACAGACAGACAGACAGACAGACAGACAGACAGAGGCAGACCAGCCGATGCATATGCGTATCAACCTACATGTGCTCAAGCATGTGAAACAATGGATGGTTTCTGTTAGACAGATGATGGATTTGTGAATTGATCGATTGAAAGATTGACGAACGAACAAATCAATGGGAAAACATTTACACAGGACAATAACCGGCAAGCGGGAAGAAAATAAAAAGTCTGTTCACAAAAGTTGATGAAGATACAAAAATGCAATAGGACATTACATACAACGTTCTTTTCCCCACCTGTTTCTTGTTTGTCTGTAGGTTAGGTTAGTTGCTTATCCTATACATGACGTTGCAGAACCAAACTCCAATACCCCCTGGCTGTTGCGTGGTTTTTCTAGGCAAATTTACGTCCAGTAGTTTGCCATTGTCTGCTAGATGGTCGGCTTTCTTGATACCACTGTCGAAACCTACGGAAGGCGCATGGCCCGCAGCTGGGATCGAACCCGGCGTGCCGGCATTACGAAGCGTTCGCATCGACTTAGTCACAGAGCCAACTGTTTGTCTATACATGTTCTATTTCGGCTTCTCTTCATCGCTGTTATCTTTTCTCAAAAGAGTGCCGTCGATAGTTCGGCCTCGCTTCTTTGGTCTGCTCTGGAACAATGACACGCCTTGTACATCAGATGAATTGAAGGAAGTGATTCGTGACAAATCCCTTAAATTAACAGACCTGCCAGATGTTTGTTTGTTAGTTTTTCCATGATTATTATGAAATGTTATCTTTTGGTATGTTGAATGTTAAATTAAGAATCAACATCATATCACACGGTCTCCATCTTCAGCAGCAAGATAATGGTTCCAATTCCGATGGCAGCAGTAACTGTGTGATTGTTTATCCGTCTCGCCTTCCTTTGAATTTTGAGCGTCGGCCAAATCCCATGGTGATCTTCTTATACACGGCAGCCTACTAATAAATTTACTTAATAGCGAAAACTAACGATTCAATGTGTTCCCCCTGACTAGCCTAGCCCTACTGGTTTCAATAATATTGTAAGGCCGCCTCCGTGGCGAAGTGGTCAAGTTATTTGCCTTGCACTCTGAAGGCCACGGATTGGTTACAGCCGGTCGGCTCTCGAATGTAATTTATCTGGAGACCCAAGTATCTTCACCGGAGCTACGTGGATCGTGCTTGATGTGATACTCTCAGCAGGTGGTTAGTCGTTCTAGGAGAGAGACCGAGCCGTATGGGATACAACCTGGTACCATGACGTCGATCTTTTCGACTTTTTTACCTTTAAAAACATACATACGCTGTTCTCTTTTCGTGACCTATGAAAACTTGAATAATGGATAATGTACTTCCAATGCGGGCAATAATTCTCTCTGGGTCAATTTCTTTGAATAAATCTTCATTACAGATTTCGTCTCTCTCTCTCTCTCTCTCTCTCTCTCTCTCTCTCTCTCTCTCTCTCTCTCTCTCTCTCTCTCTCTCTCTCTCTCTCTCTCTCTCTCTCTCTCTCTCTCTCTCTATGGGGTTTCAGTCAAGTGTCTTTTTAAAAAAAATCTCTGCAGTTTCCTGGTAATTTTTCATTAATCTGTTGCCTCCTTGACCCTCTAACTTGCTTCTTGTCACAGCGATTGCAGGTCGTCCTCTAGTTATGTTCAGATCAAAGAATGTGAATTGTCGCTTTCTTATGCGGGTAATCAGTTCTCTCAGCGAGTTCATTTAGTAAAAAAGCATTTTAATTTCTTCTTCTTTTTTCTTCTTCTGTTTACTTCTTCTTTCTTCTTCTTTTTCCTTTTTCTTCTTTCTTAATCTTCTTTTTTTTTTTCTTTTTTTTTTTTTTTTTGATCCTCTTTCTTCCTTTTTTTTCTACTTCTTCTTTTTCTTCTTCTTCTTCTTCTGTCTTTTTCCCTTTTCTTCTTTCTTCTTTTTCTTTTTCTTCTTTCTTCTTCTTTTTCGTCGTCTTCTTCTTCTTCTTCTTTTTATTATTATTATAAATATTATTATTATTATTATTATTATTATTATTATTATTATTATTATTATTATTATTATTATCATTATTATGTTCTTCCTTTTCCTTCGTTTTGTTCCCTTCTTTTCTGCTCCTGGAATGCCCCAGTCAGTCGAATATAGTTATACTGTGATTACAGCCCGTTGTAATCAACTTTCCTGTGTAGGTGGCCTCTGATTAATTGACTAACCTTTCAAATTACAGGAAATATCACACACAGTTATGCCCTACCAATGTCTTTGGGATCTACGGAAGTGCATAGACTAGACTCCTGCCCGTCAGTTCAAAGGTTCTGGGTGTAAATTCGTACCTTAACTGCAATTTTTCATTTACTTTCTATTCCAAGTTGACCAAACATGAATACCAAGACATGCTCTGGTGACGATAGGTATCGTACTTTGACCAGGTCAAATGTCATAGAGGCGTGGAGAGACCGGACATGGAAGGCACAGTTTTCGGAAAACGAGCTAGAAGCAGCCCTCCGCGAAGTTGGGCACAAGACACTGAAGAAGCATTAACTATGAAAGTACATAGGAGAATTTGCTAGAGCAAGAAAGACTGTCAGGCATAACGTGACGACAGAGACATTTTTTAACACAGCATTGCGGTACGATATGTTTGTAATTATTGTTGTGTTTGTTATTTACCTATGCTTGGTTAATATATAATTATATAACCTATAGTGACATTTTAATCGTTTGAGACGAATTATGTCCGTATTCCACAGTTGTGGATATTTAGGTTGTTGGTTCTGTATTAATATCCTACCCCAGATGACGTCACAGGACAGTCCAACATTTTAAAGGGTGACATAACTGTGTTTCCCTGTTTTCTGACGCTTTTAACGACCCCAAAACATCTAGAACTGGCCCTAACCCACCTAAGTGCCACAACAGAGTGCTGCCTAGTTTTCTCGCAAGCATGCAGCCTAGGTCTTACGACTGCATGCAGCCTAGGTCTTACGACTGCATGCAGCCTAGGTCTTACGACTGCATGCAGCCTAGGTCTTACGACTGCATGCAGCCTAGGTCTTACGATTGCATGCAGCCTAGGTCTTACGACTGCATGCAGCCTAGGTCTTACGACTGCATGCAGCCTAGGTCTTACGACTGCATGCAGCCTAGGTCTTACGACTGCATGCAGCCTAGGTCTTACGACTGCATGCAGCCTAGGTCTTACGACTGCATGCAGCCTAGGTCTTACGACTGCATGCAGCCTAGGTCTTACGACTGCATGCAGCCTAGGTCTTACGACTGCATGCAGCCTAGGTCTTACGACTGCATGCAGCCTAGGTCTTACGACTGCATGCAGCCTAGGTCTTACGACTGCATGCAGCCTAGGTCTTACGACTGCATGTCTTTACAGCCTAGGTCTTACGACTGCATGCAGCCTAGGTCTTACGACTGCATGCAGCCCTACGACTGCATGCAGGTCTTACGACTGCATGCAGCCTAGGTCTTACGACTGCATGCAGCCTAGGTCTTACGACTGCATGCAGCCTAGGTCTTACGACTGCATGCAGCCTAGGTCTTACGACTGCATGCAGCCTATCTACCACCCCCTGAAATATTAGACTGTCAGGTGAACTGTGGAGTTTCCCAATTTGGGGTAGGATATAAATAAAGCACCAAGTCGTCCCCTTGTGGGATGCAATTTTTCGTTATTTTGCAGCCCCACCCTAGCTGTTGCCAGGGGCCCTAATATAACCTAACAGTTGAACGGGTTTTCCGGGACCTCTCAACGGGTGATCTCCATCCGCATGGTAACACTTTGTGTCACCGGGTGTTTATCACTCTGTGTGGTGGTCTGGTGGGGTAAAACATACTTACTTACTTACAGTTGTGGATTTACAAACTCTGCGTTAGACATGGTCAACGTAGACACCTTTTTTTAGAGTTGCCTAGCTTGTCGTGTATCTTAGTACTCTTGCTTCCAAAGCGAGGTGCACCCGCTATTTGGAGGTGAAAGGTTCGATTCCCGGTACGGTAACTACAGCTTTCGATTTCTTTGCACTAATTTAATGCTGAGTCCCTCCAAAAAAAAATATCTGGCACAATATGTAAAACCATAGCGCCAAGAATGTCAAACGTGTCCTTTACTTCTTTATTTTTAAACCGTTCTCTTAGGGGGTTGCGTGGCCTTGGGGCATGGTGTCAGTCTCGAGTGCTAGAGGTTCCGGTTTAAATTCCCGTTAAGGGCTGGGATTTTTGCACGTCGACTTGGGCTTCTAGTTATTCCCACTGGTCACTGGGTAGTGAGATCGGACCCCCGTGTGCATTGTCGTGCACGTAAAAAAAAAAAAAAAATTCTTTGGCAGTTGGAAATCGAAAAGAGTAGTAGCCTAACAGCGTTGACCAGGAAAAATTTTGAGTTGAAAATCTACCCAAAGAATTTCAGTATTCTCGCCGGTGCTACAGAGCCTGTGTACTGTGCCGAGCTTCTTCAGACTCAGACTTGAGTTAGAAGAAGAACGCAGCACTTATAGGTTACCCCCGTGTGCCATGACGTTTATCATTTGTTCAAACCTCAAGCCTCAAACTCTTCTAGTAGAGATCTAATTTATTTCTAAAGCGCAAGAGTATGGCTAAAAGTACATCGTGCCATGCAGACCGCTTTAATGTAGTTAGATTACAGACGGCTATCAGAAAGTGCCAGCCAATAGGCAGGCAGACACTGGTAAATGGGTTCCTAATTTTCCGACAGGGACTAATTGCATTTTAAGTAGAAACAGGCAAGAACAAAACAAAAAACCACTATCGAGAGTGTATTCATAAATAACTAATGTACTGTACCGTTGATGTTGGTAGCTCTGTGTGGGTAAGCAGAAAAGCCATATTTCTCCCAGATTTACGGTATTTATCATGGAATCAAGGTCAAAAGGTTGCGATATCCAGAATACCGAGCCTAAGGGTTAACAACTCGTGGCTTCTGGATACTAAAAAAAAAAAAAAACAGTAACTGACAGTAATATCTTGGTCAAGCAATAATGGATAATGGCAGATACGGAAAAAAAAGAGAGTAGAATGGCAACCACATCTTTAACTGAAAGGGACAAATTATTGACTTCTAGAGAGATAAACAATACATTAAAAAATTAGAAATGTCTAACGTAGAGCTTGAATCCACAACTATAAAATACGGACATACATCTTTTCTTCTTCTTCTTCTTCTTCTTCTTCTTCTTCTTCTTCTTCTTCTTCTTCTTCTTCTTTGTCTTCGTCTTCGTCTTCGTCTTCGTCTTCGTCTTCTTCTTCTTCTTCTTCTTCTTCTTCTTCTTCTTCTTCTTCTTCTTCTTCTTTTCTTCTTCTTCTTCTTCTTCTTCTTCTTCTTCTTCATCATCTTCATATTCATCATCATCTTGTCCTTCTTCTTGTTCTTGTTCTTCATCTTCTTCTTCTTCTTCTTCTTCTTCTTCTTCTTCTTCTTCTTCTTCTTCTTCTTCTTCTTCTTCTTCTTCTTCTTCTTCTTCTTCTTCGTCTTCTTCTTCGTCTTCGTCTTCGTCTTCGTCTTCTTCTTCCTCTTCTTCTTCTTCTTCTTCTTCTTGTTCTTTTTCTTGTTCTTCTTCTTCTTCTTCTTCTTCTTCATCTTCTTCATCATCTTCTTCTTCATCTTCTTTTCTTCTTCTTCTTTTTCTTTTTCTTCTTCTTCTTCTCCTTCTGTTGTCTGAGCCCTTCAGGTTCATTGCTGCAAATATCACCCGCCTCCATTCTTTTTTATGGCTGGCCTTCTTTTTCCAGTTTGAACACTAAGTTTTTGTAGGTTTGTCTGGATATTATTTCTCCATTGCCTTCTTGGTGTGCCTTCTGGTCAACAATCATTCAGCTGCTTTGCACACAGTTCTTACCTCTCTGTCATCTAACCTTCCCTCAATCTGCCCCAGCCATTTCAGTCTATTAGCCCTCACGATGCCAGTGATCAGTAGACATTTAACAGGATTATGAATTTGGTTATTTCTTATTACTTTCCGTTCCTGTCTATTTGGATCTTTCATGGGTCCGAAGAATGTTGCTTTGATACAACGAACATTTTAAAGATGTGTTTATTCTTGTTATTCATAACTGTTATTGAAGATCATGGATTTATGCAAGATTATTATGTTCCAGCTTTTATGAATCAATAGTTTCCTAGATTCAAGTCGTCTAATCATGTCCTGCCCATGTCTCCTATTCTTTCACACTCTCCCTAGCTCCGCTTATCCGTGCTCTAATTCCCTTGCTTTGCATACTTTTTTCCCTAAAGCTTTTTTTTAACTAAAATCTTTCCTGAATCTAACCTTAAATATTGCCAATAATAATCTCACCAATTTTAAAATGTGACCATAACGTCATCTATTCATTAACCCATTTTGCTGCCATATATCAGTTAGGGCTCTCAGTTCAATCCTTCATTACATTCTGTATAATACAATTTTACAAAGTAGTGTGTCCTCTAGCCTTTCCTATTAGCGTTCGTTGAAGGTTTTTTCTCTTTGATGACCTCTCTTCCTCAATCCATTAGTTTCAAATTTCCTAATCTTAGTGATTCTTTGTCCATTTTATCTCAGAATTTGCCCAACACATTGTTTTCCTTTTTTCCCCTCTTATAATACATTTTACCAGCGGTCGCTCAGACATTTCTCCATTCTTCGCCTTTCTCGAATCGATCACAAATAATGTTCAGTGGCGTGGTTGGTGTTTTCTTCAATGTATTAAAAATTATGTCCATTGGTTTTCTTTTTTTATGTTTATTCAGCTCACTCATTGCTTCCTGAAAAAAAAAAAATACATCGAAAGCTTCAAAGTTCTCTGCAGCTGTTTCGTTCAAGTTCCAAAGGATGAGGTCTATGTAGTGGTTGCTCGTTTCCGCAGTTCAGCATTGCAGTTATTGAAGTTAGGAATGTTTGATTCTCTCAAAGCAACTTTTCGACGACTGCATTCTTTGGTCGAACTTTTATTTTAAAATCTTGGATTTTATTAAATGATTTGGAAAGTTGTGAATTTAGTCAATGGTCTTTCCTTTCATATTAACAATGTTTTGAGTTCTGCAATCACAAGAAGTCGTTGGCTGCTGCTGCCTTGTCTTCTTCTCCTCCTCTTCTCTTCCTCCTGTTTTCATCCCTCTCTCCGCGTCTTCTTTTCTTCTTCTTCTTCTTCTTTTTCTTCTTCTTCTTCTTCTTTTTCGTCTTCTTCTTCTTCTTTTTCTTCTTCTTCTTTTCCTACTACTACTACTTCTTCTTGTTCTCCTTCTTCTTCCTCACCTCCATCTTCTTCCTCGTCTTATATTTCCCTGATTTTTTTATAGCATGCCTTGCAAAGGTAAGCAGAAATTGAACGCAGCAGAAGCAGCAGCAGCAGCAGAAGGAATTAAGAAAAAGAAGAAGAAGAAGAAGAAGAAGAAGAAGAAGAAGAAGAAGAAGAAGAAGAAGAAGAAGAAGAAGAAGAAGAAGAAGAAGAAGAAGAAGAAGAAGAAGAAGAAGAAGAAGAAGAAGAAGAAGAAGAAGAAGAAGAAGAAGAAGAAGAAGAAGAAGAAGAAGAAGAAGAACAACAACAACAACAACAACAACAACAACAACAACAACAACAACCACAACAACAACAACAACAACCAAGAACAACAACAACAAATGTAGGAAGGAGAAGAGAAAGAGGATGATGTACGCAATCATGTACAGTTTCGTAACACCTGCATGAGAGTTGACAGAAACCTGTCTTATTTGTTCGTTTATATTTCGCCTCTGACGTAACTGCATCGTACACTGTATAGTGAAGTGCTCCGTCTGGTATCTGCACCTTTCAGCCGACTTTTTCAGGAGACATCTGTAAACTGGGTTAGCCGTCAGGGTCATCAGATGCGCGATGTAAGACAGAAACGGCAACAAACATTAATCTTACGCAATATGTCGGGTAATTAATTTGTACAGGGTATAAGAAACGTATTGTAATTAAAGTCTGACATAAAGTCGGTTGAAAGGCAATTGTTTAGATTGCTGTTTATAGATAAAGATGCACTTTTCCCACCTTAGGTGTTAATCTTTTCCTAATCAATTAAGACAGACAGACAGACAGACAGACAGACAGACAGACAGACAGACAGACAGACAGACAGACAGACAGACAGACAGACAGACAGACAGACAGACAGACAGACAGACAGACAGACAGACAGACAGACAGACAGACAGACAGACAGACAGACAGACAGACAGACAGACAGACAGACAGACAGACAGACAGACAGACAGACAGACAGACAGACAGACAGACAGACAGACAGACAGACAGACAGACAGACAGACAGACAGACAGGCGAGGTAAACTAAAAGCCTCGTTGATAATTGCACCTTATATTCCATGCAGAAGAGGAGACATTGTTAACTTTTGTAAGAAAACAAAATGAAAACTTCACATACAAATTAGAATACGGAGCTCTATAGGCAGTCACTATATTTGAAACACAATAGAATCGTTCTTGTAAAGAGCTGCTGAGAATGACAGGTGAAAGTGTTTGAACGTTTTTATAGATGTTTTAGAAAGTTAAGAATCAACACCAGTGTGCTATGTACTTAAATTATTGATGCTTCATCTGACACTGGTTTGTACAGTAAACCATATATTCGTTCTTCAATCAACTATACACGCACGTCAGTTACTAACAAGTTACACCCGACCATATCATTAGTTTTGCTGTTAGGACATCTTTACTATGGGGACATGAAAAGCGCAGGGAGCCGTGGTGGTGTAGTGGCTCATTTGCAAAGATCGTGGGTTCAAATCCGAATGGAGCGGAACCTTTATCCAAAATGACTTTCGCTAGCATGTCGACCCAGCCATAAATGGTATTAGTAAAGTCATTAGAAGTAAAGGCGGCCGGTGTGACGTTGACTACATCACCCAAAGAGTGTCTGAAATATATCATATATGGCCCTGAACTCACTAAACTGTTCCTCTATGGCTCCAGTATGAGAACCGCTGAAAATTATACGTATACAGAACTATGAAATATAGATGTGTAGCATTATATTCCAAATATGCAGCGTCCGTGGCTTAGGCGTTGCGAGTCCGACTCGTAATTCCAACGTACTGCGATCGAAACCCACTCCTGGCTGCGTGGATTTTTATCGTGGTATGGGGCGTCGCAGGTCGACCCAGCCTAAAATGGGTACCAGGAAGGGCTGTCCCCGGGAAGTAAAGACAACCGGCGTAATGCTGACCACATTTCCCATCTAGTGCCGATGGTCTGTAAAAATATGGTCGCTCTTTCCATTTCCCCAGTATGCCTAAAGGCATGGAAAGGGATCTTTACTTTTTTTTTATTGCATGCCAAATAGATCTGAAAGCGTGCAAGAGGATCCTGAATCCTCACAGTGAATAATTTTACCCACTTACACACATTCTCTCACGAAAATTTGTCTAATCTATCTCATTCTCTTTTTTTTTTTTTATTCCATACATACATACTTCTTCAAACACCGTCTCTCACCCACTCACTCACTCACTCACTCACTCACTCACTCACTCACTCACTCACTCACTCACTCACTCACTCACTCACTCACTCACTCACTCACTCACTCACTCACTCACTCACTCACTCACTCACTCAATTACACACACTCTCTTTCTCTCTGTATTTATTTCTCTCTCTAAATATATCGCACAGTCGCAGACACATACCCTTAAACAAAGTTTCTCTCTCTTTTTCTTTTACAGACACACACACTCACTCTTACAGATACACAATCTCTTACATATACACAATGTATGCATTTGTAGCTGTATAAGTATGTGGATGTATGTGTGTGTATTTAGGTATGTATGCAAGTATGTATGTATGTGTGTAAAGATGTAGGTGTATGTATTGATATGTTTATGTATGCATGTATGTGTATGTGTATATGTATGTGTGTAGGTATGTTTGCATGTGAGTGTAAATGTGTGGTTGTGGGTGTCTGTACATGTAATTGTATGTGTGTGTATGCATGCATGCATGTGTAGATGTGTATGTAGGGAATGTGTGTGTGCATATATGTCCATATATGTATGTGTGTGTCTTTTGTTTGTGTATGTATGTAGATGCGTTTATGTATGTATGTATTAGGTATGCCTGTATATGAGTGTGCATGCATGAGATTGTGAGAGTATATATATGTGTGTGTGTGAGTGTGTAAGATTGTGTACACATGATGTGTGTATGCATTATTCTATAATGTCTATTTCTTTATTATATCCATAACATGCAATATAGATAACCGGCATTGGTACTCTGAAAAATGAGTGCAAAGAAGGGCCGAATGTCTAACGTGGCTGCGTGTCCAATTTGTAACCCTTTGAAAATAAAGTTTGTTTTGTTCATTCGTGTTTCATTCTCTCTCGCGCGCGCTGTCTCTCTCTCTCTCTCTCTCTCTCTCTCTCTCTCTCTCTCTCTCTCTCTCTCTCTCTCTCTCTCTCTCTCTTTATTTCTCTCATTCATGTACACTTGTGCTTTTACTCACACTCTCATTTTCTTACGCACACGCGATTTCTCTAACCCACTAACTTTCAGTATTTTCTTCACTCTCTTTCACAGTCTCACTGTCATACATTAACATAAAGATGCACTTATACATCTTCTCTCACTATCTCCCGCAGACTCATAAACACACTCTCTACACACTTATCTTTTTCTCATTTATACATAAACTTTAACACTCTCTCTTTCTCTCTATTTCACTCTCTCTCTATGTCACTCTCTCTCTCTATTTAACTCTCTCTCTCTCTCTCTCAGACTCAAACACAAAACCCCTCTTTCCCTCTCTCTTCCTCCTTCTCTCTCTCTCTCTTTCTCTCTCTCTCTCTCTCTCTCTCTCTCTCTCTCTCTCTCTCTCTCTCTCTCTCTGACACAGAGGCATTCATATCCACTGTGCCTCCCCTAGCACTCCATCACTGATGTGGTTTCACTAGAGTCTGTGATCTTTTTGATGAGTCTCTTCGAGTCTAATGATGTATACAACAGGCCGTACAAATCCATTTATCAGAGCTTAAAAACATAGAATCTCTACTCCCTTCGGGGGCATTATTACAGTTTTTAATGTATTAAACCAGCGTCTGTTTTACCCGGGAAAAAATGTATTGAATCTATATCAGTGTCTAGTTTGAAGCCACTCTGTTAGCCTGTCCCCGGGGGAATCTATTTCCTTGGAAGTAAATGTGGGGTATCTGCCCTTTGATTCGCAAGCATCAGAGGAGATAATTTAGCTGTATAATTAATGTTAACTTATCTCCCCTGTTGTACATCATTGCTGAAGAATAAAAAATAAAAAAAAACAATTACTGAATAAATTGTTGTAGGCGCATTTTACTGTGGTTGCTACAACCAATGTTGTATCTACTTCCTGTTATATTTTTAACAACGCAGTAACGCAAAAAAAGATCGTTACAGTGAGAGGGAGAATGGTGCCGTGGGAATTACTAAACGATGTTGTTGACACTTTATGCCCGTGTTCCGCAAAATGGGCTTCGAAATGATAGTGCCCTTAATCGTACTTTCAAAAGAGGGGAAAAAAAAAATGGGGGGGTGGGGGGGGGGGGGGGGCTGGTTGCAAGAACTTTCAGTGGTAGGAGCCCCAAGTGCAGCTGGGGTATTGAAAAATGAAAAAAAAAAATAGAATAAGGCAGTGATTGGGAGAAGTACAAAATGTGGAAAAGAGGAAAAGAATATGTTGGTTATCGCTTCGTACCTGTTACAAGGAGGTCTAAAATATTATATTCGTAGTGACTGCTCAGTTTTAAAACTAAACAAAGAAATGTTCGGTCATTAGAAGTCAGGTAATTCTTTTTCATTATCACTGCTGTAAATGCTATCTTTGTCCGTTTATTTTTCTTACCTCTCCCATATTTTTCACACTGTATGGAAAAGGGGTCGGGGGGGGGGGAGGGGGAGGAGGGGTGGGCGGCTGAGCAGAACATTTTACTAGTATGAGCTAGCGCACAAATAATTCCTGTACCAATGATTGGTTAAAGTTAAGACAGCCGGTCAGTCAGTAAAATTGAGAAAGAGAGAGAGAGGGACGAAGACCCTCAGAGCAGTCTAAAAAGTCTTTTCCTAACTGGCATAATTGCCATTACTAAATGATTTCACCAATAGGCATTTTTTTTTTTTTTTCAGATGTAATCATTGGACAGCAATGGAAAATACCATCAACAGCTTCCTAACCACTTTAAACGTCAGCAGAGAAAGTAGACAGGCAGTGAGTCTCACACTAGAGAAACCCGTATTACTGCAACAGGCTTTCGCTTTCGCCATATAAATTAATAATACGCTTCTTCTTCTTCTTCTTCTTCTTCTTCTTCTTCTTCAGCATTCCAAGCCCTTGAGGTTCATTGCTGTAGTATCACCCACCTTCATTCATCTCTCTGATTGGCCTTCTTCAGCATTCCAAGCCTTTGAGGTTCACTGCTGTAGATATCAACCGCCTCCATTCATCTCTCTTGTTGGCTTTCTCTTTCCAGTTGGTGACCCCAAGTGTTTGCAGGTCTGCCTGGACATTATCTATTCATCGTCTTCTTTATTTGCCTCGTGGTCTACGACAATTCATCTCCCTTGTGAATAGTTGCTAACTTCTCTATCATATGACATTCTTTCAATATGCCCCAACCATTTCAGTTAAATAATACTCATAATGTTATAAAATCAATACATATTTTATACGGATACCCACACAGACCTTAGAGCTATCCTCCACACCAATCAAACATAGATGCAAAAATTACATATTTAAAAAAAAATAATAATACCTAAAACTGATATAAAGACTTCATTTCATGAAAAATAAAACAGTATGGAATATAATTGGAATTTAGTATAAAGCATTAGGAAAAGTATATATTGAAACAGTTAGGCTCATTAAATATGTTTCAAACTCATGGGCTAATGCTGCGAAAATTAACTTGTGAAATGCAAAACATTTAGCAAGAGAAACACACAGACAACATGCAAAACAAAGAAACTAACATGATAATGTGTAATATTCTCATGTCAGAACAATAGCCGAGCTATCAAGACATATCCAGTACGGTTCTAGAAGCCTTGTGAAAAATCTTAACCATAACAACAACAATCGAACTGAGTCTCTTGCAAAACCCATGTCAGTTCTTATGCCGAAGAATCAGTACCACACATAACCGGAGACGTACGTTCACAGATGGTTTTGCTCGAGGTCACAAGATACGAGGTGGAATCTTCTTACATATTTTTAATGGCAATACAGATAAACATACAAAAACGCCGATAGAGAGCATCAAACTGCCTTTCATTTGTGCAGATTCATAACAGGCAAATTTGTTTGAAGTTTGAACAACAGATCAACATCATGGCACACTGGTAGTAACCCATAAGTGCTCCGTTCTTCATCTAACTCAAGTCTGAGTCTGAAGAAGCTCGGCACAGTGCACAGGCTCTGTAGCTCTTGCGAGGATCCTGAAATACTTTGGATAGATTTTCAACTCCAAATTTTTCCCGGGCAACGCCGTTAGGCTACTCTTTTCGATTTTCAACTGCCAAGGGATTTTTGTTTACGTGCGCGACAATGCACACGGGGGTTCGATCTCACTACGCAGAGACCAGGGGAAATTACTAGAAGTCCAAGTCCACGTAAAAAAGTCTCAGCCCTTACCGGGGATTGACCCCGGAACTAGCACTCGAGGCGGACACCATGCATTGAAACCACACAGCCTCCAAAACAGACAAGCAGAACTAAACAATGCAGCTGTCATTTGTACACTCGACACTGGCCATCTCTGTCATTGTATGCCCTAGAGGAACCGCATCTTATATGACATTTTTATTTTAAATTGTCATAATCAGATGAGTTTTAAGGCAACTGAGAAATGGTTTTTAAGACAAATGTTGCGAGTACCTTCGACTGCCATAATAAAGCCCCACTCTGGCTTTTGCCAGGGGCCGGAATATAGGCAGGCCATAAAAATGGGCCAATTGTCTGAACGTGGTTTCTGGGACCTCTCCACGGTGATCCTCATCCACATGGTGGCACTTTGTGTCATCGGGTGTTTATCGCTTGTGTGATGTCCTGGTTTGGTAGAAAGTCGTCGTCGTTGCCATAATAACTAAAAATGATTGCCTTGAAATTGCAAATGAAATTAGAACATTATATACAACAATGAGAAGGAGACAGAAAGTTCTTTAGTCATGTGATGAGAAGAGGAGCACTGGAAAAAAATCGTGACGACTGGAAAGATCACTGGTAGAAGAGACCTAGGCAGAACAAAAGAAATGATGGAGAATGGCTTAAGAGGGAATATCGTCAATGGAATTCACCTAGAACACCAAAGACCGAGATCTGCGTAGATGCATGAACGCCTACACCAGCTGGCCAGGCACTTGATGATAATAATCTTATTCAGCCCTATTCATATTAGAGCTTTGAAGGGCCGAAGAAACCTTCAAAGGAATCAAGGAAGCTAAATTCAGAAGAACAAAAATAACAAAAGTCAGTATAACCAGAGGACAGTTGAAAAAGTTTGGCATTTAATAAGCGGATTATAATTTTTCAGACTGTGAAAGAGGTCAGAGTCAACTTACAGCACTCGTTTACAGTATGGGTCTCGCTGACACTGCCGCATACGGTTATGGTGCACCAAAGCAAATTACAGGGCATAAGCTAAAGATTACCCAGACTGTTCCAGTCACAAGGAAGAAATATGGCCAAAAGGAGCGACCCTACAAGATAAACTATAGGGTACCGGTGAAAAGCTAAAGGGCTATGTCTTGTTTCTGACACGTGATAGAATGATACCTAGCAGACGCCGATTGCTGGGAAATGACTAATATTTGGCTCCGACACATTAATTTTCAGATGCTATGTGAATGTTGCTACATTTCTATGTGTATGTATCATCATTGTCATTGGCACCTTTCCGTCTTTCAAGACGATAGTGTTATACTGCGCTATGAGCAGACATGAGACTCACAGCCCATGGCGATGGCGAGTGTGACTAGCAAGACCCGCCCGTGTCAAGAAAAGTCTTCTACAAGGATAGCATGGGATTTCAGGACCATTGTTGTCAACATTTATGTTTAATCCGTTTCTTTTCAGACGCTCAGCTCTCATCCTTTTTGCAATCATTACTTCCTCCAGTCTCATTTCCTTCCTGATATGCCCTTTCCACACAACACGGTCCATGGCATTTTGTTCCCAAGAGTCCGCCTCAATACCTGTATCATTCATTTCATTTCTTTATAACGTAGCAGAGGTCGGCCTCGACATCTTCTTCCTGTCTTTAATTCACCATAAAGGATGTTCTTAGGGACTCTGCCATCCTCCATTCTCTAGGTGTGACCCAGCCACCTGAACCTTTGTAGACTGAGCATGGAAAAGACTGTTGTAGTACCTGCTCTTTCCAGTATCTCAGTATTTGTGATTTTGTCCCGCCACTTAATGCCAAGTATTCTTCTTAGGCATCGCATGTGAAAGCTATTAAGCTGTCTCTCCTGGTGCAAATAGGTTGGCCAAGTTTCACTGCCATAAAGCTGAGTGCTGAGAACACAAGCGTGAAAGACAAAGGTTTTTGTATGTATATTTATAGGGTTAAAGGCGTTTCATGTCAGTGACTGGGTAGCCCACTGGGTTTCGGGTAGACGAGGTTGTCACCGGTCGGAGGAGATGTGGGTCTGACGGTTCTTAATTTATAACGTACCCCAAACATGAAATCCCCTGGGAAATCCACAGCTGACCTGACAGTCCATTATTTCAAGGGGTGCAGGTGTGCTGTTGTATGCTGCTTTTTTTTTTTTTTTTTTTAGTCTTCTAATCTAACCCTTTCTAATCCTAACCCTAACCCTAACCCTAAACTTGGCTGTAGAGAAACCGCGAGAAACTACAACCTGAACACCCTAGAATTTATTGGGAATGTCTCCCGTGACGTTGTCGTGACGTCAGGGGTAAGTTATAAATTAAGTACCGGTCTGTCTTCTTTGATAGCATCAACACTGCAAGTGTCCGTTTTACAAGGCCAGTCGGTGTCAAGCAATGCTTAGCATTTTATGTGGCGCTAATAACCTGGTTACAATTATAACCTTAAGCTCCCCTTTTTTTTTGCAAAGCAAGCCAAGCAAGTTCAAAGCGTTCTATTTACAACATATTCCTAAACTATGTTATGAATATTGAGGATTATCATACAACTCATCGGACAGCCCCTTTCGTGCTCCAGTCTCCTCCAGACTAGCTCGTTAAACATAAATTGACCGATCACTGCCCCCTTCTGTGTTGAATAAAATTAAACATCTTTTGTCCTTAGAGAAAATGTTCATATCTGGCAGGTCCAAACTGCACCAACTATCTGGCAGGTCCAAACTGCACCAACTATCTGGCAGGTCAAACTGCACCAACTATCTGGTAGGTCCAAACTGCACCAACTATCGGGTAGGTCCAAACTGCACCAACTATCTGGTAGGTCCAAACTGCACCAACTATCTGGCAGTTTCAAACTGCACCAACTATCCGGCAGGTCCAAACTGCACCAACTATCTGGCAGGTCCAAACTGCACCAACTATCTGGCAGGTCCAAACTGCACCAACTATCTGGCAGGTCCAAACTGCACCAACTATCTGGCAGGTCCAAACTGCACAAAATATCTGGCAGGTCCAAACTGCACCAACTATCCGGCAGGTCCAAACTGCAGCAACTATCTTGTAGGTCCAAACTGCACCAACTATCTGGCAGGTCCAAACTGCACTAAGTATCTGGCAGGTCCAAACTGCAGCAACTATCTGGTAGGTCCAAACTGCACCAACTATCTGGCAGGTCCAAACTGCACTAAGTATCTGGCAGGTCCAAACTGCACCAACTATCTGGCAGGTCCAAACTGCACCATCTATCTGGCAGGTCCAAACTACACCAACTATCTGGCAGGTCCAAACTGCACCAACTATCCACAAGCCCTGAAAGGGTAAGGAAGTCATACCTGTCACCGAAATTGACTTCGTTATGCGTCTCTAGCAGGACACTGATGGCATTATTCCCAACTAGTGCCTTTATGGCTATAATAGACGCACTCTCCGCCAGATCACTTGCACGCTCATTGCCTGGAATATCCGCATGGACTGGGGGAAAAAAAGACAAAGCTTAGACTCTTCATTCACGATATCATTTATGAAACAAACTATTTTTATCAGATGAAGCCTACCCAGAATGGAGTGCTGCGTGCGCTGCGCTAAAAACCTCCTCAATCACTCCACTGGTGTTACTATGGTTTAGACATATTGAAAAAAATTAAAACAAGCAAATTTGTTGCGGCTTCTCTCTTTTGTTCGACCAGAGAAGGCCTATTTTAAGGAAAGAAAAACAAGGACTGGATGTAGACTTCGTGAGGCCCTAAGGTATATAAAGCCGTGAGACCTCTACCCTTTTAAATTACACACACATACACACATAAATTATATATATACACACAAATACATATGCACACACACACATTCGTGTTGTAAATAAACGCAAAATGGAAATATGTTGTTTAATTTGTATTATGTCGTCAAATGATATGCTGTGTAACATGTAGCTTTCTTAACAGATGCTGCTAAGTACAGAAAATTGCCTTGAGACAGTTGCTTTCAATTGATTGTTTATTCTCTTTAGTTGTGAAAAGCGGAAATTGTTAGACCCCTGCAGACTGTGGCTACCTAAGCTTTGGCTTGTTTAGATTGTGCCGAAATCCAGTTCTAAAAGAAACACACTGGAGAGTTTGATGGCAACTGGCAACTCTGATGGATTGAGGCCGGGGAAAACCAAACACATATCTAGCATAATAGCTCAGCAATATGCAGGGAATGAGAGCACTTACGTGAGTCTTGATTCTACTTGAGGTACGATGGCTCATAATTGCCGTCTATGCTTATCCGCACGGTTGTGCTAGTGATTATGATATTTCCAGGGAGAAGGGGAATTCATGAATATTATTGAAATTGGGGTGCAGACGGCAAAAAGTGCGAAACACTTCTCGATACTCTGATGATCGGCGTCCCTGGCATATGCGCTGCGATCGCGCTTCGTAATGCCGGGGTGCCGTGTTCAATCCCAGCTGCAGGCCGTTTGTCTTGTGTTGGTTTCGACAGTGGTACCGAGACCTGACTTTACAGGAAGCAACGAAAAATTACTGAGCGCAAAATTTGCGATAACAAACTACAACAGCCAAATGATGCTGGGGTTGGTTCTGCGGGGTCCTATTAAGGATCGCAACTATCTGTTTAACTCTCTGAGTCCCAGGGGGTTCAGGTTAAGAGGCCCAATTGATAGTGAAGACAGAATACAATAGGCGCATCGTGCGTTCATTGGGCTTTTGGGTAGGAATCTACAAACGTATGATGCGTTCCTTGGTACTGAAAGAGTTAGGACTCAGATATACAGCAAGACAGACAAATAATCAAAATGTGTCAGGCATCACCAGCATTTGAACTTTTCGCTGGATCCTGAAATGAAGACGGAGGGCTTAGATCGTATGCTGAGTACGGTCACTACTATCTGCTTACCACTTTCTAGAACAGGTGTAGACAGGAAAGGTATGGGGGGAGGGGGGGGAGGGTTAGAGCCTGAAAGTTCAGGGCTATCTAATTAGTGCTGTCGTCACGGACTGTGCTTGTTGGGTGTTTAATTTTGCCCAAGACAGAAAAACTCCATCACCTTACCGAGGGTTGAACTAGGGTCTTTGGCTTAAGAGCCCGACGGTGTATCCACTCGGCCAGCCGCTGGTCATCCTAAGTACTATAATGTTTAAATTACTATTAAAGAAACGAACTTAGCAACTGTACAGCTTTGAGACTGCTATATTAAATTCGGTGCTTTATTAATATGCCACCCCAGATGACAACACAGGACAGTCCAACATTTTAGAGGGTGGTAAGACTTGATTTCCCTGCTTTCTGATGCTTTTAACAACACCAAAACATCTAGAACTGGCCCTAACCCCAACCTTCCTACGTTACACAAGAGTGTGCAGCTTAGGTCCCACGACTGCATGCAGCCTATCTACCAACACTAAAATATTAGACTGTCCCGTGACCTGTGGATTTCCCCTGCTTGGGGTAGGATATTAATAAAGCACTCTTATTCTGCTCAATGTTCCCGATGGAGCCATCCAGCGATGTGTCAGGTATACAGCTGATATTGATTCATTAGATAATCAGATCCCGCTACAACAAGTAAAGCTGGCCAAGTAGTGGGATAGCTAGCCCCCATCCTACATCATCAAGCAATCTCAGCACAAAGAGACATCTCATACAAAGCATATTAATTCCTACCCTATGCTACCTGTGTCAGACGTGGTCACTCACACAAAAAAAGATAAAAGAAAATAAGTAACCATGGAAATGAAGTGTCTGAGAAAGGCTGTAGGAGTGATCAGAAGAGTTACGATCCGGAATTAAGTCAAACGAGATAAAGTCTGTACAGAACCAATTCTAAATTGCATAAGAAGACAGCAAATCAAATGGCTTGCCCACTTGGAGAGAATGCCTTCTGATGTTATACTGTACTAGGCATATACCTGAAAGAGGAGAGGGACGTAGATCATGAGGTAGACCAAGAACCTTTTGAACGATAATTTAAAAAAAACTCTACGGCACCACGACATGTCTATGGTCAAAGCAGTCAGAAGAGCGCAAAACAGAACCTTATTTCTCCCTCAAACCCGTAGTTTTAAAATAGGAAGTAAAGAAGAAGAAGAAAGAATACAAGAAGACTTTCAGTCTCTTTTACTGACTGACTGACTTTCTACCCCACCAGGACATCACACAAGCGATAAACACCCGATGACACATTGTGCCACCATGTGGGTGAGGATCACCGTGGAGAGGTCCCAGAAACCGCATTCAGCCTTTAGGCCATATTTATGATCGGGCTATATTGCGGCCCCTGGCAAGAGCCGGAGTAGGGCTTCAAATAACGAAAAATATCATCCTTAAAAGGACGAGAAGTTACGCTTTACTTCTAAATCCAGAGCTTCGTGGACTTAATGCTCAATGAGGCGTTTTATTATCAAAATCTTTTTAAAACCTTTTATTTTGTCTTTCTTTATTTTTCTTTCTTTACATTTAGTATAGTTACAGTAGCTATACTAAAACCTATGTAATCTTTTCTATCTATAGATACGTATCTTTAATTATTTCAGTACCATAAGACATTACAGCAGATGTTCAATGCAACAATAACCACGGTGAATTATTGTGAATATTTTACTTGAGTGTGTTTCTGTGTGAGGATGCATGCATGTGTATTTTAGAGAGAGAAAGAGAGAGAGGGGGGAGACCGTGAGAGAGAGAGAGAGAGTCAGTGTGTTTAAGACAGGGTGTGTATGTGTCAGAATCAAAGCTTGTGTGAGAGATTGCGTGTAAAAAGACAACGTATACATATTGTAAAACGTTGTGGTAAGCCACAATAAATAGCCAGATTTACTGATCTCTACAAGAAAATAAGATGTTGGCAACAGTTTTGCCACTTTAGATGTTTTACATCCAGATTTAGATGTTTTCCCTAGCATTTAGATGGCATTTTTGACGTTTAGGTGGTAGATGTTCTTCTAGATTGTTGTCATTCGGAATGAATTTATCAAATCTAACGTAAGAAACATGATGAAATTTGACCTCTTAAATGCTATCTTGACAATACAGTTTTGCCTAATAAGAGTAGGAAAAGGCTGTTCGACTTATCAGCTCCCTGTTCGGGTATTAAGAGACATTGGAAAAGCTAAAGCATACCAGAGTCATTTAGGATCTGAAGCTTCAACTTCATCATCCAAGCTAAGTTTATCCTGTGAATCTTGTAAGGCAGACTTCAGTAAAGATGAAGACATGATTCTTTAGGCTAAGTCATATTAATTGCTATGTAATTTGTGACTCTTTCCATTTGGATGTTTTTGCTAGATGTTTTTCACGCAAATTTAGATGTTTTTAGATATTTTTTGACTCCGTTTAGGATGGGGGTTTTTTTTTTTTTTTTTTCAAAGAAAAGTGGCAACACTGGTTGGCAAGAATCAAATAGTAACTGTAAACCTGCAATGATGACCAATCTACAAGAAAAACCGGTGAAATGGAAGAGACCAGACAAGATCACAATGTGGGAAGCTAAAAAAAAAAAAAAAAGAATAATAAATCAACAACAATTCACTGAAGAGGCAATCTGAGCACTTCTGGACCTCTTCCTCTTGTTCGCCTGCACCGGATGTAAAGTTAGGCGGAAGGTTCTGGTTGTTTCTAGACTTTGATCTTGTTGCAGAACTTACGCTTTGCATGAAATAAGTATTTTTTTTTTCTTTAAACAAATCTGGCTTATTTGTACGCCGACTTGGACAGACGCACTCTGACTTCGAAGGAAATACCCTAATTAGTGGCCTCTACGACATGCTTGTAAGGGCACTGCAGATCTATTCTGTTTTCACTCAAAATGGGGCATGAGAACATGCCCTGCAGCCATAGGGACTAATTGGTTCGATGTACAGTCAGGAAAATCTGTCGTCAAAATAACTCACTTCATGGCTAGATTTTTCTCTCCATTGTCCAACATTACAAATGCAACCGCATAACTAGTCGTTAAATACACGGAGGAACAGGGAGGGGGGGGGGGGGGGGGGGAGCTGACCACACACATTACGTTAACTTTGAAAACTGTCAGTTTTTTCCCTGTTGTTGCTTATTTTGCATATTTCGCACTCACACGAGAGTTTCAGTGGATATATGTTTTATTTTCCCTTGCGCGTCTGCCATCATAGTTGTTTTTCACGCACACACGCACATATGTGCAAATATACATGTATACATACATACATACATAGAGAGAGACAGAGACTGAGAGACACAGAGAAACAGAAAGAGACAGGCAGAAAAAGACAAGAGAGACAGATAAAAAGTAAGAGAGAAATAGAGAGAGAGAGAGATACAGACAGAGACATAGAGAGATAAGAGAAAGAGAGAGAGAGAGAGACAAAGACAGAGAGACAGACAGAGCCGTAGTAGAGACACACAGACAAATAGACCAAAGACAGAGAGATATAAAGGTAGGCAGGAAGATTAGACAGACAGACAGACAGACAGACAGACAGACAGACAGACAGACAGACAGACAGACAGACAGACAGACAGACAGACAGACAGACAGACAGACAGACAGACAGACAGACAGACAGACAGACAGACAGACAGACAG
>CAJHNH020002015.1:60000-129872 GCA_905116865.2 Candidula unifasciata
ATAGATAGATAGATAGATAGATAGATAGATAGATAGATAGATAGATAGATAGATAGATAGATAGATAGATAGATAGATAGATAGATAGATAGATAGATAGAAATATAGATAGATAGAACCTTGTTAAAACGAACTCGCTTAGAGAACACTCGGTTAAGAGGGGAAAACAGGTGGTCCCAGCAGGGAGTTTACTGCCCGCTTAGCGCGAATAATTTTAACACGAACTTTACTTTCGGTCTCTCAAATTAACAAGATTAATATTTTTGTAAATCCGATCATACTCATGTATATTGGTGACATTAACATTTGCAAATATCTAATAAATATCACAGAAAGGGAGGGAGGATAAGCAAAGCGAGCGATATATATATATATATAAAGCTTAGCTGTCTAGGACACCCTAAAACATCAGGGTAGTATTGATGTTGTCATTTTGGATTCTCTAATGATAACTTTGTCTGAGGTTGAACGGGGTGTCTGTGATGTGTGTTCTGTTGAACTGCTATCCACGATGAGACAGAGTCGCAGGGATGGGAAAACAGATGGCAGTCAATGGGAGAAAACAGGCTGACAAGGGAAGAGGCTTGAAATAAAGGATGAGGGGTAGATGGAAAGAGAGATAGGGTGCAAGTGACTGGGAGAGAGGAGAAGAAAGAAACGATGAGGGGTAAACGGAGAGATGGGAGGCAAATAATTGAGAGAGGGGAGAGAGGAAAAGAAAGTAGAAGAAGAAAGATTTTGGAGTCAGAAAAGAGAAAAGGAAAAGGTGAAAGGGGGATGTAGCGAGAAAGGACAGGGGAGGAGAGATCACACTGATGGAAAATAGGACGAGACAAAGAACGGAGAGCAATGGGGTCGAAGAGCAGCCAGACAGACTCATGGAATCTCCTGACGTCTTTAATTATGAATACATTTTATGAATGGTTTAACTTGGAGTGCAAAGTTAATTGAAAAATTACAAACACTGTTCAATGACTTGAAGTGGCCTCTGCGACGTGTAAAGGTAATTTACACATTAAGAAGGCGTAAACAAGTACAGATAATTTTGTACAAAGTGTTATTTTTCATTTTGAACAGCCACAGTGGAACGGCCTCTAGAACAGTTGTCTCTAAACTGAGGGGGAAAGGGGGAAAAAGGGGGGAGGAGGGTGAGGAAGTGTCAAGCTGATGTTAAACAATTTTTGAAATTGAGTTCATTTATATTTCTAAAAATGAGAATCATCAACTCCAACAGCCATGAAAACAAAAAGCGTTGCCAGCTTGATGTGGAGAGGGGTGCCTTGTTCAATACCAGACAGAATCTAGCAGAAAAACACAAGACAAAAACAGGGCTAACCATCTTAATCATGTTTGAACACTAAATTACCAGTTTTGGTGATTGTTTTCTTTTGATATTTGACTCTTTGAATTAGGTGCATGTTTTAACTAAGTTCTTTTTTTTTAAATACTGGGACAAGGGAAGCACTATCTGAGAAAGTTTGGAGACCCCTGGTCTAGAGTTAAGAACCTACATGTCGTTCTGAATGTTGAATTTGAATCCGTCTGACAAAAATCAAATTCAGATCAAGGCAGCATTTCCCATTCAGTAGACAATCCTGAAGACACAGTCAACCTCCTTGGAGAGATAGACATAATAAGATTACGTACTGGACACAACAGACTCTGCAGCTTTTATAAAAGGTATTTTTCCTCCTCTTCTTCTTCTTCTTCTTCTTCTTCTTCTTCTTCTTCTTCTTCTTCTTCTTCTTCTTCTTCCTCTTCTTCTTCTTCTTCTTCTTCTTCTTCTTCTTCTTTTCATTTACTGGCTGTACACTCAGGTGGGAGGTTCTAGTTGTTCGTACACCTTCTGACTTTAGTTTTGTTTTTTGCGTTCACCGGCTGTGAATTCTGGCGTACAATCCTGGTTGGACTTTTGTCTTTGTCCCAGAAGCTGGGCGTCGTGCGCACGTATCTTGCCTCTCAAGCATATAGATGCACTCTGGCTTCAAAAGGTGCCTCCTGTTAATCGACTCCTAAATTATGCTTGTTGGGAATGCAGTGCGTTTAATCCTGTTTCTTCCCCCACACCTACAGTGGGTACCCGGAACCCACATGGGAATACACAAAATTCAAAACTAGAGATGTAAACTTTGTCTGTGTGAATAGGTGCCACTGAATACCGCACATGCGCGGGCTTTGTACGCAGACAGAGACAGATCGAGTCATTGCAGAAGTGCACTGTGGGTAAAGTTATCTTCATCTTTGTCCCAGGCATGCGGGTATTTTTGGCAATGAAAGAGTCGACAGATTAGCCAGCTCTGTCTTAGTTAGGGGACTGGCCCATGGATCATGCAGCCATTGTTAATGCTATCAGAGTTAAGACGATCGGAGGATTTTAGGAGCAGCACATCCACATCTTTGCTAAGAGTGCAAGATTAGAGAGTAAATATCGGCACAGCCAGGCACACGAGAAGCACACCGGACGCAATAGAAGTCTTGTCAAAATACATAGGACTGGGACTATCAACCGTTGGATGCTGACGTACATGTTGAAAAGGGAATCTAAGCACTATTGGACATGTCCGAAGAGCCTTGAAGATGACCCAAATCATAACTTATAACTCACATGTGCTAAAAAAAATGCTTTCTATATACAACAGCGAGATATGAGGTTTGGTTGGCTGGCATTCTGATAAAAACCACGTTGTATGGAACAGTGAAATAAATTCGTCACAGGAAATATTTCACAGAAGCCTGCGCCCTTTTACCTAAAAACCGCGGTCAGGAGAACCAAAATACGAAGAGAAAGAATCTTTACTGGAATTGAATTAGCGCTCCTAAGTCTACTTTTACCTGGCTTATAAATGAGATGGGACTATCACTTTATGTGCCACATAATAGCGTGAACAGTATCCTTTAGTATCCCCTTGTGGGTTTATATGTCCCATAAGGTTCTTTTATTTTATTCACCCCCATCTCCGCGACCCGAGATTTCGAAGAGAATTCCTGGAAAAGTCCAGTATTATAGGGGGAGACGGGGAGGGGTTATTTACTGTTAGTCGCTTTTAATTTCACATCCTAACACCTCTATATTATTTGACTTTCCCGAGAATTCGCTAGGAAATTTCAGATTTCCCTAGATGAGGTGGGGGGAAAAAGGAAAGAAAAGAGCCACCCCCAGTATAATTCTCAACTCCATTCTATCCTTTACAATCCTTTCGATATCATTGATGGAATTGAGTCCAGCAGCTTTTGCCGTCCTCGTCAACTTTTGTTTTAGAATTTATTGTGGGGTCTATGTTGCCTCCACCTCCATTCCCAAATTAGATGTTGTCTGCAGCGTCTAGTTTTATGGAGGAATTATGAGAACAGAGGGAGCAGATAAAACTGTTACGAAGATGTCTTGAATGAAATAAATTCGCGTATAAAACGGTCTACCCGTATCATAAGTGCAGAAATCGCAGTTTCTTATGTGGACTTCGCGAGAAGGAGGAGCCTAGAGTACGTCAACAGGATGAGCAGTTGGAGAACAGAGATCAATGGTTGATCTTTCTCTCTCTCACACACATTTACACACACACACATACGCACGCGCGCGCGCAAGAAGAAAGGTAGGAACAGATATAAAGTATGGAAGGCGGGAGGTGACGAATAGAAAAAGGAAGAAAATCACTAGCCAAAAGTTTTTTAAAAAGAAAAAGAACATCAATACACACACATGCGCGCGCGCACACACACACACACACACACACACACACACACACACACAACGTTTGCCAATCTGACAGCGACACAAAAAAACAAACAGAACAGTTCAAGTACTTGCAGATCGATCCAATAATAAACCGCAGCAACGCTACTGGAATCAGTGAATCGTTCATAGCGGCAAGGGTAGCCCTTAGACCAAAGATCTGGGGACTTCTAGGTCAAACTCTGCAGCCAAGACAAACAAAACGTAATAATCAGGAAAAGCAGAGCACGCCAGGCAAATATTGTGGGGAAAACGTTTGTCTGCTGGTTCGTGGTTTATGTCAATAATATTCACAAACGCATCCTTGTTATTAATATTGATGTCGCAGAACCCAATCAGGCCCACCCTGTATTTGCTGTTAATGAATGTTTTTTCGTTTTTAGTTATGGGCAAGTACAATTACTATATCGCTTAAAGGTTCATGTAAGCGCTAGTCTCCCCAGGGCCCAACCATATACACACTAGCTGCCTTTTGATTGGTAGTTCCTAAACCTATCACCTTGGCACAAGGTTACGGTGGTGTTCCGCAATGCCGTTGATATCGTGTGTTGTATATTTCAGCACGCCGGCGCTTTTAACACTCCAAAAACATGGAGAAACTGGTCCTAACACAACATCACTATGGAGTGCTTTAACCTGTGTCACAGGCGTTCTATTTCTCAAAATGAAAATGTAAATGCAAGACATCACCGAAAGCAAACAGAGCAGGACACACCCGTAATCTTCAGGAAAGTCGACCAGCCCAACAAACTTGTAAATGAAAAGCGACCTACACTATTTGGGGAGATTAACGAACTGAACGTATTCACTTATGGCAGCATTTCTGCCCCCAAACATTTCATTTCAATGGTTACTAATTTTCCTCTCTAGTTCTATAATGTGAGTGAGCAGGTCTGACACAGGTAGTAAAGGCTTAGAATGAAGATATATTGTATGAGATGTTTCTTTGTGCTGATTGAGATTGTCTTATGTTGTAAGAGGTGGGCTAACTGTACCAACATTTGATTTACTTTTCTGCATCAGATATTAATTTCGAACATTCTGAAGCTAGTTTTTACTTAGACGTCTGCTCTCTCTAGTTTGCTGCGTTTGGCCTCTTTCATACTGCGATAGTCAATCTTTCACTGTCTGTCTTCGCAGAAGTCGCCCCGCAGCTGATCTCTCCCACGTGTTTGTGTGTGAGTGTGTGTGCATGTGTAGGTTACCAGGAATGGTTACCAGGTATAGTTCTGGAAAGCAAAGGAGGCCGGCGCGATGTTGACCACACCATTAATCAAGTGCCAACTGGTCTATAAAACATAGGTCTAAACCAATTTGCCCAATACACTTGTTGTTTTACTTTTTACTGTCGTACACAAGGAGATGTATTTTTATGCATACATATATATATGTATGTGTGTATACACACACACACACACACACACAGAAGGTTGTACTTTGGATCACAAACGCTTCTAATCACGAACTTCGCGTTCGGAAACACAATTTCAAAACCAATTGTAACTCCACCCGCAACAATGCCTCGGCGCACGAACGAACAAACATGGCTTTCGGCTGGCGAACAGCATCGGTTGTACTCAGATTTGTACTCATGGCAGAATGAGGAAGAGATAGTACATGTTTAAAGTGCTGAGGTCAAAGAAATGTATTGCGAGTGGCGTCAAGAGCAAGTTTTCGTTGAGAAGCATTACCCTAGCAAAATGACCAGTAGAGCAGTGGCCACATGTAAAAGAACAGTTACTTTAGGAAAATTATTTAACACACACACATACTTTTGGCTTGTTATCTTGTGATAACACCAGCCACTGAGCCTGCAACAGAACCACTTGCCATAATACAAACAAGAAAGATAATTACTACTACGGTCGTCCCCATGTGGGATGCAATTTTTTAGTATTTGAAGCCCCACTCTGGCTTCCGTCGGGGGCCCTGAATATAGCCGAGCATAAATATTGCCTAGCCCATTGATATGGCCATAATGGCTGAAAGGGGTTGCTGGGACCTCTCCACGGGTTATCCTCATTCGCGTGGTGGCACTTTGTGTCACCGGGTGTTTATCGCTTGTGTGATGTCCTGGTGGGATACAACTACCTACCTACTACCTACAAGAGAGATAACAAACATCAGAAATACTTACACAGTTGCCCGACATTATTAAGTCTCCCTCCTCGACTACAATCTACCTGTGCCATCACCTACTAACCACAAGGGCAAAGTTATACTGTATATTTTATATTATATAGTGACTACTAACCACAAGGGCAAAGTTATACTGTATATTTTATATTATATAGCGACTACTAACCACAAGGGCAAAGTTATACTGTATATTTTATATTATATAGCGACTACTAACCACAAGGGCAAATTTAAACTCCATATTTTACATTATATAGCGACTACTAACCATAAGGGCAAAGTTATACTGCATATTTTATAGCGACTACTAACTACAAAGACAAAGTTATATTGTAAATTGTATACTGTATTTTACATATTATATACTTTATTTAGGGGATCCGACCTGGTCCAGCGGCTAGACGGATCGAAAGGTCATGGGTTCCATTCTGACGAGGGCCGGATTTTTTTTTCTTAAAAAAATGACCTTGGCTCACATATCGACCCAGCCTTGAGTGGGTCTTTGGTACAGTCACGTTAAGTAAAGGCAGCCGGCGTGATGCTGACCACATTACTCACCAAGTGCTGTTTGGGCTATAAAATATAGGTCTAGCCCTATATACCCAATAGGACTGAAAGGCGTGGAAAATGGTCTTTTACTTTTACTGTGTAATATACTTTGGCCAGACATAATTCTTTAAAAAAGGGAGCGTTGGTTGAAAAAGGGGGCGGGGGTGGGGGGTAAACAAAAACAACAATGTTTTGCATTAATTACAATTTGAAAAAAAAATATCTTAGGTTCCCGAACATTACGGGTGGCGAACGGAGTTTCCCGAAAAAATAAGTTCGGGAGGTGAGGTAGCTTTGTATCTGTTTACTGTCCTGCAACAACAACCCAGTCTGTTTACTGTCCTGCAACAACACATCTGTCGTGTAACTCTCTCACCAGTAAGAGAAATAACAACAACGCTCAATACAACACTGCTGGTACTACTTCGATCCTATCGCTCACATCCGACAAGGGTAAATGGGGCGACTCGTCAGCGCTGATCGAACTGTCCTGTCTTTTACCCATCCATTCTACACCCGGACGGCAACCATCACAACATTAGCTGTTCACGTGCCGTTCCTTTTCCATCTTTACTACAATTTATACAGTCCACTGATTTCATCACTTCACATATGTGTGTGTGTGTGTGTGTGTGTGTGTGTGTGTGTTTGGGCGCGCGTTTGTGTGTATATATATATATATATATATATATATATATATATATATATATATATATATATATATATATATATATATATATATGCGTGTGTGCCTATGTGTGTGTCTACGTGTGTGTATACATGTATATCTATGTGTGTGTTGTGTGTGTGTATTAATTTGCATATATATGTGTATGGTGTGTGTATTTATACATATATATATAAATTAGGGCCGAATACGAATAGTGGTTACTCTTTGCACTCGTTTTGCATACACTGCGATGGACTGAAATAACTCTCTTATTAACACAATAGTTGCTGTTGCCTAAGTCTATCGTAGCGGGGTAATCTGTGTCCCAGTTGCTTGGTACAGCAGCTGGAAAAGTCTTTGCCTGCTGACTCGACCGAGGCATTACAGCAGAGGTTCCCAAACTGGGTACGTATGCCAGGTGTGTCGCGGCGAAAATCAAGAATAGTCGGTCATAAATCCGTTTTACAAATCTGGTTTATCTGTATGGGACTATTGGTTCCTTGCCTCCCAGACAGATGTACTCTAATTTAGAAGAATTCCTCAATAAGTCATATCCTACAGCATCCTTCTTGGGATCTTTTGTTTTCCCCTGCAATGGGGTCCCGGAACCCACACGGGGAGTAACAGAAATCCAAAGATCTTATTTTAAACAAAAGAAAAATTAAAGGCGGGGAAGAAGGGGGAAAGGAGGTGGTGGGGGGGGGGTGATGTTGACTACCAAGAAAATATAAATAGGACACGACAACACACAGTTGATACGCTTGAGTAATTGTGTACCCTGATAAGAAGAAGTTACAAGTAGAATAGCTCAAGCAGGGACGGCATTTCACAAACTAAATATTATTCTGTAAAATCTGTTCTTGCCAGCTGGGCTGAGGAAACGCGTCCTGAATGGGCTGCATAGAGTCAATACTGATATAAGAAAATTAAAAATGGACAGTTAGCCGATTAGTGAAATTTATTTTGAAGCAGAGATGTTCGATAGATAGTCAATGTGAACGCTATGGACAGATTAATCTGAGTCTGGATATTGTCTTGAAAGAAATTAAGTCAGGAAAATAACTGATTACCCACATCAGAAAGAGACCATCTAAGTTCATTTGTCATATCACGAGAAGGCGAACACTGTCGAATGGGTAGCGGGGTGGGAAGAGAGAGATAAAGAGCGACAGAGAGCGACAGAGAGAGAGAGAGCGCGCGATAGAGAGCGAGAGAACGAGAGGTAGAGAGCTATAGAGGGCGAGATAGAGAGCGACAGAGAGCGAGCGAGAGAGAGAGAGCGATAGAGAGCGAGAGAGAGTGAGCGATAGAGAGCGAGAGAGAGAAAGAGAGAGAGAAGATGCTGTGACATCATGGTATGAACGATCACCTCTGACAGAAATGATTGATAATATATGTGGCAGAAGGTTAAAGATAAAAATATGGATACTGGGTATTGTAAGGCAACTGAGACGTGGTGCTTGAGAATATTGCAAATACCGTGGAATGCCAGAATAACTAACAATGATTGCCTTGAAATGGCAAATGAAAGTAGAACTTTATATACAACAATGAGAAGCAAACAAAGTTCTTTAGTCGTGTGATGAGAAACGGAGACTGGACAATATCGTGACGACAGGAAATATCACTGGTAGAAAAAGCAGAGGCAGACCAAGAGAAAGATGATGGATGGCTTAAGACAGCCGCATGGAAGAATATCATTAGTGTAATTGATCCTCATATGTGGAGATATATGTATTGGCAGCAAACAGCAGCTATTAGAATTAACAACTGTTAAGGTACATTTCAAAGCACAAAGAGAGACGTACGACAAGGATGTGTACTTTCACCTGATTTATTTTCAATATATACTGAGTGTATAATGAGATCTTTAATTGATATGCCCGGAATTGTGGTTGATGGGCACAATATAAACAGTTTACGTTATACTGATGATACAGTCTTGATAGCAACAAGTCAGAAAGAACTACAGGAACTGTTAGATATTGTGGTGTTAGAAAGTGGAAGAATGGGCCTCAGTTTGAATAATGGGAAGACAAAAGTAATGGTGGTATCAAAGAAACGTAAAAGTAAAGTAAAGGACCCTTTTCCACGCCATCAGGCATATAGGGCTAGACCTATATTTTTATAGACCAATCGGCACAAGATGTGTGATGTGGTCAGCATCATGCCGGCCGTCTTTACTTTCCCGGGACTGCACCCGGTACTCAGTCAAGGCTGGGTCGACCTGGGAGCCAAGGTCATTTTTTGAAAAAGTCAGGCTCCGCCAGGGAGATCAAAGAAACGAATTATTCCTAAATGTGTAATAAAAGTCGATTTTGTTATTTTAGGACAAGTACAGAAATTTAAGTATCTGGGCACATGGATAACATCAGATAAAAGATGCATAACTGAGATAAGAAACAGAAGTGGACAGGCAAAAACTGCATTTTATAAAATGAAAAACATCTTGTGCAATACATCATTGTCATTGAGAGTTAGAAAAAGAATTCTTGCTTGCTACTTACATCTAGTTCTAACATATGACTGTGAATCCTGGACAATCGGTAGGCAGGTCAAACAATTTCTTGAGGCCTCAGAGATGTGATTTTACAGAAGAATGCTTAGAATTCCTTGGATAGCCAACAAGAGCAACCAAGAGGTTTTGAAAGATGTGGGAGCCCGAAGACAACTTATTACAGACATCAGAAGGAGACAGTCATAATTTTTCGACCATGTTATGAGAAGAGGGAAAATAGAACATGAAAAGATCTGTGGAAGGAGGGACAGAGGAAGACAACGAGAGAAGATGCTTGACAGTCTTGTTGCACGGCATGGAGGTGTGTCAGCACACGAACTGATACATGCTGCAGGAGATCGCAGATTATGGAGAGGCATGATCGCCCACTCCAGTCGACAAGGCACCTGATGATGATGTGGAGATGTATGTCGCCAACGCCAGCTGGCTTCCCACTTAATGATGATGATTAATATATACATGATATTATTGGGCAGGATTATTATTATTATTATTATTATTATTATTATTATTATTATTATTATTATTATTATTATTATTATTATTATTATTATATACTTGTGTGTATGCGCGCGCGAATGTTTGAATGTGTAAATGTGGATTTTCACCTTTATGGCCCCAAGCGCCGACGAGAGAGGAGGAGGGATGGGCGTGAAACCAGCTCCTCTACATTGTAAAGAAATTATTTGCTTTAGAAACCTGCAGGAAAGGATGCCATCCCCATTAAGAACCGAATGAAGGAATAGACAGCGAGCCGCATGTAACACATAATCGCACACCAGATAAATAATGGTGAAGTGTGTATGTGTATGCCTTCGTGTATTGGCACACACAGTTGAAGATGCCTTCGGGTAAAACTAACGTTAGTCTTCCCATGGACCGCCCATATACACTAGCTCACTTCTGATTGGTGGACCTTGGCACAAAGTTACGGGGGTGTTCCGCAATGCCGTTGATATCACGTGTTGTACATTTCAGCACGACAGCGCTATTAACACTCCAAAAACATGCACAAATTGGGCCTAACACAACCCCCTCTCTTTCCCACCCCTCTCACGGAGAGTGCTGCAACCTATGTCACAGGCATTCTCTTTCTCTTAATAAAAATGTAAATGCCAGACAACCCAGAGAGCAAACAACAGAGCGGTACACCTGTAACCTGCTGACAATAGACAAGCCGAACAAACTTGTAAATGAAAAGTGACCTACTTTGTTTGGGGAGACTAACCAAAACCTAACCTGCCTTTTTATGATTTCTTTCTTCCTCTTCTTCTTCTCCCATTCCCCACATAGCACCGCTCTGTTAATTATATAATTATGAAGCTCCCTGATCTATTTTTTGTTCGGTTTGATATCTTTCCATGGTACTAATATATAATGCATGGAGTTTGCTTCCTCTCGAGATGTGCCAAAGCTAATCAAGTAATGGGGCAACTATCTCCCCTGTTGACACACAAGCAGATACCTCGGATTACTAAAGTGAATCTTATCAGAACTATTTCTTGGCCAACACTATGCTATCAATGCCAAACGTGGACACTCACATTCTCCAACGAACGTAAAATTGTGACAACAGAGATGAAATGCCTTAGAAGAGCTGCAGGAGTTTCAAGGAAAGACGAATACGAAATTACAAAATCTGACGTAAGCTAGGAATAAAGCCAGTCTTACAGGTCATCAAAGAACAACAAATGAAGTGGTTTGGACACCTTACAAGAATGCCCTGGTACTATCTGCCACAGCGAGCCACACTAAAACGTTACAACGGGTACAAAGCAAGTGGAGGACCTCGGTAAAGATGGAGTGATGGCATTAAGAACAGCCTTTCAGAAATCAACATCAGTCTTAATAGTGCTCTTGACAGAGCTTATCAACGATTATTACATCTCCCCCCCCCCACCCCCCACCCCCCCCCCACCCCCGACACTTCGATGAGGTACAAGGTGGAAGAGAAGAAGAAGAAGAAACAGAAGTTTGCTTCCTGTCTACTTTCCGTAATTCCCGGAGATGGTGTTATGATGTGCTAGAGGGAGATATGAGAAACAAAGCCCAAAGATATGGCGGGTATGGCTAGAAAGACCTACCGGCGTTTGAAAAAAAAAAGTCTTATATAATTAGTAGAACATGGGATTTGATGATCTTTGTTGTACACGAAAATATAGAGCGTTTCTATCAAGACAGCTCTCATCCTTTCTGCAATTGTGTTTTCCTTTATTCCAATTCTCTTCCTGATTTTCCCACTCCAAGAAACACGGTCCATGGCATTCATTCCCAGGAATCCACCTTAAAATATATGTATCATTCTTGCAAAGCTTGCACATATCTTTATATCGTAGAAGAGGCCGGCCTCGACATCTACCGATCTGCACTTCACCATAGAGTATATCCTTAGTGACTCTATCATCCACCATTTTCCAGGTTTGGCAAAGCCACCTGAGCTTCCAGAGACTGAGCATTGAGAAAACAGTTGTAATACGTTTTCTTTTCAATACCTCACTTGTTTGTGATCTTGTCTTGTCACTGAATGCGAAGCATTCTCTTAGCTATCATCTCCTGTGAACGCTATTTAGCCATTTCTCGGGTGGGAATAAGCTGAACAAGTTTCGCTGCTACAAAGAAGAGAGCTGAGAACACACGTCTGAGAGACAAATAGTTTTCGTTTTAAGTCGTTCGCTTTTTGTTCTCCCACACGCTATGTGTTACTGTGCTTATTGTTGCAGCTGTCTTACCTATCCTGTTGTTGATTTCTTGGTCCAATGAATGTAATTCACCGAGGATCTCAAATAATTAAAAATGGTCAACTGTCTTCAGTTCTTCACCATCAATGTACACTGCAGGTCTATTCATTGCACCTTGCATTATAATCTTTAGCTTATTTTTGCTGACTTTAAAGCAAAATTCCTGACATATGTGCAAAAGCAGTTCATGAACATTCTTCTATTGATTGGGTGGGAAGTGCAGCATCCTCTGCAAACAGCAGCTCTCTCATAACTGATAAATAGATGGCACAAAAAGGTAAGATAACCACTATTCATAACTCCACAATTCCTAACTCCACTATTTCTAACTCCACTATTTCTAACTCGACTATTTCTAACTCCACTGTTCCTAACTCCACTGTTCCTAACTCCACTGTTCCTAACTCCACTGTTCCTAACTCCACTGTTCCTAACTCCACTGTCCCTAACTCCACTGTCCCTAACTCCACTGTCCCTAACTCCACTGTCCCTAACTCCACTGTCCCTAACTCCACTGTCCCTAACTCCACTGTCCCTAACTCCACTGTCCCTAACTCCACTGTCCCTAACTCCACTGTCCCTAACTCCACTGTCCCTAACTTCACTGTCCCTAACTCCACTGACCCTAACTCCACTGTCCCTAACTCCACTGTCCCTTACTTCACTTCACTGTCCCTTACTTCACTTCACTGTCCCTAACTCCACTGTCCCTAACTCCACTGTCCCTAACCCCACTGTCCCTAACTCCACTGTCCCTAACCCCACTGTCCCTAACTCCACTGTCCCTAACTCCACTGTCCCTAACTCCACTGTCCCTAACTCCACTGTCCCTAACTCCACTATCCCTAACTCCACTGTCCCTAACTCCACTGTCCCTAACTCCACTGTCCGTTACTCCACTGTCCCTAACTTTACTGTCCCTAACTTCACTGTCCCTAACTCCACTATCCCTAACTCCACTGTCCCTAACTTCGCTGTCCCTAACTCCACTGTCAGTAACTCCACTGTCCCTTACTTCACTTCACTGTCCCTTACTTCACTTCACTGTCCCTTACTTCACTCCACTGTCCCTTACTTCACTCCACTGTCCCTAACTTCGCTGTCCCTAACTCCACTGTCCCTAACTCCACTGTCCCTAACTCCACTGTCCTTAACTCCACTGTCCCTAACTCCACTGTCCCTAACTTCACTGTCCCTTACTTTACTCCACTGTCCCTAACTCCACTATCCCTAACTTCACTGTCCCTAAGTTTATTCTCCCTCCCTCCATCCTTCCATTCTCCTTAGCTTAATTATCTCTTCACTCTCCCTTTACTCTTCCGCCTACCACTGCCCCACCCCCCCCCCACCACACTCTCCACCACTCTCTATACCCCCTCCTATATCCCCAAATCTCTACGTGACTCTCTCTCTCTCTCTCTCTCTCTCTCTCTCTCTCTCTCTCTCTCTCTCTCTCTCTCTCTCTCAGCCTGTGTTTCGGAAATATGCCGAGATCTCAGGCCCCATCCATCACCCGTCAAATATTATTAGTGCTGGCTTCTCATCCCCACAAGAATGGAAAATTTATGAAGAAGGGAAAAAAAACATCCCAGGAGGTGAATGTGGGGACAAAACCTCATTTCATGCAACCTTACGTTTAAAAAGGATTTAGCGGCTAATCGCTAGTCTGCGAACCGATGGATGTAGGTTCAAATCCAAACAAAGTTGGATTTCCTTTTTTAATGACCTCAGCTTCCCTGTCGACATAGCCGAAAATGGTTATCAGTTAAAGGTTATCAAGATGTCTTGATGTTCAAACTCAGTGGGTTCCGATTGGTCTATAAATTATAAATCCCTTTTCCACGTCTTTAGGCTTATAGGGAATATAGGGCTAGACCTTTTTTTTTAAAGACCAATCGGCACTTGGTGGATGATGTGGTCAGCATCACATCAGCCGCCTTTACTTCCCAAGACTGCACCTGAAACCCACTCAAGGCTGGGTCGACCTGGGAGTCAATGTCATTTTTGAAGGGAAAAAAATTCGGTTTCTTCAGGACGCGAACCCACGACCTTTTGATCCGCAGACGGGCGTCTAGCCGCCAACGCCACGGCGGGTTCCATACAATATGAGACTAGCAATGTACGCCCAATATGCCCGAAGGCGCCGGAGAATTGTCCTTTTTAGCTTAAAGACATAGTACTTTTTATTACAAAGAACGGATTCCTAGGACCAAACAAACTGAAATGAGTACCAGGAAATCCCTAAGTGGGTTCCAGGGTCATACAGTGGAGCGGGGAGGGGGGCCGATGGGAGCAGGGAGGGGGGGGGGGGGTTACCCACTGCCACCTAACAAGTATACCGTAAAAGTCGACTAATTAGGGGTGTTTACTTCCAAGTCAGTGCCTCAGTCGGTGAGGCAAGAAACCCACAGTCTGCACACAAATAAACCAGGTCTGTAAAACGGATGAGCAGGCATAAGTCAGGTTCTTGAAAAAAAAAATAAACTAAAGCCGAGAACTGGATGAACAACCAAATATTTCCATCGAAGTTTACAGTCAGTAAATACGAAGAAGATGGAAGAACGAGGAGGAGGAGAAAAAGAAAAGACTGAAAATTGAGAAAGAGACGAAAGATAAATCTGAGAATCAGAAGGTGAAGGAGTGGGAGGGGGAGGACGAGGGAGAAGAAACAAGAAGACAACGACAATATGATCTCCGTGGCGAAGTGGTCAAGTTGTTAGCCTCGCGTTCTGAAGGTGGTGGGTTCATTTCACGGATGCCTCAGTCTGTTTAATACGTACACATTTACAGAAGTCAATGGCGATGGTCGCTGGACCTACAGTGTTCGTACTTTGTGCAACGCTCTCGAGAGGTGGCAGACATTTTTGTGGAGATTCCGAGTGAGATCAAATGTTCTCTGGTAAAGAAAGCAAGTCTTTCGGCTTAAGCTTAAGATAGTATCATAATAGAAATGGCCCGGCTCTCTAGCGTAGCTGGCTAAACCGGATTGCGCGGAGACCGGGTGACGAACTCCTTGTGGTCCAGGTTCAAACCCTGGGGGTAGGCAGGAAAAGCCACATTTTCTCCCAGATTTACGGTATTTAAAATGAAATCAAGGCCGAAAGGTTGCGATATCCATAATACCGAGCCTAAGGGTTAACAACTCATGGCTTCTGGATACTAAAACAAACATAATAGAAATGAGACAACACATGTTAGGTTGTGAGAGAAAAACAGGGGGAATGGAACAGAGAAACAAGGAGAAAGCAAGTACATGATAGAGACCGGGCTCTTTGAAATTTTTTCTTTCGGTTTTTTATGACCTCGGGACCATCACAGACTGTTCTGCGCAGCCACATTTAACAGGGTCAAATAGATTGCAAAGACAGAATAAAAGAGGGGAAACAATCAGACACAGTAACACTGAAGACAAGAAGAGAGACAATCGTGGATGACACAACAAGCGGGGAAAAAAGTACCCTATGCTCAGCGTCAGACGATAGTCCCATTGCCCAAGTACTTGTGGAGAACCTGCCCACAGCCACAACAGCCAAACAAACACCAGCATAAACGTCTCCCTCATGGACCGGGAGAACCTGCCCACAGCTACAACAGCCAAACAAACACCAGCATAAACGTCTCCCTCATGGACCGGGAGAACTTGTCCACAGCTACAACAGCCAAATAAACACCAGCATAAACGTCTCCCTCATCGACCGGCGCCAATAACCGGTACACAAGATTTAAACTCAATGAAACCCACAGACAAAAAGTAGCGAGAATTGACACTCTCAACCTGTTAGTAAAGAGAGAATTGCTACACCGACCATAGTGTGTAGCAATATTTAGTTAAAATTCATCTGTCAAAGTTTGCTGAGGAATGAAAGCAGAAAAAAATAGCTCAGCTGTTTTCAAAAATATGTGACAAATATTAATATCTAGAGAGATATCACATTAAAAATTATATTTGTTAAATAGTTTGTAATATACACGTGTGAGGGAGGGGGTGTCTGCGAGCCTGGAGAAAAGGTATAATAAAAACGGCTGTCGGCATAATCCTGACCACATTACACATCTTGTGCCGATAGGTCTTTAAAAATATAGGTCTAACCCTTTACGCCTAAAGGCGGGGAAAAGGGTCCTTTCCTTTTTAAAAAAAAAAAGATCGGTCGATTATCCTCTCCAGGGTTGCAGCCTAGAGAACGAGAATCAAACAGGCAGAATTTCCGGATATCACCGTCTAACAGTAGTCCGGTTATATCGGGGCAACACAAAACTATTTCTAAATAATGCAGTGTGGGTGGGTCCCTTACGATTGGTCATGCGTTGAAATGCACTTGTTCATGCAGCGAGGTAATGACGTCATTTGGAGATGACAGGTTCGTTTTCTAGTTGGTAGTAAAAGCTTTTGATTTGATACCTTATCAAATTTGTTATAAATCTGTTTTCTAAATCTAAAAAAAAAAAAAAAAAAAATCAACATTGAATACAACACATCAACAACCTCAACAGTGTAGAGATTGCAAATGTCACAATGTTGAATATTTAGGATCAGTAATGAACAAAATACAACAAGAAAGAGACAAACACTGTTCCATGGCCACATAATTGGAAAAGAGACCTTGGAGAACATCGTGACAACTGGAAAGATCAGTGGAAAAAGTGGTTGAGGCAGGCTGAAAGAGATAATGCTGGATGGGCTGAAACGATGGCATGGAGGGATATCATCAAGAGAGCTGTTCCAAGCAACTAGTGAATCGTGATCTGTCGAGACGTATGAGCACATACGTCAGTTTGCAGGGCACATGATAATGATGAATTAACAACTGAATACACAAAAGTCAGAAAAAGACTTGCTCTAGCAACGAAGAGGCTAAACAACATGAACGAGCTAAAGCACAACACCTGCGGGCGATTTCGATTAAAAAAAAGTTTTTCCAGTGCCAACTTATGGATGTAAAGGAGGAAGCAAATCGGGACTTTTGGACTGAAATGCTACATATCATTTCTTAGAATACCTTTATCAAGACGAAGAAAAACGCTCACATCCTCCATGACCTGAACGTCAAGGGAAATTGGCTCATAACCAGCATCCTATTCCACAAACTGACGAATTTTGGTAATATCAAGCGTCATTTTAAATAATTATGTGGACTTTAACATTTTTGACAGCGTCCATAGAGATAGTCTCTGTAAAATATTACGACATTACGGAATCCCAGAAAAGATAGTCAATGTAGCTGATCTCTTTTTTTAAAGACTTTTCTTGCAGTATTAAAATCTACAACTAATCTCTCCCAGTAAAGACAGATGTAAGACAGGGAAGTGTTATGTCATCCCTCCTCTTTAACCTTGTAATTCACTGGATACTAAAGAATACAGTTGACACGACATCGAGAAGTAAAAATTGACTCCATTCGCCATGCTTGAGGACCTTGAATTTGCAGATGATATAGCTTTTCTGTCACAAAAATATGAACATATACAAGAGAAAAGTAACAGACTACACAGCACAGCAGATATGGTGAGACTCAGAATAGATACAAGGAGATTTAAGACCATGAAAAAAACAGTCCAAACCAAAAACCAGTGACCATAAATAATCAAACACTTGAAAATGTAAAACGGTTCACATACAGTGGAGTCTCGCTTAACGTGCATAATTCGTTTCAGAATCATCCTTGTTAAGCGAAACACTCGTTATGCGAAACAATTTGTCTCATATAAATTAATGTAAAATACGATAATGCGTTCCATGTCGAAAAAAATTACTCACAAAATGCTATGTATAACGTTTATTTAAAGAAAATTATATATATATTGTTAAGGAGAGTGAATCATCTTCATCTTTTCTTCAAACACGGAACAAAGCCACATAGAATGCGAATTCGAGTTGAAGGAAACAAAAAGGTCGAAAAAATTATGATACATACCTAATTATTTTTTTTTACTAGACAAATTTCCTGAGACATTTGTTTTTGCCGACGCTTCAAAATTTGGCAAAAATTAGACACAGCATTATTAAATAAATTTTCAGCGCGCATAGCCCCTTCCTTATTAGGGTGACGCTTCTCAGTGTAAGATGCAACAGTTCTCCATGCTTTCAGCATTTCTCTTATTTCGCCAGAGGATTGTTGCTTTTCTGTTACCTGCTCGTCCTCCTCTGACAAAGTTTCCTCCAAAATTTCTTGCTGTGAAAAACACAATGCAACTCTATAAGCTCTTGGGTGGTCAGCTCTTGGCTGTGCTCTTCGATATCACTGTTATCCGCCTACAATCCCATGATAGTGGCCAAAGACACAATCTCATTGACTACAGGTTCCACAGATACTGTCTCGAACCCCTCAAAGTCACAAATCGACAACGCTCTCCGGCCAAAGCTTCTTCCAAGCAGAAGTTATGGTTCCCTTGGTAACCCCTTCCCCCGCCGTGTCGATCATCTTGAGGCAGGCAACGATGTGGAAGTGATTTTTCCAAAACTTTTTGAGAGTGAGGTTGGTCCCTTCAGTCACCTGAAAAAAATGCTCGAAGAGTGCTTTAGTGTAGAGCTTCTGAAACCTAGAAATAACTTGCTGGTCAATGGGCTGGAGTAACAGAGTGGTTGTTGGAAGGCAGAAACTGGATCTTGATGAGCTTAAATTCTTCCGGGAGGTCATCTTGTAGGCCTGGAGGATTCATGTACACGTGTCACAATATAACACGAGTTTGAGAAAATGTATGATTACAAGCGACACTACGATGCTACTTGAACGAGTGCTAAACGCAACCTAATGTAACATGCGCACAATTCGGGACTTCCCCTCTCCTCGCCACTCGTTATGCGAAACGTCGCTCGTTAAGCAAGTCAAATTTTAATAATTATTTTTGCTCGTTATGCGAATTACTCGTTAAGAGAGGTGTTCGTTAAGCGAGTTCCATTGTATCTTGGTAGTGTGGTGTCATTACTGGAAGGGACAAATAAAAACATACAATCAAGCTTCAACAAAGCTAGAGACGCCTTTCAAAGGATAAGGCACATCTGGAAATCCAACACTTACTTCAGAGAAACAAAATATCCGATTCTACCAGATCATCATTTTTGCCAGTTCTTGTTTATAGAGCAGAATGCTAACGAATGACCGAAAATGATGCGCACAAGTTATTCACCTTCCAGAACACGTCTACGGAGAATTATAAATAATTTCTGGCCAGATACAATTTCAAACACTAAACTAGTTCAAGTCAAAAACCAAAAAGCTCTACACAGTATGACAACAAAGAGAAGATGGAAATGGCTTGGCTACTTTTTGAGAATGAATCCTGATGTAACTGCCAACATAATTTCCCAACACATTGGTCTAAACTTGAGAAAAACCTGACCAAAATGACGTATGAATTTACACATGAAATGTGTAAGCAGTCACAGACGTGAAATTATGATAAGAGAAACAAGGAAGGGACAGGGAATTGCCTCACACCAGCGGAACACCCCTATGCTCATTGACTTGCCTACATCTTGTACCCCCCTCCCCCCCCCCCCCCCCCTTTATATAATTAGCTGGTTTCAAACATGAACTCTTTTTTCGTAAGTAAATATTCGTTCTTTGATAAGTATTAATCGAGATTTCGGGAAAGGTATTCTGTTCGTTCCTTATTCTACTAAGAGTTAATTATATTGTGAATTCACTCATAGGTAAATTAAATCAAAGCGTAGCGAAGCCAAAGTTCATGACTGAAGTACCGTATTTTTAGCGTAAGGAATCTTTCCCGCTTCTATTTCGGGAGACTGAGTTTTTGGCGACATTTTTGACACAGATTTCTAGCAGAGCGGACGACATAACGCTTCGTTTGGTCATTGCACTGTTATACCTGGGAATTTCTAGTGAGTGTGGGTAATTTGAACTTTAATTAACTTGGTTAAAGTTTTTTTTTTCTCTGCTGTTGGAAGTAAGACCAGTGTAGCTATGAGAAACTGGCTTATTTAGCCGCCGAGGACTTAAACTGCAGGAACGCTTCAGCTGGAGAGAGTCCTCCTGCATTTCAACTACAGATCTCCTCTTTTATTCATGAAAGATCGTCCATACTCGCTGGGAGTACGGTATCCTTCTTCTTACGATTTATGCTTACAAAACTAATCACTGGCAAGATATGGGAGGTTTATTCAGGACAATTTTGACTTAGAAAACCATTGATTTGGTACGCGCACACAGCCCAAGGGTGAAGTTTTGTAAATGCTTCAATTTGGAAAGGCTTCTGGTCTGGCGTCGTTGATATGTAACCACAAATTCAGGGTGAGGAATTTCAATTTGTACTGTTTGTTGCATTCTCCTACTCAATATTACATGCTCCTTTGTATGCTTGTACTGAGTAAGCACTCTTTAATGGAAGGGTACGGTCGATTGGTTCTTCTGGTTGGCTAACGCTGTGTTCACTGGAATTAGTTGCGGAGAACTGTTCAAGCTTGCTGGGGTTGAAGCTTGGGTTTCTGGGGGTTAAAAAAAAAATGTCTATTCTTTTTTAAGAAGGCTGACCACTGAGAGCTGAGCTAATAAATGAAGATGAAGGAGGAGGATAATAGTACCGAGCAAATATTTTGAGTGTTGGTTAGCCCACGTTTTCACTGTACTATTTCCTAGAGATGATAAGCTCTGATCCAGCGAGTGAGGTGGTTTAGCTGGAGCTGGAAGTCAGAATCACCGTCGAAGGGTTCCATTCATAGTCCTACATCCTTCAGTACTAACTCAACCTGAGTAAAGACACTAGTCCCACAGTTGTTTAACCACATCCACTAAGTACCCTAACCCACCATGTCCAGTACCTGAATTATATGTGACATATGAGTCACTTTCTGTAAGAACAGCTGCAGATCTCACTTCATCAGCTGCTGCATCCAACCTAGTGTTTGCTATACCAGACCAACAACCTGCCTGTGCCTAGCCTGAGAAACTGTTAGATGTATATGTTTATACCTACTCCAAGAGAGGCAGTGACAGTTTGATGTGTAAATGTGTTCGGGTCCATGAACTTTGCAACAAGATTGACTTAACCTGACGAATATGAAGATCTACCCTGCTTTCACCCCGAGGATAAGTAGTAGAAGCCAGAACGTACAACCATTTATTTAGCCAAAGCTCGCCTGAACTTTCAATGTCCTTTTCTTTCCTCTTCAGAGTGATGATGATACTCATCAGTGTGGAATTGAGGCCTGTAGTCATTTCTGTCAGGACATTGTGAATACTCTCTTATTATATTGTTCTGTCTCTTTTAATTATTCAAGTTGAACTCCTTATCTTTGTTGAAGTTCGATACAACATGCTTTGTTATTCTGAATTCATCTTTATTGATGTAAGGTCTGTCACTGATTTCTTTATTCAGACCAGAGTGAGCATACTGTGTTATTTATTAGATTCTTGCCTTACTGTGTTTATTTTGACTAAGATAGGGATCTTATCTAGTAAGGGGATAAACAAGTGAGGAAGACTGCCAAGTTGTGCCGAGGAATGATATTCCTTCTGTGGAGCCTACAATTTGAGTTGCCATATCCCTAAAGTAATGTTGGATGGTCGTTAGAGCTGCAGAGTATCTCTAGATCAACACGAGCCGCCATCTCAACATTAAATCACTTCAGAGTGTCTATTTTTATTAGGGGAAACCCTAAAACAGACACGCAACACCATCGTCTCGTGGCAGGAATGGAGTTAGGAAGTGTTATACACGTTTGAGACAGACAAAGAGACAGAAGAAGGAAAGGGTACATGGGGAACGAAGACAAGATGGTTCGTTAGAGAGAGAGAGAGAGAGAGAGAGAGAGAGAGAGACGGAGAGAGAGAATACGTGATAGAGGACCTTTTTAATTTATCTGTCCTTTTTCTGGATTGCATCGGGGTCTATGAATTGCTAAGTATAACAGAAAGCCAACAGATCAAGATGACAGACTACAAGAACGAAAGAAAGAAAGAAAGAAAGAAAGAAAGAAAGAAAGAAAGAAAGAGAAAGAAAGAAAAAGAAAGAAAGAAAGAAAGAAAGAAAGAAAGAAAGAAAGAAATAAGAGAAAGAAAGAAAGAAAGAAAGAAAGAAAGAAAGAAAGAAAGAAAAAGAAAGAAAGAAAGAAAGAAAGAAAGAAAGAAAGAAAGAAAGAAAGAAAGAAAGAAAGAAAGAAAGAAAGAAAGAAAGAAAGAAAGAAAGAAAGAAAGAAAGAAAGAAAGAAAGAAAGAAAGAAAGAAAGAAAGAAAGAAAGAAAGAAAGAAAGAAAGAAAGAAAGAAAAGAAAGAAAAAAGAAAGAAAGAAAGAAAGAAAGAAAGAAAAAAGAAAGAAAGAAAGAAAGAAAGAAAGAAAGAAAGAAAGAAAGAAAGAAAGAAAGAAAGAAAGAAAGAAAGAAAGAAAGAAAGAAAGAAAGAAAGAAAGAAAGAAAGAAAGAAAGAAAGAAAGAAAGAAAATCAGACTGAGCAACATGGAAGACAAGAGAGAGAAGATCATGAAATACAAGACTCTAACAAGATGAAAGAAGACAGACAATTTGACCAGCGCCTTCTGTTATTCACATTGCTCCAATACTCTGCGAGAACTTGCCTACAGCTACAGCAGCCAAATAAACACGGGCAGACAGTTCATTCATCGACCCGGGCCACAAATCTAGTACACGATGTATTAAAAACTGTCACTTCTGTCTGTTTTACCACTTTCTTTAAAGGCGGTCGTGAGTCTGAGAATTTAAGGCCCCATGGCTGGTGCTGTCGCCACGGTCTGTTCAGGTTATGATGTTTAATTTTGTCTGCGAAATAAAAACTTCATCACCCTACCGTTGGTCGAACTCGGGTCTCCTGCATGAAAGCCCGAATTTGCAACAGCTCGGCCAGCCGCTTCTCACACTATATATAAACTGAATAGATTTACTGAATGACACCACCAGATGCACATGTCGAGCACTTTCATCGTTTCATGTCAAAAATAACAAGCCTCTTTCAAGCTACAAGGTATTTAGTACTCAGTTCTAGACATATAATTTCAAAGACCATTTGATCATCATCATCAAGTGCCTGGCCGACTGGGGCGGGCGATCATGCCTTCCCACAATTCGCGAACATCAACTGCGTGTGTCAGTTCCTGTATTGACATCCCTCCATGCCATGACATAAGACTGTCAAGAATCCTTCTACAGATGTCTTCTTCTGTCTCTCTCTAGATGGGCCTGTGTGTCCAGTTCTTAAATGATGACTATATCTTTCTGTTGTTTGCATACGCTTTTTATCTTATTATGACCACATGAACCATAATCCCTGGTATGTACATGATAAATGATCTATGATAGAAGATCCATGATAGTACCGGATGGTACCTGACAGGCAATGAAGTCTAAACAAACTATCATGGGAAATAACGAAGTTCAGGGTGATGTTGACTACATTCCCATTTGTCTATATACACAAACAATTAGTCAAGTATCGTATGCTCGATGCGCCACTGTTGTAAAAAAAAAGGTCCTTTCCTGTCCTTTTCTAGTTGTCAGCGTAAACAAAGACAACATCAAAGGATATAATAAACAACGATAGTGTTGAAATACAGAACAACAGACATTACGTCATCGTCTGATAAAATCCCTACCGCCCCCCTCCCACCATTCCCCCCCCCCCAACCCCCAGAAAAAAAACTCTGGCATATGTCCAGACTCTATAAATAATTCTGTATGTCTTAGTTAAGAAATACATAGGTAACATGGCCGCTCTGCTTACGTCTAGATGTAATGGTCTATAACAATGAGTTTTCGGAAACATCTTTTTCTGTGCAGACGACAAGATTTTTTTTTCTTTTTTCCGTGCTTCGTTAGAAAGGTTGTGTAAGTAAGTTTACAGAGTTTCTCGCTGCAGTATTCTTCAGAAATGTCTGCCATTGTTAACGGGTTGTGTATGACAGTTATGGAAATGAAACAAATTTGACTAGTAGCCACGGGAACGCAGACACCAAGCTACCGCTTGTCGGTTCGAAGGTTTTGGGTTCGAGTCGGGTGTTTTTTTTTTTTTTTTTTTTTTTTTTTTTCTTTTAATGTTCTTGGCTCCCAGGCTGACCAGTAAAAAATGGGTACCAGGTAATGATCTGGGAGGTCAAGGCGACCGGCTGATGAAAACATCCACTCAGTGAGGATTGTACTTTTTAAAGGTTAGTTGCGTATCCTTAACAGAACGTTTCCTAGGCAAATTTACGTCCAATAGTTTGCTATTGCTTACTGGACTGTCGGCTTTCTTGATACCACTGTCGAAACCAACGCAAGGCACATGGCCCGCAGCTGGGATCGAACCAGGCATACCGGCATTACAAAGCGTTCGCATCGACTTAGCCACAGAGCCGACGGCTTGGACTATACAAATATAAAAACTAAAAGCATGTATCCGATAGACCGCTAAGATAAATAGGATTATTCTAATCGCCAAGGAAGTTCTACTAAACAATATCCTGGAAACTAAAGAAGAACGGGGTGATGTCTATAACACCACTCCCCCTGAGACGACTCATCTGTAAACATTTGAGTGTAGCACCATATGCTCGAACGTGAACGTTGCGGCTATGAAGCCTTCATCAGCATATACACAAATTAGAACAACACAATACACAATATCACTTATATTTATACCTGGAAGCAGCCAGAGCGATGTCTAGCCAATAGACTGTCCAAACACGTGGGGAGAAAAAAAAAATTATTATTCCGGGGAAAAACCAGGGGCCGAAACTCGAGTTCCTAAAGCGTATATAAAGCGATATTCAAGAGACTTGCGGAATCTGTCGCTGGAGTGGCTGGATTAATGGCTGTCACCTCAATGTGATGGACACCTTGGTGGTCATGGGTATTGAAATACAATGGTACTGGTTTAAGGGCACTGTTCTGCACATTCAAAAGATGTTGTCTGAACCAGTCAGACAGTCGTAAACCTGTTTTTAACGCCACATCTCAAGATGCAGAACTAGTCAGCTTAAAAAACAATATCAAAACTCCACACTCACAAACCTGGGCCACTTAAAGAATAGAGAGCCGAAAAAAAAGGGAAAGGCCAAGACGCTCGCCCCGCCGGTCTCAAGATTCTAAATAGGCTATAGTTTCTTTAACAAATAATTAGAGTGCTAAATGATGTGCTAGAGGGACAAATTGTAAATGTGTTAAAGTGTCTTCAATTTATAATGAGAATGCTAAATGATGTGCTAGTGGGACAGATTGTAAATGTGTTAAAGTGTCTTCAATTTATAATGAGAATGCTAAAGGATGTGCTAGAGGGACAGATTGTAAATGTGTTAAAGTGTCTTCAACTTATAATGAGAATGCTAAATGATGTGCTAGAGGGACAGATTGTAAATGTGTTAAAGTGTTTTCAACTTATAATGAGAATGCTAAAGGATGTGCTAGAGGGACAGATTTTAAATGTGGTAAAGTGTCTTCAACTTATAATGAGAATGCTAAATGATGTGCTTGAGAGACAGATTGTAAATGTGTTAAAGTGTCTTCAACTTATAATGAGAATGCTATATGATGTACTAGAGGGACAGATTGTAAAATGTGTTAAAGTGTCTTCAACTTATAATGAGAATGCTAAATGATGTACTAGAGGACAGATTGTAAATGTGTTAAAGTGTCTTCAGCTTATAATGAAAATGCTAAATGATGTGCTAGTGGGACAGATTGTAAATGTGGTAAAGTGTTTTCAACTTATAAAGAGAATGCTAAATGATGTACTAGAGGACAGATTGTAAATGTGTTAAAGTGTCTTCAACTTATAATGAAAATGCTAAATGATGTGCTAGAGGGACAGATTGTAAAATGTGTTAAAGTGTCTTCAACTTATAATGAGAATGCTAAATGATGTGCTAGAGGGACAGATTGTAAATGTGTTAAAGTGTCTTTAACTTATAATGAAAATGCTAAATGATGTGCTAGTGGGACAGATTGTAAATGTGTTAAAGTGTCTTCAACTTATAAAGAGAATGCTAAATGATGTGCTAGTGGGACAGATTGTAAATGTGGTAAAGTGTTTTCAACTTATAATGAGAATGCTAAATGATGTGCTAGTGGGACAGATTGTAAATGTGTTAAAGTGTTTTCAACTTATAAAGAGAATACTATATGATGTACTAGAGGACAGATTGTAAATGTGTTAAAGTGTCTTCAACTTATAATGAGAATGCTAAATGATGTACTAGAGGACAGATTGTAAATGTGTTAAAGTGTCTTCAACTTATAATGAGAATGCTAAATGATGTGCTAGAGGACAGATTGTAAATGTGTTAAAGTGTCTTCAACTTATAAAGAGAATGCTAAATGATGTACTAGAGGACAGATTGTAAATGTGTTAAAGTGTTTTCAACTTATAATGAGAATGCTAAATGATGTGCTAGTGGGACAGATTGTAAATGTGTTAAAGTGTTTTCAACTTATAAAGAGAATGCTATATGATGTACTAGAGGACAGATTGTAAATGTGTTAAAGTGTCTTCAACTTATAATGAGAATGCTAAATGATGTACTAGAGGACAGATTGTAAATGTGTTAAAGTGTCTTCAACTTATAATGAGAATGCTAAATGATGTACTAGAGGGACAGATTGTAAATGTGTTAAAGTGTCTTCAACTTATAATGAGAATGCTAAATGATGTACTAGAGGACAGATTGTAAATGTGTTAAAGTGTCTTCAACTTATAATGAGAATGCTAAATGATGTACTAGAGGACAGATTGTAAATGTGTTAAAGTGTCTTCAGCTTATAATGAGAATGCTAAATGATATGCTAGAGGGACAGATTGTAAATGGACTATAGTTTCTCCAACTTATAATGAGAATGTTAATGATGTTCTAGATGAAAAGGTTTTAAATAGACTAAAGTTTCCCCAACTTATAATGAGAATGTAAATGATGTTCTAGATGAAAAGGTTTTAAATAGGCTAAAGTTTCCCCAACTTATAATGAGAATGTTAATGATGTTCTAGATGAAAAGGTTTTAAATGGACTATAGTTTCTCCCACTTATAATGAGAATGTTAATGATGTTCTAGATGAAAAGGTTTTAAATGGACTAAAGTTTCCCCAACTTATAATGAGAATGTTAATGATGTTCTAGATGAAAAGGTTTTAAATAGACTAAAGTTTCCCCAACTTATAATGAGAATGTTAATGATGTTCTAGATGAAAAGGTTTTAAATAGACTAAAGTTTCCCCAACTTATAATGAGAATGTTAATGATGTTCTAGATGAAAAGGTTTTAAATAGACTAAAGTTTCCCCAACTTATAATGAGAATGTTAATGATGTTCTAGATGAAAGAGGTTTTAAATAGACGATTCCCCAACTTATAATGAGATGTTAATGATGTTCTTGATGAAAAGGTTTTAAATAGACTAAAGTTTCCCCAACTTATAATGAGAATGTTAATGATGTTCTAGATGAAAAGGTTTTAAATAGACTAAAGTTTCCCCAACTTATAATGAGAATGTTAATGATGTTCTAGATGAAAAGGTTTTAAATAGACTAAAGTTTCCCCAACTTATAATGAGAATGGAAAATTATGTGCTAGAGGGACAGATGTCAAATATATTAAAGTTTATCCAACTTGAATTAGTAACGTTAATGATGTGCTAGATGAGAAAGTTTTAAATAGCCTATAGTTTCTCCAGCTTATAATGAGAATTCTGAATGATGCGTTAGTTTGAGAGATTTGATGATGATGACGATGACAATGACGATCACGGCGGCCACGACGATGATGATGACAACGCGACGATAATGATGGTGACGACAACGATGACGACGACCTTGAAATACTGAATAATGTGCTGAAGAAAAAGGTTCTCAATGAACTATAGTTTCCCTAACTCATAATGAGAAAGCTAAATGGTGTGCTAGATGGAAACGCTTTGAATTGTCTATACTTTTCTCTTATAATGAAAATGCTGAGGTTGTTGCTGGAGGTAAAGGCGGGTTGAACGCCTGCAAGAAGAAGACAACACTGTAGCTAGGTGGACAATAACAAGAAATGGCCAGAAAAAAACCGTCGGGGTGACAAAGAGAGCGAATGTTGAGCACTGCATATCAACCAGTCTTTATTGTGAAGCACGAATGTTGAGCACTGTATATCAACCAGTCTTCATTGGGAAGGCCGAATGTTGAGCACTACATGTCAACCAGTCTTCATTGGGAAGGCCGAATGTTGAGCACTACATGTCAACCAGTCTTCATTGGGAAGCACGAATGTTGAGCACTACATGTCAACCAGTCTTCATTGTGAAACACGAATGTTGAGCACTCCATGTCAACCAGTCTTCATTGTGAAGCATGAATGTTGACCACTCCATGTCAACCAGTCTTCATTGTGAAGGCCGAATGTTGAACACTACATGTCAACCAGTCTTCATTGTGAAAGCCGAATGTTGAGCACTACATGTCAACCAGTCTTCATTGGGAAGCACGAATGTTGAGCACCCCATGTCAACCGGTCTTCATTGTGAAGCACGAATGTTGAGCACTCCATGTCAACCAGTCTTCATTGTGAAGCACGAATGTTGACCACTCCATGTCAACCAGTCTTCATTGTGAAGCACGAATGTTGACCACTACATGTCAACCAGTCTTCATTGTGAAGGCACGAATGTTGAGCACTCCATGTCAACCAGTCTTCATTGTGAAGCAAACGCCTCATTGATTCGTTGATTCATTAGCTAACTGATCAATCGATCGATCGCTTGATTGATTGATTCACTGCCTGGCTGGTTAGATTGTTGCTTGCTTGTTTGTTTATTTGTTGCTCGATGCTATAATCCCATGAGTGTAAATGTTTCTCTTTTATAGATACGATTTTTTTTTCACAAACGTATCAAAATTGTGTGTATCTGCTAGTACAGATTAAACTAATGAAAACTAGTTATGAAAAGGGAGAGAGACAAATACATAGAGAAAGAGAATGAAATGAGTGTGGGTGGAAAAGGGAGAAAGCAGCATACTCAGGCGAACCAGAAGCACTCATGTCAACATCAAAAGGTCGAAAGCTTGGCTGGTTTTGACACGAAACTTGTTCAAAAAGAATCCGTCATGTCAGATATCGCGCAACGGGTGGGTGGTTGTGTTAATGCGCTAAAAATTATATCCATACAAACAGATAACATTTGGAGATTGTAACTGTTGATACTTTCTTTATGACACCACTAGAACTCAGTTGTTCTTCTTCTTTGTTCACTGACTATTAAAAAAAAAAAGTAAAGGACCCTTTTCCACGCCTTAAAGCGTATAGGGCATATAGGGCTAGACCTATATTTTATAGACCAATCGGCACAAGATGGGTGATGTGCTCAGCATCACGCCGGCGGCCTTTACTTCCCGGGAACTGCACCCGGTACCCACTCAAGGCTGGGTCGACCTGGGAGCCAAATTCATTTCTGAAAAAAAGTCCGGCTCCGCCAGGGAGCGAACATACGACCTTCCGATCGGAGGAGAGCGTCTAGCCGCTCGGCCACGGCGACTCCCACTGACTGTAAGCGCCTGAGGAAAGTCCTGGTTGTTCGTCCAATTTGAATTTGGCTTTGTGTCAGGGCTTGAGTTTTCGGTGTAGATCCGTGTCACTGGCTTTTTTATGTGCAATTGGTTGTTCCTTGTGGCTCTGGCAGATGCAGACTTTAAAGGAAGCCCCGAATCTGTCGACTCCTGCGACATGCTTGTATGGGAGGCAATGGGTCTACTCTTGTTTTTCCCCACAATGGGTCCCAGAGAAGAACTAAATTCAGGTCACATATAAACAATAGTTAACCTTCCTAACTGACTATGTTGCATTCTTTATAAATGTAGTTACCTTTTGGTTTTTGTATATTTGTTTCTGTGATTGTGTCCAGTTATTATTTCGTTAGTTTAATGGTGTCCGCCTCGAGTGCTAGAGGTTTCGGGTTCAATCTCCAGTAAAAGCTGGGATTTTTTCACGTGGACTTAGCCTTCAAGTAAATCCCCCTGGTCTCTGTGTAGTCAGATCTGACGCTCGCGTGTATTCTTGTGCAAGTTAAAAAAAAAAAACTTGGCAATTGGAAATCGAAAGGAGTAGCTAATGGGAGTTTAAAATCTATTTAAATTATTTAAGGATCCTCGCCAGTGCTACAGAGCCTGTGCACTGTGCTGAGCTTTTTCGGACTCAAGACTTAAGTTAGAAGAAGAACGGAGCACTTATGGGTTACTACCCGTGTGCCATGATGTTGGTCCGTTGTTCAAAACTTTAAAACCTTCCAATGAGTGCATTGTACTTCTTTCAGTTCTTTTATTCGCGGTACCTGAAAAGAACTAACCTTTTGAAGTATCCGCCATGGCAAGCCATTTAGAAAAACTGTTCTCACAGTTTTCAGCTAATTGTAGGAGAATCGCACCATGGAAGATACCGCGGCCTCACCATGTGGTATATTTACAAATGAGCAATGAAAGAGAGAACATCGCTTCCACTTACCCACCATTACGGAGGCAGCATAAAACTATCTAAACGTCACCGTATTTAGACAGAACAACTGCAGTCTGGCTTGTGGAAGGACGGTCATGGCTCGATTAAGCTGTAGGTGGACACGGTATGCTAGAGATATCTTTGATGTGAAAATGTGGAAGGCGTGGTAATTGGATGGTAGCGACCTTCTGCACAACATACGACTATTTGTATACATTTTAATCCCAACGAGGGATTATAGTTATTATTATTACTATTATTATTATTATTATTATTATTATTATTATTATTATTATTAATTATTATTATTATTATTATTATTATTATTATTATTATTATTATTATTATTATTATTATTATTATAAATAGATAGGCTTCCGAATGGACGCTAGCTAAACTGGGTACCAGGCAATGTCTTCAAGATTAAGGGCGCTTACGTGATCTTGATCACAACACACATCGAGTGTGGACTGGTCTGTAAACCTGTGAGTGTAGCACCATATGCTCGATGAGCCACTAGTATTTATTCCCCCCCCCCCACCCTCAACCCCAACCCCCTGCTACAAAGATTCGTGGCATCCTGCATCTCTAAATCCAACCCAAAATATGTATCATTCTTGCCCCGCCACCGCACGTCTTTATTTCCCATGTAGAAGCTGTCGACCAGTGCAGATCATCCATTTATAGTTCACAATAGAGGATATCTTGTGAGCTATACAATCTCCAAGTGTGTCCTTGTCATTTGAATGTTCGAAGAGAAGACATAGATAAAACGGTAGAGCGGAAGAATTGACCTCCCTAAACTGATTCACCAGAACCGACAACTTTCAACTTAAATTAACCTGAGCGTTCTCAGTCTCAATTCATGAGATCCACATGCAAGGCTTCAGAAGGTCCCTTGTAACACTGATACATGAGTGGTAGATATTCATATCAATCAACGGAGGGAGAACCGTTATGGCCGTAGAAACATATACACAGAATAAATAAACGGAAAATGTATTGACCGGCACTCGTAAAAAGAAGTAGAAAGATAGAAAAACACACTAGACAATAAAAAGTAGTAGATAAGCAGGGCTAACACAGTACTAAATAATTCACTGAAGTTTCAAACCACACGTGATGAGACCGCTTTAAAACGTGTGAACACTCAAGTAATAAGTCGTGGGGTGCAATTTTCGTTTTTTTTTTTTTTTTTTTTTGAAGCCCCACCCTGGTTGTCGCCGAAGTCCCTTATATAAAACGTGTGAACACACAAGTAATAAGTCGTCCCCTTGTGGGGTGCAATTTTCGTTATTTTGAAGCCCCACCCTGGCTGTCGCTGAAGTCCCTTATATAACCTAAGGGTAGAACGGGGTTTCCGGGTGTTTACCACTCTGTGTGATGTCCTGGTGGGGTACAGCTTACTGACTTCATAATGTCCCTGTCTCTAGCGAAAGTCGCTAAGGAACATAATGTCATTCCTTTCTTGTTTTAGATTTTCACTTCTGTCAGTACCTGCTGTTACATGTCTAGATAGGAGAAACTTGTTGCATGCCCTAGTAACTCTTCTTTTATCCTCATGTAACTGTTGCAGAAGCATGTTTTTTTCCTCCTGTCAACAGGCCCCGCAATCGGCCATTTTCTTCATTTCTTAAAAGATATCCCAGATGACCTGAACACTTCGAATTCTGAGACCCGGATTGTACAGCTACATAGAAATGCGTCTGGCAAAGTTGTAGACACGTGACCGGAGATGACGTTTTAACGCAAGATGAATGCTTCCTGAAGCAAGCCATTGTTGGATGATTTTTGAAGCACTCTCCCATTAAAGATAACTAGTTATTTTAATGCGGTTGCCATCATAATGTCATTTTTGCCGGTAATTATTTGCCACATTTTTTACTGGATGAATTAAATGCAAATATTTTCCTGATCTTGAAAAGACGTGTTAATGCTGGTTGTGATTATGCGGTTATTTCTGCGGGTTTACAACATGGCCGCGTTTTAAATTTTGAGAAAAGTGAATGATCTCTTTTCGTGGTATGAGCAGGATGTTGGGAATTTACTGCTTAGTTTATATTTTCATCTGATCGGCATTAGATCGTTGTTGTTGTCTCTTCTCACTCTTCTTTGTTCACCTGCTGTATGCTCAAGTGGAAAGTCCTGGTTGTTCGTCTATTTGGACTTTGGCTTTGTGCAAGGGCCTGAGATTTGCGTGTGTATACGTTTTACTAGCTTATTTGTGAGCAGATGTTCCTTGCAACTTGGGCAGCTGCACTCCGACTTCGAAGAAAGCTGACAATTGGTCGACTCATACGACATGTATTTTTTAAGGGGTAGGTAGTGGGTCTATTCTTGTTTTTCCCCACAATGGGGCGCAGAAACCCACACAGGGAGATTGCTGCAGTCAGTTTCAGAATACTCTTCTAGCACAACTTAACAGGATGGAAAATTTGAAGAGAAGAGAGCAAGAGATAGACGATGGTACATGTGGGAAGACAACATGAAGAAATGGACCCCCAAAAAACAGTCGGAGAGAATGTGCAACCAATACAAGAGACATAGAGTTTTGGAGATCCCTTGCCCCAACCTTTTTCTGTTGATACGATAATTCACTGAGTGGTTCACAGTGACTGTACTTCCTGTGAAATTTCATGGTACTCAATTTAGAGTGGACGGTCTGTGAGCAAAAATCGCTGTAGAAAGTCCCCCTCCCCAACGAAGAGATATCCAACCTAGAATTTAGTTCAACGTTAGTATCTCAAACAAAGTAGGTCAGTTTTCATTGACAAATTTTTAGGACTGGTCTACTTTCCTGCAGGTTACGGGTATGTCACGCTCTCTAGTTTGGTTTCCTTGATGTCTTGCATCAACGTTTTCATCCCGAGAAGGAGAATGCCTGTGACATAGGTTGCAACACTCTCTAGGGGGGTGGAGGGGGGGGGGGGATTTAGTTAGACTCAATGTGTCCATGTTTTTGCAATGTTAAAAGCGCTGGCGTACTGAAAAATACAACACACGGTATCAACGGCATTGCGGAACACCCCGTAGCAGTGTGCTCAGGAACGACCAGTCAGAAGTGAGCTAGTGTGTATATGGGGGGGGGGGGGCTCTGGGGAGACTAACATTGAAGCAACAACGTAGAAAATGGAAGGGGCGGGGGTAGGGTAGGACAGTTTTGAGAGGTGGGGGCGTGATGAAGTTTTTCTGAGAGCGTCCAGCAATTTTGAAACAGTTTTTTTGCGCTTGTACTAATCCGGATTTTCAGCTTTAGTAATCACGAAAACACAACAGCGCTGCGGACTGGGTGTAGAGAGTGATATTCATTGTGCCTTAGTCAACATTAGACCAAAAGTAGTAGATATATCAAGATAAAGCTGTGTCAACAGTGTCAACCATCACACTGATATTTGGACACAAAATTACCAATTTTTGATGACTTTCTTTTTTAAGTTCTTGTTAACAATGCTTGAAATGTTTCTGTTTGTCCTTTTTGTAATCATATTTTTTAAGTGGGGACTGACAAATACCTCAGGGAGGGAGGGGGAGGGTGGGGAGAATGAGGCGCCATCTAAAAAAAAAAATGGGAAACCAATGCTTTAACTGGCGTCGCTCGTGACGAGGAGGTCGTTGCTTTTCTGTTTTTGATCTCTGTTTTACCTCTGCCCCTGTCTTTTACTACATGTCCCAGTTAGAGAAACCTGTTACATGTGACATAATCTACACACACACACACACACACACACACACACACACACACACACACGCGCGCGCGCGCACGCATGCACGCACCATTTCCTTTATCCATCAAAAGAGACTTCAGATGTTTCGAACAATTGTGAATAAATTATACACCAGTAGCTGGTTTAGATAGGGGCATAACTAATTTTCTTGAAAACTAATTCATTACCTTTCAATAGATGAATAAATCAATAATTCATATCATTGCACTCGAGTCATTCCCACGGGGCTCCGTCCCCTTTAAGTACCAGCTGCTTACCTGATTAAAAGTCTGCCTCTGTTTTCCCTTCAATGCTGAATATCTCCTGGTCTTTTGCACTGCCCATTGGATCTCATCATAGAGCCTTCACAACATCTGATTTATCATATAGAGGAGCGGTAGCAGCTAATCTATCAGCCTGCTTGTTACCTCGCACACCTGCATCTCTTGGGACCAAAAATCTATGAAAAGCTCTTAATCTGGTTCTTATCTAGAATGCAAGCCATTCTGATCGCAGATCGCCAATTTCAGTTTTCCGAAGCAAGCTCTGTCAATATCATTAATTAACTTTAAAAACCCTTTCTGCACTAAAATAAAATGTATTTTTTTTTTTTTTTTTTTTGCGTTTTTAAATTCTGAAAGGCTGTACATGCCAAAAATTACTGCGCCTGGCAAAGTTGTAGACACGTGACCGGAAATGACGTTAATTTCTAGATAACGGCTTTCTAAAACAGGCCATTATTTAACGGTATTTGGAGCATTCTCATATTAGGGATAACTATTTATTTTACTGCAGTTTCCATCAAAATGTCATGTTTTACTGTTTATTAAAAGCCCTATTTTTACTGTTGATCATAAGCCAATTTTTTTTTATTTTTTTTTCGAGAATCTAGCACAAACGTTTCGGTAATCATGAAAAGCCGCATTAATGCTGGTTGTGATTATGCGTGTGTTCATGCGGGTTTCCAATAGCCTAGATGTTAGAGAGCTATATAGAGCTAATGCTAATTGACATATATTGTCAGAGACCCTATGATTTCACACTGAAGAGTTCAGAAGGTTTCTAAACCATCTGGTGATCCATATATTTTAAGAAAAAACCAAAAAACACTATTATGAAAGGGAAAGAAAAGCAGTATTCATGTTGCAAGATAAAAACTTTTGCAAAAAGAAAAATCGACATAATAATGTGTGCGTTTGTCATATAAGACTGGATCAGCTGTCCAGACGTATCCAGATCGATATTTTATTAACTGTAAGAGCACAGAGCTCTTTCCATTATACACGCAGATATACTTATTCTTTCAATATCTGGAAACGTGTGTTCGCAGATGGTTCTCTAAAGAAGCTACACACACACACACAAAAATGGTAATTCTACAGTACACAACATACTGACAGCACAGAGGCATACTCAGTAACGGCATGTAAAGCTTGCACAAACTTCACAGCTAAGGCAAGAACCCTGTTTTCAATTATGCAAACTCCCATTCCTCGTGATTTAACTAAATAGAAAGCTGTCATTTTCAAAGACTAAAAAAATCAGTACCCACAAGCCTTCTCATGCTCCAAACAGGACAGCATTAACTGAGAAATGAGAAACAGAATGCTGCCAACATGAACAGGACTGATTAGTCCAGCAGTAGATTCCATCCCAAAAGGATATCCCTACAAATGGAAGGGTGGGTGACGTCATAAAGGCCACGGGAAGCCTAATATAACCACATTTGTCTCATAACTTTACATGGCACATGCTACAGTTTATAAAGCTGAAGTGCTAAGAAGCTTGACACATTCAGACCAGAGCACCTTGTAAGTTGTAAATGGAAAGGGGGAGGGGAAGAAAACGAGAGAGAGAGAGAGAGAGAGAGAGAGAGAGAGAGAGAGAGAGAGAGAGAGAGAGAGAGAGAGAGAGAGAGAGAGAGAGAGAGAGAACGATACTAACAAAATTCTGTTTGTTCCATTACAAAAGGTATAGTTCAAGGCAGAGAACAGACTCTACTACTTGTTAACAACTGGCAGGTTCATAGAAGGAAGGCATCATCATCCTGTAACACTACGTGTCGTTGGGTCACCAGTTTCTGTTGACTGTCTGGTCAGCTCTCTTCACCTCTGGCGGTCAGTTGCGATGGACTTCATGGTTGCATGCCTGAGGCCTGACCAGTCAGTCAGGTTCTGTAACCAGGTCTTTCTTGGTCTGCCTCTTCTCCTCTTTCCCTCTACCGAGCCCTCAAGTACTGTTTTGGGGAGGCCGTTAGATCTTATGCCATTTCCATACCATCGCATTTTTCGCCTTTTTACTGTAGTTAAAAGAGGTTCATAATTGCCAATGTACTGTGTAATTTTATGGCGAACCTCTTCGTTTGTAATGTTGTCCCTGTATGGATATGAAAAGAATTCTGATGCCTGTATCTTTCTAGCAAGTTCAGCTGTTAAGGTCCACGTTTCACAGCCATATGTAAATGTACTAAAAGCTAGAGCTCTGAGCAGCAATCGAATTTAAGTCTTACATGAAATGTTTTTGGATCTCCATAATGTTTGCTGCTTGGCAAGGACTGATATTGTTTGGGCAATCCTAGACACGATTTCTGGTCTTGACCCCAAGTTACTTAAAATGGATTCTAAATATTTGAAATGACTCACTTGTTCTAATTTGTGGCTTTCAACTTAGATTGGTGAAATTCTGCCAACTTGTTTATTAGTCATAACTTGTTTTGTTTCTGCGGTGTTTTCTATGCCATACTTGGTTAATGTTTCATCGAGTAGATTTACAAGCTTGATAGTTCTTGTTCTCTCCGGCCAACCTATCGATGTCATCTGCAAACCGTAAGTTTGTTATAGTTTGTCCTCCTATACTAATTGTTCCATGATGTTGTTCTAGATCATCAGTCATAATTCATTCTAACATTATATTAAACACTGTTGTAGAGAGGAGGCAGCCCTGCCGGACTCCTATTGTTGTTCGGAACCAGCTTCCTATTTGTCTATTTAGCGTGATAGCACTGCTGGCCTTTGCATAGAGCTGTTCTATAGTATGTATGATGTTTTACTCATATTGTACTTTTTCAAAGTGTCCCAGAGTGCTGCATGCCATACTCTATCAAAAGCCTTTTTGAAATCAAGGAACACATGGTATAGATGTTTTTGGTGCTGGTGGCATTGCTCAGATAATATGCGTACATTAAATATCTGTTCAACAGTGCTTCTGCCAACACAGAAACCCGTCTGTTCCTCTGCTGTGATCTCTTTCTGCACGTAGCTTTAATCTGTTGTGGAGTATCTTGAGCATGGCTTTACTGGGATGACTGATGAGACTTATAGTCTGATAATTTTGATATTGTTGTAAATTCCCCTTTTGGGGGGATGGTAATGATAAGTGATTGGGTCTAAAGAAATGGCTATTCACTAGTCTTCAAAACATTTTTTCAGATTTCAGTGAGGGTGTCGATTACGTCGACTCTGCCCGCCTTAAGAATCTCACCTCTCTGCCCGCCTTAAGAATCTCAGAATATAGGAGGGCAGGGGAAGCACACACACACAAATACATAAATAGCTTGGCCACACGCATGCGATGGGAAACAGCACAATTTTGATCCGCGATTCTGCTTTCTTGTGTGCAGGATTTCGAATCATGGCAGTCAATGTATGCCTGTATTGCACATGATGATGCTATTTCTTCAGAGGTGGGTGGGAAAAAAAAGAGGGGGTGGGGGAGGGTGTTATTATTTTTCTAATTTAAATATTGTAGAGTTGTGGGTCACAAGAAGAGTTGTGGGTCTCAAAATGTTGGAGAGCTGTGAATCAAAAAATGTTGGAGAGTTGTGCGTCACAAGAAGAGTTGTGCGTCATAAGAAGAGTTGTGGGTCATAAGAAGAGTTATGCGTCACAGGAAGAGTTGTGGGTCATAAGAAGAGTTGTGGGTCATAAGAAGAGTTGTGGGTCACAAGAAGAGTTGTGGGTCACAAGAAGAGTTGTGGGTCATAAGAAGAGTTGTGGGTCATAAGAAGAGTTGTGGGTCATAAGAAGAGTTGTGGGTCATAAGAAGAGTTGTGGGTCATAAGAAGAGTTGTGCGCCACAAGAAGAGTTGTGCGCCATAAGAAGAGTTGTGGGTCATAAGAAGAGTTGTGCGTCACAGGAAGAGTTGTGGGTCATAAGAAGAGTTGTGGGTCATAAGAAGAGTTGTGCGTCACAAGAAGAGTTGTGGGTCTCAAAATGTTGGAGAGCTGTGAATCACAAAATGTTGGAGAGTTGTGCGTCACAAGAAGAGTTGTGGGTCACAAGGAGAGCTCTGGGTGACAAGGAGAGCTCTGGGTCACAATGAGAGTTGTGGGTCACAAAATGTTTGGACAGCCTAAAAGACTGACAACCAGAAGCTATTAGAGCAGCGGTCCTCAGATCGTATGATAGGGGTGCCGCAGACTCAAGGGTGCCACGAGCATATGTTAGGGGTGCCGCAGACTCAAGGGTGCCACGAGCATATGCTAGGGGTGCCACGGACTCAAGGGTGCCAAAAAATGTGAGAGTCGCTGTATTAGAACATCATCAAGCACTTCTAACACCAAAGATGCCTACTTGTTTGGGCAGCTTCCACATTTTAGATCAACAGGGTGTGTGTGAGAAAGTGATCAATCCGTTTATTTTAGGCTTCGAGTGTTGGGTGTCAGGTTTCAAGTCGTGTAATTCGGTGAGTGGTTGTTTTGGGGGCCGTCCCTCTAGATGGTCAGTGGAACTACGGGGCTTGTGCTATCCGCCACGATACTGGCTCTGTCGACAGACCCAACCTCCTTCGCAATAAAGTCAATGCCTTGAACAAAATTACTTGTATTTTCATAAAGACCCCTTTAACTTCCTGTGACGGTTAATTATTGAAAATCCAGATGGCAGTACAGTGTATATGAAATATACTGTTTACTCCAAACACAAACTAGACTGCGGTACACACGCACGCATACACACACAGACACGCACACATAAAAAAACACAAACATACACGCAATACTCCTATAACATTTACAAAGATGCCAAAAGAACAAAGTGAAAATCAAGAAACAAGTAAAAATTATTCTGGAAAATAATCACGACAGCCCATAAACGGAAAACAACAAGTTCACTTCCGGTAGGCCCTACAATTTCCATCACACTGCACGCATGGAATCTTATTTTGTGTCCCTCTGTGACCTTGACATCCCTCGTGCAGCTATCACCGATGAAGGAAACTTAGGGAAAGAAATCACATCTTTCCTTTCTGCTCTGCCATTTATTTGTAGATCTTCGAAACTTTTTCCATTTTTAGTGTTTAACCCAAAGAATTCGCCGGCGAGATACGTACAGCCAAAGCTTCTCTAATAAATATGTAGGCCGTGGTACAGCAAACAAGACTATCTCTATATATATATATTATATATAGATATATATATTCGGTATATATATATATATATACATATATATATATATATATATATATATATATATATATATATATATATATATATTATATATATATATATTAGGGCTGTACCGAATATTCGCTTCGTATTCGCTTCGGTGCTGAATAGTGGACCGAATGACTATTCGGTATTCGGCCGAATAGTTGCGGTCGGGCCGAATACGGATAGTGGTTACCTTACACTCATTACTGCATACGCTGCGATGGACTGAAATAATTCTATCATTAACACAATAGTTGCTGTTGCCTAAGTTTGTAGTAGCGGGAAAACTGCGACCAGTTTGCGTGGTACAGCAGCTGGCAAGGTCTTGCCGAGGCATAACAGCAAAGGTTCTCAAACTGGGTGCGTATGCCAGGAGTGCCGGGGTGAAAATCAAGAACAGACGGCTAAAAATTGTAACTTTATTAAAGAAGACATAAAGATACTTGGAGATACTTTCCTCACAACTGTCGAAAAAAGCACAGTACCTGCATTTTATAAAATGAAGAACATCTAATGCAATATATCTTTGCCATTGAAGGTTAGAAAAATAATTCTGTCTTGCTACTATTTATCTCCTACTTTTCCAGTTTTAACATATGGTTGTAAATCCTAGACAATCGGTAGGCAGGCAAAACAGGCTTCAGAGATGTAGTTTTACAGAACAATGCTTAAAATACCTTGAACAGCCCAAAAAAAAAAAAAAAGCAACCAATAGGTTTTGAAAGAAGCGGGAGCCCGAAGACAACTAATCACAGACATCGGAAGGAGACAGTCGTCATTTTTCCGCCATGTTATGAGAAGAGGGGAAATGGAACATGTGGTGACCACTAGAAAGATCTATGGAAGGAGGGATAGGGGAAGACAACGAGAGAACATTCTTGACAGTTTTGTTGCATGGCATGGAGGTGTGTCAGCACACGAACTAATACATACTGCAGCAGATCGCATATTGTGGCGAGGCATAATCGCCCACGTCGGTCGGCAAGGTACCTGATGATGATGATACACTATTCGTATTCGTATTCGGTCGAATAGTTGGTCCCACTATTCGTATTCGGCCGAATAGTGAAAATCACTATTCGGTACAGCCCTAATATATATATATATATATATACATAAATATATATTGAGACTTATTTTATTATGGCCAAGACAAGAATGCCACCAATGAAGCAAAGCATGCAATCTAAAAAGGCAACATTAATCTATGTATCTGGCAACTTTTCATCACCGCTCGATAAGCAGACATAAAACACGCCGTTATTTTGTTGACCTAGTCAGAGGTGCATTGTTACGTAATCAGCACAGAGCAAAAAGGCTAACATTAAATTCTTTTTCAAAACTCAGAAAAGCGCCATTGAAACAGTTTAATTGATGCAACAAATTTATGGGGATAATTATTTATCCCGCGCACAAATTTTCAAGTGGTATTCACGATTCAAAAGTGGTATAGAAATGATTACTAATGCATCTAGATCTGGACGCCAAATTTCTGTTCGTAATGATGAACTTATTGAAAAAGTCAGGGAACGGATACAAGAAGTTCATTGTTTTACTGTAGGGATGATGGTAGATGAATCTGGTGTTAATAGAGAGACAATTTTGGTGCAGGGGTTTGGCAAGAAAAAAAAGTTGCTTGCCCGTTTGTACCACATTCGTTGTCCGATGACCAAAAACATCAGCGGGTTAAGTGCCCAAGAGACATCATCAAAATCAAACTTTTTGTGTTCTCAGCCTTCCACCCTATTCCCTAGATTTGCCTCCCAGTGATTACTTTCTATACCCCAAATTAAAGTTACGATTGACAATTCACTTCTTTAATGCTATTGATAACACCCAAAGGGCCGTAACATCGACTTTAAGGGCCATAACAACAGAAGAACTACAGAGGTCGTTCCAGTGTTTGTTAGATCGTGCCACTTGTTGTATCAATTCACAAGGGCTTGCTTTGAATAAAATACAGATTATATGTTGATTATTTTAATTTTTATGGAATTAGTCTCATGACTTAATTTTCGCATTATACACACACACAATACATATATATATATATATTATATATATATATATATATATATATATATATATATATATATATATATATATATATGTGTGTGTGTGTGTGTGTGTGTGTGTGTGTGTGTGTGTGTGTGTGTGTGTGTGTGTGTGTGTGTGTGTGTGTGTGTGTGTGTGTGTGTGGTGTGTGTGTGTGTGTGTGTGTGTGTGTGTGTGTGTGTGTGTGTGTGTGTGTGTGTGTGTGTGTGTGTGTGTGTGTGTGTGTGTGTGTGTGTGTGTGTGTGTGTGGTGTGAGTGTGTGTGTGTGTGTGTGTGTGTGTGTGTTGTGTGTGTGTGTGTGTGTGTGTGTGGTGTGTGTGTGTGTGTGTGTGTGTGTGTGTGTGTGTGTGTGTGTGTGTGTGTGTGTGTGTGTGTGTGTGTGTGTGTGTTGTGTGTGTGTGTGTGTGTGTGTGTGTGTGTGTGTGTGTGTGTGTGTGTGTGTGTGTGTGTGTGTGTGTGTGTGTGTGTGTGTGTGTGTGTGTGTGGGGAGAGAGATAACTAAATCTGTTTTCCCCAGTGAATGCATAAATATAGCATGCGTGTGTGTGAGGATGTATTTAGAAGAAGAAGAAGAAGAAGAAGAAGAAGAAGAAGAAGAAGAAGAAGAAGAAGAAGAAGAAGAAGAAGAAGAAGAAGAAGAAGAAGAAGAAGAAGGAGGAGGAGGAGGAAGAAGAAGAAGAAGAAGAAAGACAAAGAAGGAGGAGGAGGAGAAGCAGGAGGAGGAGGAGAAGAAGAAGATGATGATGATAATAAAGATGCAGAGCAAGATAAAGAAGGAGAAGGAGAGGAGAAGGATGCCTGTTTTCTCTCATCAAGGAAAACCACATAGCCTTATTTGAGCTTTATGTCGGTAATCAGCGTTAGTGTCTCCAAATAATGTCTGAGATAAACTGTATAAAAGCAATCACAAGTCTGGCCACGCCAACACAAATAAAAACACAGAAGCACGTCCATATAATTCACAGAAATGAAAAAAGGCATTCCCAGTGCCCAAAAGACAACAAGCTAGGTCGTTGAATTATCAACGGAGTGGTCATGTTCAACAAACTAACAACAGCTATCAGAATCATAGACTTAAGACACACGAACTCTTCTGTCTGGAAGAAAAATAAACCATACAATTTTAAAAAATAATTTATTATTAAATCACGGACATATTTCCCCTGGGTAAGTAGGTAGGTATAGGTAGGTAGGTAGGTAGGTAGGTAGGTAGGTAGGTAGGTAGGTAGGTAGGTAGGTAGGTAGGTAGGTAGGTGCTATGCTGAAAAAGAAACAACCAGCATCCCCGAAATCAGAAGATTTAGGTTATAATTGTGACTAGGTTATGTGCGCCACATAAAATGGCATAGATTGAACGCCATCAAAAGCCCTGAAGGCAGGACTCTTGGCGATCAAAGGTGACAGAGCCAAATACTGTCCTGATCGGCGACTAAGTCGTCCACCGGCAAGCCAATGGGCGACCAAGTCGCGGATGATCTGTATTTCCGTTTCTTTTGAACGCACTTCGTCATGAATCATCAAACGTGCGCCTCCGCAGTCAACGTCATGGGCCTGTCCGGGCGAGTGGGGTATACCCAGCCCGTAGTTGCCTAACGACTCAGAAACTACCACGGGAGTAGTAGTTTTGCGACAGGGTTTACTGCGTGGCGCTCCCTCGCATTTCATCCTTCCGGCATGAGTTCTTAGACAATGCAACCCCGTGAAGCTCTTTCCACATGTACAGTGCCAACCCGGCCGTTGAGCAAGAATCTCAGTCCGGGGGCTAGCAGGTCGTCACCGTTAAAATTGTAATCCACGGTTGATGGCGCTAGAACCGAACCATGAAGTCTTAAATCTTTTCCCTGGCAAATCAAATTTTCTATCTTACTAGTGGCAAAGACCTACATAGTAATGAAGAAGATTTCCTCCATTTACTAATTTAAAAATGTGATCAAAGGAAGTGCATCGCATGTGGAAGTGCACCATATCATTCTTTTTCTGCTGATTAAGATGTATATTCTTCTTCTGAAAGTACATGCCGTGTGGCGTTGGTTCTCATTTCTATACATAACATACTGTTTCATTTACTTTCAGTCAGCTCTGACACAGATGATCCTCCACGCCATGCTGTCAAACTGTCTAGCATCTTTTATTTGGGTCTCCCTCTGCCTCTCCTCCCTTCCAGCTTTCCTACCCTCACGATGTACTCCAGTTTTCTCCTCATCACACGACCAAAGAATGCAGATTGTCTCTTTCTGATGTGGGCAGTCAGTTCTCTTCGTGAGTTAGTATCTTTCAAGACATCCTCATTACTCTTTTTATCTGTCCAGGGTATTCTCATTGTAATATATTAGAGACTACAAATTTTGAAAATATAAGGGGATGAATGAATGAATGAATTTCCACCCCACCAGGACGTCACACAAGCGATAAACACCCGATGACACAAAGTGCCACCATGTGGGTGAGGATCACCATGGAGAGGTCCCAGAAACCGCGTTCAGACAATCCATTTTTTAAAGAGGTTTCCGTTATGTTCTTAGGGGGGAAAACCACGGATGACGCAGAAGAGGACACACAAATACAGTTGCAACTGCCATCGCCAGGACTCAGAGAGTCCTGGAAGGATGTACGGTACTTTATTAATATCCTACCTCAGATGACGTCACAGGAAAGTCCAACATTGTAGAGGGTGGTAAGACTGGGCTTCTCGACTTTCTGATGCTTTTAACGACCCCAAAACACCTAGAACTAGCCTTAACCCCAACCCACCTACGTCCCGCGAGAGAGTGCAGCCTAGGTCCCTCGACTGCATGCAGCCTATCTACCACCCTCTTAAATATTGGACTGTCCTGTGACCTGTGGATTTCCTCTGTTTTGGGATAGGATATTAATAAAGCAGCGGATGTACAGATAACTTCTACAATCATAGGAGAATACCGCAATCAGGTCTACCGAATGCAGCCTACATGACATAACAGGTACTACTCGGGAACATTACACGCCTTTTAATAAGGGGACTATTGTCTCCTAAAACTCAAAACCAGACTCGTTGCAATTTTACTAACAGTCTTTAATATACAATGAGATCGGCGAAATAATAATGATGGGAATTACTGAACCGTCAGTTTTACGAATATTTGGAAACCTATTGTTCACATACGGTTTTGGTATACACCCTAACTGCAACACAGGGTCACACTCAGTATCGCCCTCTGGAGCTTGCACCAACTTAAGAGCAGATGCAGCTATCCTTCTTTGAACTGAGCAGGCTCCCTGTAGTCTAGGTTAACTAAAGTTGTATATTTAAAACCATCTCACGTTTCAAACAGGACAGAAGAATCTATGAAATTCCTTTCCCCAGCCCATTATGGATCCCTAGAAAAAGAAAACCAGGCTATAGAATTCCTCATGCAGACCCATCTGTCACAGAGCTTTCAAACGTCAAAAATGCTTTAAACAATCAATAAAGTTGAACTGCAGAAAAGAAGATAAAAATTACAGACCAGAGCATGTTCTAAGGCGAGGAAAGAAAGGCTATATAAAAAAACAAAATTGCCACTATGTCATTCTGTTTGTTTAATAAGAGAAGGTCGGTATCAGTGCAAGGAACAGACTCGAAAACTTGATGACAGCTGTCAAGACTGGTAAAGAGAAGGCAGGAGGAAAGCAAAGAGATAGTTTAGCGTCAATAACGGGGCGGTACAAAGTGCCAAACGATCCATGATTCTATTGCAGTGACTCTCAACCTACCTAATGCAACGACCCTTGAATACAGTTCCTCATGTTGTGATGACCCCTAAACATATAATTATTTCTCAATTTCAATGAATACATGTTTTCCGATGGTCTGAGGCGACCCCTCTGAAAGGGTCGTGTGACCCCCAAAAAAGGGTCTCGACCCACAGGTTGAGAACCACTGTTCTAGTAATTGTGTGGAATGGCAAATGATGACTGCTTATTCTTTTCGGCATTTCACATGGTGATGATGATAGTTCCGTGGGAAGGGGAGGGAGGGAAGGGGCGATGTGTGATATTTTTGTTTTATATTGTAAAGGGGGTGGTGGGCAAAAATAATTTGGGAAGCACTGAAGCGATGGGCATGTGATACTACTGTTCAAGTGAGAGTGTCCTGTTGCACCTTCGCACGTCACGCATCGCCATACTTGACAAATAATACACACGAAACTGGGGCACAGGTTACATCATAGCATACAATTAATACACAACAAAAAGACACTTGACAGCACAACAGATAAATGATACACACAACAAGAAGGTTTTACTGAAACGATAACAGATGAATAAGAACAAATAACAAGACATGACGAAAACTGTAAAAGATTTTGGAGGGAAAAGAATTTCACAAAATGGCAATAGTAGCAACACAGTGATGTCAGATAACGCATTAAAAACAGTCACAGCAGACTGTGAAAGCTTCAACAATACAAGAAAAAGAAGTAAAACACAATTATAAAAAGCAGCAGCTTTGAAATTAGGATATATGTAAAGTTTGGTAATGAGAAATTAAAATTTAAAAAAAAAAATTAAACAAAGACAATAAAAAAACGAACGTTACATGTCACTGTCTGATTCGATTGTTGTTTGAAGGAAACACAATGCACACGAGAATTGGATATCAAAATTTGAATCCCTCAGAGATATTGTCTATTAACGTTTGTAATTTAATCGAGGCAGAAGTAATTGTGAACTACATTGTTAGTCGAAATGAACAACGCTATTTTAAAGTAAAATACAAATTGTTGGTTTCGATAGATTCAAACACATAGACACACATGTATATATCTATCTATCTGTGTGTGTGTGTGTGTGTGTCATGCTTTGGCCGCTCAGTTCTCTATTATGCGTGTGTGTATCTGTGCGTATATATATATATATATATATATATATATATATATATATATATATATAGTATATATATATATGCCACTTATTTTTTACGGTTTTGAAACTGTATTTGATTATTGTTGCTTCCATGAAATGCGACACATGCTTCTTTATATTTACATCTTTTTTAGTGACTCAGATTGATTGTTTAGTTGCTTGTTCATTATTTAGAATTCTGCGTCATACAGGGGTTAAGTACACATAACATTGGAAGACTCATTTTCCTGTTTTGTTTATCTCTCTAGAATTCAGTAGTGATCGTATTTTACTGAAGATCTATTACAGACTGCCAGTCTACAGTCAAGGTCAGCCAACGTTCTACTTCTTCCGTTGTCGTCTCACTGATACCAGGTTGTAGCCCAGTGTCATGGTTTTTCTGTATTTGTCTTGCGATTCTCGGATGGCTTGGGTGATGGACTGGCCAATCTTCTTTGTGAAGAAAGTCCTTGGTTGATTGACTGAGTGAAATATTACAGATAGACTGACTGGCTGACTCATTTGTTGACTGACTGATCCACTGACCAATTGGCTGATTCGCTGACTGATTCATTGACTGGCTGTTTGCTTTACTGATTAAATGGCTGTTTGACTTACTGACTGATTCGCTGATTAGCTGTTTACGTGACATCTTGCCAACTGATATACCATTTATTTGCTTGGTTGATTGGTTGGCTATCTGACTGTTGATTGACCGATTGGCTTTTTGACTGTTGATTGACTGACTGGCTATCTGACTGTTGATTGACTGATTGGCTATTCGACTGACTGACATACTGTCTGTTTGACTGAATGATTGATTAATCGATTGATTGGCGAAAATGTTAGCTATCAGAGTATCTTCCCTAGCAGATGAATATTTCTCCTCCCCCCCCCCCCCCCCCCCCCCATCCCCTTTCCTTACACAACCAGCCAGGAGAGCAACGAATTCACTCAAAGTTAACTTGTAAGTTAACTTCTCTACCTGGCTGATCGAATAATTGATTAACTGACTGACTGAGTGATCGACAGCCATGTCATTTGCCCGCCCCAGCAGCTTCATTAGCAGATATATAATTTGTGTTCCGTTACGGCCAGCCCACACAGAGATTGGTTTTCTTTAAAGTCACTCTTCCGAAGACTCTAGAGATTCTTCATCAAAGATGAACAGTTGTGGATAATTGGGAGGCGCTCGTGTGTCAGGTGTGGTTGTAGCAGTTTTAATTGATAGTCGCAGAACAGCGTTCACAGCTACTAATGAGCGACTGGATGTTGGCGGACTGGCTGGCTTGGGGGGGGGGGATCCTTCTCTATGTCTTTTTGTGTGTCAGGTAATTGTTTATGTGTCTGTCTACATGTGTGCTTATGTGCCTGTCTAAATGTAGGCGTATATGTTTATGTGTCTGAATGTGTGCTTATATGTCTATCTAGCTATTTGTGTGCTTATATGTCTTCTTATATGTCTGTCTGTCTATATGTGTGCTTATATGTATGTCTATTTTTAAGTCTGTCTATATGGCTGTCTATATGTATGTCTGTCTATATGTGTGTCTACACGTCTATCTTTACGCCTTTATGTATGCCTATAGTTTCGCCTATATGTCCGCCTATGTGTCCCTCTCGAGAGCTTTCAATGTCTATCCATATGTCCGCCTATAAGCCTGCCTATATGCCCGCTTACATGTCCGCCTACATGTCTGCCTATAGGTCCGCCTATATGTCCGCCTATATGTCCGCCTATATGTCCGCTTATATGTCCGCCTATATGTCCGGGTTTATGTCCGGGTTTATGTCCGTCTATAAGTTCACCTATCAATCCGTCTAAATGTTCCCCTGTATATCGGCCTATAAGTCCGCTTATATGTCCGCCGATATGTCCCTCTCGATGTTTTACAATGACCGCCTAAATATCTGCCTATATGGCCGTCTATATGTCCCACTATATGTCCGCAAAAATGTCCGACTATCTGTCCATCTATGTGACCGCCTGTATGCCTGCCTATATGTCCGACTATTTGTCCGCCTATATGCCCGCCTTTATGTCCACCTCTATTACCTCTATAAAACTGCCTATATGGCCGTCCATATGTCCGACTATATGTTTGCTTTTATGTCCGCCTATATGTCCGCCTAAATGACCGCCTATATATCCGCCTATATGACAGCCTATATATCCGCCTATAAGACCGCCTATATTACCGCCTATATGTCTGCCTATATGTCCGTCCATATGTTCGACTATATGTTTGCTTTTATGTCCACCTATATGTCCGCCTAAATGACCGCCTATATGTCTGCCTATATGACCGCCTATATTACAGCCTATATGTCCGCCTAAATGACCGCCTATATTACCGCCTGCCTATATGTCCGCCTAAATGACCGCCTATATGTCTGCCTATATGACCGCCTATATTACCGCCTATATGTCCGCCTAAATGACCGCCTATATTACCGCCTATATGTCTGCCTAAATGACCGCCTATATTACCGCCTATATGTCTGCCTATATAGCCGTCCATATGTCCGCCTAAATGACCGCCTATATATCTGCCTATATGACCGCCTATATGTCTGCCTATATAGCCGTCCATATGTCCGCCTAAATGACCGCCTATATATCTGCCTATATGACCGCCTATATGACCGCCTATATGTCTGCCTATATAGCCGTCTATATGTCCGCCTAAATGACCGTCTATATGTCTGCCTATATGACCGCCTATATTACCGCCTATATGTTTGCCTATATAGCCGTCCATATGTCCGCCTAAATGACCGTCTATATGTCTGCCTATATGACCGCCTATATTACCGCCTATATGTCTGCCTATATAGCCGTCCATGTGTCCGACTATATTTTTGCCCTTATGTCCGCCTAAATGACCGCCTATATATCTGCTATATGACCGCCTATATTACCGCCTATATGTCCGCCTATATGTCCGCCTATATATCCGCCTATATGTCTGCCTATATGTCTGCCTATATGTCCGACTGTATGTCCGACCAAATGTCCGCCTATATGTCCGCCCATATGTTCTCCTATATCTTTCTCTCGATGTCCGTCTATATGTCTGCCTATATGTCTGTCTGTCTGTATGCATGTATATGTGTGTCTATAGGTATGTCTATAAGTGTGACATATTCTCTGGCTATTCGTGTGTGTATATTGGTGTGTCGGTCGTTATGAGCATCAGTTTCAGGTTGTGTTTATGTGTGTACGTCTATCTGTGTCTACCTTTAAGTGTCTGTCTCTATGTTTGTATCTTTATGTGTGTGTCCAAATGTGTGTCTGTCTCTATAAATGCTTGTATGTATCTATGTGCGTCTATATGTGTGGTTCATTATATGCGTGTCTCCATGTGTGTCAGTCTCTATCTGCATCTGTCTCTATGTGCGTCAGTCTCTATGTGCGTCTGTTTATAGTGCGTACATGCATTAGTCTATATGTGTGTCTTTATATGTGTGCGTCTGTTTATAGTTCGTCTGTCTATACGTCTGTCACTACGTGTGTCTGTTTCTATGTATATCTGTCTATTTGTGTGTCTGTCTGTCTCTATGTGTATGTCTATTAGCGTGTCTGTATATATATATATATATATATATATATATATATATATATATATATATATATATATATATATACAGACACGCTAATAGACATATATACATAATATATATATATATATATATATGTGTGTGTGTGTGTGTGTGTGTGTTTGTCTATACGTGTGTCTGTCTCTATGTGTGTCTGTCTCTGAATGTGTATGTATTTACGTGTGTTTATCTCCATGTATGCCTGTCTCTATGTGTGTATGTTTCAATGCGTGTGTCCCTATCAACGTAGTTTGTCTCTATACGTAGTCTGTCTCAATGTGTGACTGTCTCTACGTGTGTAGGTCTCTATGTGTGTATCTCTCTTCGTGTGTTGTCTCTACGTGTGTCTGTCTCTACGTGTATCTGTCTTTACGTGTGTCTGTTTCTGTATGTGCCTGTATCTATGCGTGTCTTATCTATGCGTGTCTGTCTCTGGGCGTGTCTGTCTCTGGGCGTGTCTGTTTCTGGCCATGTCTCTTTCTTTGCGTGCCTGTTTCTATGCGTGTCTGTCTCTGTGCGTTTCTGTCTTTGTGCGAGTCTGTCTCTGTGCATGTCTGTCTCTGTGCATGTCTATCTTTATGCATGATTGTCTGTGTGTGTGTCTGTCTCTGTGCGTGTCTGTCTCTGTGCGTGTCTGTCTCTGTGCATGTCTGTCTCTGTGCATGTCTGACTGTGCATGTCTGACTGTGCATGTCTGACTGTGCATGTCTCTCTCTATGCATGTCTGCCTCTATGCGTGTCTGTCTCTGTGCATGTCTGTCTCTGTGCATGTCTGACTGTGCATGTCTGACTGTGCCTGTCTGACTGTGCATGTCTGACTGTGCATGTCTCTCTCTCTATGCATGTCTGCCTCTATGCGTGTCTGTCACTGTGGTTGTATGTTACTGTGGTTGTAAGATACTGTGCGTGTATGTCTCTTCATGTGTCTCTATGTCTGTCTCGATGCGTGTCGGTCACTGTGCACCTGTTTCTGTGTATGTCTGTCTCTATGCGTGTAGGTCTTTATACATGCAGGTCTCTATACATTAAGGTCTCTATACATGAAGGTCTCTATAGTGTAGGTCTCTATGCTTATCTATCTCTATGCGCTTCTGTCACTTTGTTTTTATGTCATTGATTGTGTCAGTCAATGTTGTGTATCTATGTGTGTCTGTCTTCATCTGCATCTTTCTTTATGTGCGTCTTTCTTTATCTGCGTCTGTCTCTGTATTTGTATCTGTCTTTATGTGTATCTGTCCCTGTATGTGTGGGTCTTCATGTGTGTCTTTATGTGTGTGTTTCTCTGCGAGTCTGTCTCTCTACGTGTCTGTCTCTCTATGTGTCTGTTCATGTGTGTGTATGTCCCTGTGTGTGTCTGTCCCTGTATGTTTCTGTGTGTGTGTGTGTGTGTGTGTGTGTGTGTGTTGATCCTGTGTGTATTTCTATGCGTGTGTATATCTATAAATTTGTCTGTCTAAATGCGTTCTGTCCCTAAGTGATTCTGTATCTATGTGTGTGTGTCTCTCTATGTGTCAGTTTGTCTATACGTATGTCTGTCTTCCTGTGTGTGTGTCTCTCTATGTCTGTCTCTATGTGTGTCTGTCTCTATGTGTGTCTGTCTCTATGTCTGTCTGTCTCTATGTCTGTCTGTCTCTATGTGTGTATGTCTCTATGTGTGTATGTCTCTATGTGTGTCTGTCTCTATGCGTGTCTGTCTCTGTGTGTATCTGTCTCTGTACGTGTCTTCATTATTTGTGTCTGCTAATATGTGTGTTAGTCTCAATGAGTGTCTGTCTTTAAGTGTGTATGTCTCTATGTGTTTCTGGTTCTGTACGTGGTTGTCATTATATGTATCTAGCACTATGTGTGTCCGTCTCTATGTGTGTCTGTCTCTATGTGTGTCTGTCTCTATGTGTGTCTGTCTCTATGTGTGTCTGTCTCTATGTGTGTCTGTCTCAGTGTGTGTCTGTCTATCAGTGTGTTTCTGCCTCTATGTGTATCGTTTCTGTTTATCTCCGTCTCTAAGTGTGTCTGACTCTACGTGAGTAGGTCTTTACGAATATGATTATATGTTGGTGGGTGTATGTGTGAATGAATGGTTGGATTGATAAGTGTGTGTATGTATGGATAAACGGATATCTGTGTATGTACATATGCATGAATGGATATATGTGTATATGGATAGATGGATAAATATATGTGTTAAGGTGGCTGTATAGATGGATGGATATGTGTGTATATGTGGATGAATGAATATGTATGTGTATCTTTCCTTCCATCCATCTATGTATTTATGTGTGGATGATACGAGCCTGAACGCTGAGTTTATGTATGAACATGTAGGAATATGTGTGTATTTTGAGTGCATATGATTGTGTATATATGCTTGTGTATATATGATTATGTGTATTTATGATTGTGTATATATGATTGTGTATATATGATTGTGTATATATGATTGTGTATATATGATTGTGTATATATGATTGTGCATATATGATTATGTATAATGATTTGTGCATTATATATGAATAACTTGCAATGTGTGATTGTCTAAAAGATTTGTGAGTGTTTATATATGATTATAAAACATGAAATTGTGGCCGAAAGGCCGAATGTTAGACTGGCCTGCGTGCCCAATTTGAAACCCGTTAAAAAAATGTTTGTTCGTTCTCATTCTCTGCCCCCGCCTCCTTTTTTCCCCCACTCTATGAATTTGAGAGAGGTTGAAAAAGAAAGAGAAAATAATTCCAAAGCAAATTTACTTCTTTTAAAACAAAAAACAAAAAAACACACTCACGATCACATGCACACACACACACTCATATGAGCTCTATCTCTCTCTCTCTTTCTCTCTTTCTCTCTCTTTCTCTCTCTCTCTCTCTTTCTCTCGCCTTCTCTTTCTCTCTTTCTCTTTCTCTCTCTCTTTCTCTTTCTCTCTCTCTTTCTCTCTCTCTCTCTCTTTCTCTCTCTCTCTCTCTCTCTCTCTCTCTCTCTCTCTCTCTCTCTCTCTCTCTCCTCTCGCCCACACACAAACGATTATTCTTTGGAAAGGGCGAAAGAGGGAGATCATCAAGTTGCCCGGCAATCAATTAGCGTTCTCTCCCCTCCTTGCATTCTAAATCACCGGCCTGGATAAATGTAATAACCAATCAGAAGCTCTGAAGTTGATCGTGCGCTTTTTAGAAACACTTGAATCTTGATGAACCGCCGAGGCTTGAAGATCATGCAAGAACGTGAGCTTGTGACGGCCTTTTGGCTTGTTGAGATTTATCAAAAGCATCATCGTTTACTTGGCGTCTCCAGGACCGTTTCTGGATTATACACATACACGCACACATACACGCACACACATGTTCATATATATACACACACACACACACACACACATATAGGCTGTCCTCCGAATAACAGGCACAACAAACGGCGACCAAAAACAGGGACTCAGTCACGTGTCAATTGTGCACTTCCGGCGACCTAATTTGCGGTTTTCCGGCGACTACCGCCACTGCCGAGTGTATCCCATACGCTGCTCAGGCGTAGATTGGGGCTAAACTAGATGGCTGGGACTCACGAGCAGCAGCTTCCGCATCTCCTGCAGTTCTATACTGTAAGTATAAGATGATACTTTCCTCTTACACGTTTTAATAAATCATAGTTTAAACAAATTCGTTCCCATGTGGGATGTAATTTGTTTGTATTGAAGCCTTACCCTGGCTTCTGCAGGGTGCCCTGAATATAGACGGGCATAGATATGGCCTAACGGCTGAAAGGGGGTTTCTGGGACCTCTCCACGGGTGATCCTCATCCGCATGGTGGCACTTTGTGTCACCGGGTGTTTATCGCTTGTGTGATGTCCTGGTGAGTTACAACTACCTACCTACCTACCACACATGTTTTAAGTTTAAAATTGGGGGTCGTCTTATGCAAGGAATAGCGCAGTAAGGGATGTAAATAAATATATGTCACTTGCCATATCCACCGGCCTCTCCTCACCACTAGCCTACCCCCACCCACCAGCAGCCCTAATCTGGGCTCAATTCCTTCCATCTATCCCCTCACACCCCCCCCCCCACCCCCTTTTTTTCGCCCTTGCCCGGCTACTCCGAAAACAACATCCACCCACCCACTATCTTCTAAGCACACTCGCACAAGCAGCTTGGTCAGTACAGCCCCTTCCTCCTTCAGGGTTCGCATCTGTCGGTGCTGGTCGAGTAGATAAAGGTAAAGCTGCTCTGTTTTACGTTCAAATATCGGATACTCAATATCCCAGTGTTCTGAATGTTTAATAAAATAAAACAGTTGTCCTGTGTGGTGTTTAATCTATGGACTCCCTAATTTATAGGAGTGAAACCCAAAATTCAATTTATTAAAGAACAGCAAATTAGATTGTTTTGCCACCTGTCGAGAATGCCCTTTTACCAACTGCCACAGAGAGCCGCGCTAAAGAAAAGTAATGAACACAGAGCAAGGGGAAGACCACGAAAGAGATGAAGCGACATCATCAGGAGCAACCTAACTGTAATGAATACCAACTTGTACAGTGCATTGGAAAAGGCGCGCAAACGATCCTGACATCTCCCCCAACACCTCGCTGAGGCCAATGATGGAAGAGAAGTAGAAGATAAAGAGTTTCCTAATTTAGGATTTAAAAAGTATGGGTCGTTTTATATACAGGAGAGTGTTATACACCCACAAATACAATGAAATGTGTGTGTGTGTGTGTGTGTACACAGACACACACTGCCAGGGCTGCGAGAAAGTAGGGCATCAAGAACCTTGAGATGTCCTAATACCAACACCATCAATGTAGCCCGCACACCGTCAATATATCCCGCACACCATCAAAATGTATCGCACACCATCAATAAATATCGCACATTATCAATATATCCCCGACACCATCAATGTATCCCGCACACCATCAATATATATCGCACAGCATCAATTTATCCCGCACACAATCAATATATATCGCACACCATCAATATATCACGCACACCATCAATATATCCCGCACACCATCAATATATATCGTACACCGTCAATATATATCGTACACCATCAATATGTATCGCACACCATCAATATATATCGCACACCATCAATATATCACGCACACCATCAATATATCCCTCACACTATCAGTATCAGCCACAGAAACATTCAACATCCTCACGCAACATCAACATCACCCATACATCATCAATATCACCCAGACACCACCAGCATCACCCACATACCATCAATATTACCCAGACATCATTATTATTACCGAGATACCGTCATCATCTCCCAGATACTTCAAAAAACTCCCCAATATCGTCAGTATTCTCTACACAAATCATCAACATATCTCCCACACCACCAATATCTTCCTCACACTATCAATATTCCCCCTTCCCCAAAACATCAACATCTTCCACACATCATCATCAACCTCTCCCACCCCACACACACACACACACACACACACCCAAACCGACACACACACACACACACACATGCAAACTCCCTCCACCAATCTCTTGTTCACACTCAGACATGACTCTTTCTCTCCTCAACTAAAAATTCCTATTTCACATTTGAACCTACAGCTCTGCGACCGTCTCTCACTCCTCTAACTATCTTCATGTAATCAGTTCTTGCACTGTGCTGCTTCTAACTAGCCCCGGGAGGCGCAGAAAACAAGGTCTGGGGATAAAATGTACATTAAGCAGGCTCTGCGGCCACCAGCAAACATTTCCATTCTCATTTATTCACTGGCCCACGAACCGCGGACAAACAGCCGCATTCATTTTTCTCTATTACGGCATCTCTCTGTATGTGTCTGTCTCTATTTGTCTTTCTATTTATTTCGCTAAGAGTTTTAATTTTTGCTTTTCTCCTTGCAGATTCTTCTCCTGTTTCTTTTTTTCTTTTTTTTTTTTTTTTTTAAAGTTTATGAAGTGTTGTGTTTTCATGTCTGTATGCTTGTTTCTTTTATTTTATGCGATCTAATGCACAATGTATGGTTATCGAATTTAGCGCGTGAACACACACACACACACACACACACACACACACACACACACACACATATATATATATATATATATATATATATATATATATATATATATATATATATATATATATATATATATTCATACACTTTTTTGCAGGGGGTGGAAGGTGTTTTTTTTTTTTTTTTTTTAATTTCCAAGTTTAAAAAATACAAACGATACATTGCAAAATTTATTGCCAGGCATATTTCGCTGTATCTTATCAGGTGCATTGCTGCAGAGTTACATTAACATAAAATAAAGCACAAAACTGAATAAATTCAGCTGAATTGCGAATAGTTTCTTCAATACATTGTCTCTATTTCATGGCCGCCGGAAGCTCACCGTAGTCACGTGACTTACCACAGTAACAAATGTACGATAAATTCCGTCTGCTTACAAAGGAGGGGGTTTTGATTTTTATTGTTCCATGTTAGCAATTATATTTTTCTGATGTAAACTTTAAATTTAGTTATTTCCAAAGCAATCCAAAGGTACATTATTTTTTTTTATTTTGTTAATCACTGGAGTCATAAACATGGTGTTGTAATTTTGTTTTATTTTACACTCTCCTTCTCTTCTTCTCCCTCCTTACCGGCGGTAAACTCGTGTAGAAAGTTCTGGTTATTCTTCCACATTGGAAATTTGGCCTAGTTGAAGAACTCGAGTTATTCGTTCACATCCGTTTCATAAATCTGGCTTTTTTTTTTTTTTTTCAGACTGTAGGCTTCTCATCCCTCAGGCAAATGTACCCAGACTCAGAAGGAAACCCCCTCTAATGAGTGGTCTTTTACGACATGTTTGTTAGGGAGCTGTAGGTCTCTTCTATTCCCTCCCGAAATGGAGCTCCAGTGAAACCACACAAGGATAAACACACTCCAAATGTTTATTTCCATGTTCTGTAACATTTTCTTGATCGTACAGTCTGGATTTCCAAAGTTGGAGAAAAAAAAATTTCAAACTTAAAGACTCCAGCACCCCCCCCCCCCAACCCACTCCCACCCCCCCCCCCCCCCCCACACCCACCCCAGTCCAACTAAACCAAGCTGTCCTCTAATTATGTAAAGATGTATTTGTTTATCCATTTCCGACTTTTTTCAGATGTATTTATGTATTTGTTTGCTAATTATTTACTCACAAACACACACACACACTCACAAACACACACACATATATATAAAAAAGGCAACAGTTTACGGGTGTGAATGTCTACCCAGGCAACAGTTTACACATGAGAATTTCTACCAAGGCAACAGTTTACACGTGTGAATGTCTGCACAGGCAACAGTTTACACGTGTGAATGTCTACCCAGGCAAAAGTTTACACGTGTGAATCTACCCATGAAACAGTTTACACATGTGAATGTCTATACGGGCAACAGTTTACACGTGTGAATGTCTACCCATGCAACTGTTTACACATGTGAATGCCTACACAGTCAACAGTTTACGCGTGTGAATGTCTACCAAGGCAATAGTTTACACATGTGAATGTCTACCAAGGCAACAGTTAACACGTGTGAATGTCTAAACAGGCAACAGTTTACACATGTGAATATCTACACAGGCAACAGTTCACACATGTGAATGTCTACACAGGCAACAGTTTACCGGTTTTGAATGACTACCCAGGCAACAGCTTACGCCTGTGAATGTCTACACTGACAACAGTTTACACATGTGAATGTCTACACTGGCAACAGTTTACAAATGTGAATATCTACACAGGCAACAGTTTACACGTGTTAATGTCTACCAAGGCAACAGTTTAAACGTGTGAATGTCTACCCAAGCAACAGTTTACACATGTGAATGTCTACCGAGGCAATAGTTTACACATGTGAATGTCTATACAGGCAACAGTCTACACGTGTGAATGTCTAAACAGGCAACAGTTTACACATGTGAATGTCTACACAGGCAATAGTTTACACATGTGAATGTCTACACAGGCAACAGTTTACACATGTGAATGTCTACACAGGCAACAGTTTACCGGTTTTGAATGACAACCCAGGCAACAGCTTACGCCTGTGAATGTCTACACTGGCAGCAGTTTACACGTGTGAATGTCTTTACAGGCAACAGTTTACACGTGTGAATGTCTACACAGGCAACAGTTTACACATGTGAATGTCTTCATAGGCAACAGTTTTCACATGTGAAAGTCTACACAGACAACAGTTTTCACTGATATTAAGAACCTTGAATTCAACCTTCTCCTAAACTCAGACAGAACGATCTTTGGGGGGGGGGGGGAACTCTTTTGTTCAAAAGGATTTGATATCCTCTAGCCAGATAGAGCAAACAAGCGCCGATAGAAGACCATGAAATCCACGTTTTTTCATTTAGCGTTCTGCTGTCCACTGGTTATCTATAAAACCGACGTCCACCAAACCATGTGAACTTGTTTTCTGGCCCACTGACAGCTAACCAAAGACAAAAACGAATGCAGATAACAGTAACTTTGTTTAAATATACAGTAAAAGTAATGTTAGTCTTCCCCAAAAAGTGTACGTCACTTTTCATTCACAAGTTTGTTGGGCTGGTCGACTTTCCTGATGGTTACGGGTGTGTTTCGTTATTGTTTGATTTCTGAGATGTCGAGAAAGAGAATGGCTGTGACATAGGTTGCGGCACTCTCAAGAGAGATTGTGTTAAGAGTCTGTTTCTACGTGTTTTTGGAGTAGTAATACTGTTCCAAAATAATGTTAAAAATAAGGTTATGTATTGCTACTGAAAGAGACATACATAGCCATAATTTTGAATTTTCGATATCTTTGTAACCCAATGAGTGACATTCTTCAAATTGCAAGAAACGGCGTTAGCGCAGTCGATAAGAAGCTCGCTTTCAAATCCAGCTGCGACTCGCTGCAGCCCACGGTCGGTGTTCGAAACCGGGCGGCTCCCGGGGTTCACCCAGCCTCTAGGAAATGGGTACTAGAGTAATACTCTGGGGTAAATGGAGGAACGTCGCTGTAGCTACAGAGTTACGTGCGAACGGCGACACAGGCGGACAATTCTTATCAGCTGTCCGTACTGATGGCAGAGCATTTATGGTTTATAACAGTGTACAATGACGCTGGTTCTCATCTCCCGACTTTACCTTTACCTTCAAATTGCAAACAAAAATACCTTAGTGTTTACCCAATCTGATGACAATTCTTCTGCGTCTGGATTATCAATAGTTTTTAAGAATACAGGCTTTCCCGTCAGTATGGTCTTGGCTTTCTCTGGCGTCGATCAGCGACTGTAATTTCCTATTCATTGATGCGATTATACGTCTGACGTGGACCTGTACGATTGGTCGGCATCTGCACCTCCTTCATGGTACTATCTTATGTTGTTGTTTTTTTTTTTTTTTCAACTATTCGCAGTAGCGCTTTAGGAGTCCAAAATACTTCAGCTTCCGAGACAATATGTTGTTTATTAGCTAATTTTTTCTTGATGATCAGATCTTTTAGAATGTCAATATTTCTTTTCTTCTTTTGTTTTCTTTTCTATCATTCTTTTTTTACACATCTCACTATCTGAATATCTAGCATGATATTCTCATAATCTTTATATAGCATTTTATTTCAAAAGCCCCTTTTTTCTTCCTTACGGACTGTGAGATATTCCATTACTCACATTCATATGGTCCCTGGTATAATATACAAAACGTTACCTTCAGCTTTAGAATACAATCCACTTTTTCGATTTTAATTTTTCTAAATTGTTTCTAGCCAAATAATTTTCTACTAGTGAGTAGGAGTTATGAATGTTGTGTCCCAGTCTTGCCATGCCAGGTTTTGAAGTCAGCTACAGAAACTTCAGTTAATGTTTACAACAGTATAAGCGTCGTACCTATTAAAAATGCGGTGGCAAATTAAATTAACTTAAAATTTCTTAGTGTGGTTACTGAGTGAATTCAGAAATGAACCTACAGCACTCGACACATTCCTTTAGACGAAGAGGAGACTTGAAGATCAAGATATGACGCAGAGATCAAGATTTGACAGAGATCATGACATGACAAACTGATGAAGATTTGACAGAGATCATGACGGGACAAACTGATAAAGATTTGACACACAGATGAAGATATGACACACAGATGAAGATATGACACACAGATGAAGATTTGACACACAGATGAAGATTTGACACACAGATGAAGATTTGACACACAGATGAAGATTTGACACACAGATGAAGATTTGACACGCAGATGGAGATTTGACACACAGATGAAGATTTGACACACAGATGAAGATTTGACACACAGATGAAGATTTGACACACAGATGAAGATGTGACACACAGATGAAGATTTGACACACAGATGAAGATTTGACACACAGATGAAGATTTGACACACAGATGAAGATTTGACACACAGATGAAGATTTGACACACAGATGAAGATGTGACACACAGATGAAGATTTGACACACAGATGAAGATTTGACACACAGATGAAGATTTGACACACAGATGAAGATATGACACACAAAAAAAGATTTGACACACAGATGAAGATTTGACACACAGATGAAGATGTGACACACAAATGAAGATGTGACACACAAATGAAGATATGACACACAGATGAAGATTTGACACACAGATGAAGATTTGACACACAGATGAAGATTTGACACACAGATGAAGATTTGACACACAGATGAAGATTTGACACACAGATGAAGATTTGACACACAGATGAAGATGTGACACACAAATGAAGATGTGACACACAGATGAAGATTTGACACACAGATGAAGATTTGACACACAGATGAAGATGTGACACACAAATGAAGATATGACACACAGATGAAGATTTGACACACAGATGAAGATTTGACACACAGATGAAGATGTGACACACAGATGAAGATTTGACACAGATGAAGATTTGACACACAGATGTAGATTTGACACACAGATGAAGATGTGACACACAGATGAAGATTTGACACACAGATGAAGATGTGACACACAGATGAAGATTTGACACACAGATGAAGATGTGAAAAACAGATGAACATTTGACACACAGATCAAGTTGTGACACACAATTTCAAGATGTGACTAACAGATCAAGATGTGACACGGAGATCAAGATGTGTCACAGAAGTCAAGATGTGACACACAGATCAAGAAGTGACACAGGGATCAAGATGTGACACAAATATCAAGATGTGACAGAGATGTGACACACAGATCAAGATGTGACAGATGGATCAAGATGTGACAAACAGATCAAGATATGACATACAGATTAAGATGTGACACACAGATAACGATGTGACACAGATGAAGATGTAACTCAAAGATCACGATGTGACACACAGATCAAGATGTGACACAGAGATAAACATGTAACACAGATCAAGATATAACAGAGATCAAGATGTGACACAAAGATCAATATGTGACACACTGATTAAGATGTGACACAAAGATCACGACATGACACACAGATCAAATGTGACACAGAGATCGAGATGTGACACAGAGATCAAGATGGGACACAGAGATCAAGATGTGACACAGAGATCAAGATGTGACACAAAAATCAAGATGTGACACAGAGATCAAGATGTGACACAAAGATCAAGATATAACACAGAGATCTAGATGTGACACAGAGATCATGATGTGACACAGAGATCATGATGTGACACAGAAATCATGATGTGACACACAGATTAAGATGTGACACAAAGATCACGACGTGACACACAGATCAAGATGTGACAGAGATGTGACACACAGATCAAGATGTGACAGATGGATCAAGATGTGACAAACAGATCAAGATATGACATACAGATTAAGATGTGACACACAGATAACGATGTGACACAGATGAAGATGTAACTCAAAGATCACGATGTGACACACAGATCAAGATGTGACACAGAGATAAACATGTAACACAGATCAAGATATAACAGAGATCAAGATGTGACACAAAGATCAATATGTGACACACTGATTAAGATGTGACACAAAGATCACGACATGACACACAGATCAAATGTGACACAGAGATCGAGATGTGACACAGAGATCAAGATGAGACACAGAGATCAAGATGTGACACAGAGATCAAGATGTGACACAAAAATCAAGATGTGACACAGAGATCAAGATGTGACACAAAGATCAAGATATAACACAGAGATCTAGATGTGACACAGAGATCATGATGTGACACAGAGATCATGATGTGACACAGAAATCATGATGTGACACACAGATCAAGATGTGACACAGAGATAAACATGTAACACAGATCAAGATATAACAGAGATCAAGATGTGACACAAAGATCATGATGTGACGCACTGATTAAGATGTGACACAAAGATCACGACGTGACACACAGATCAAATTGTGACACAGAGATCACGATGTGACACAGAGATCAAGATGTGACACAGAGATCAAGATGTGACACAGAGATCAAATTGTGACACAGAGATCAAGATGTGACACAGAGATTAAGATGTGACACAGAGATCAAGATAGGACACAGAGATAAAGATGTGACACAGAGATCAAGATGTGACACAGAGATCAAGATGTGACACAGAGATCAAGATGTGACACCGAGATCAAGATGTAACACAGAGATCATGATGTGACACACAGATCAAGATGTGACACAGAGATAAATATGTAACAGAGATCAAGATATCACAGATCAAGATGTGACACAAAGATCATGATGTGACACACTGATTAAGATGTGACACAAAGATCACGACGTGACACACAGATCAAATTGTGACACAGAGATCAAGATGTAACACAGAGATCAAGATGTGACACAGAGATCAAATTGTGACACATAGATCAAGATGTGACACAGAGATTAAGATGTGACACAGAGATCAAGATATAACACAGAGATCAAGATATAACACAGAGATCAAGATGTGACACAGGGATCAAGATATAACACAGATATCAAGATGTGACACCGTGATCAAGATGTGACAGAGATCAAGATGTGACACCAGGGATCAAAATGTGACACAACGATTAAGATAGGACAAAGATCATGATGTGACACACTGATTAAGATGTGACACAAAGATCACGACGTGACACACAGATCAAATTGTGACACAGAGATCAAGATGTGACACAGAGATTAAGATTTGACACACAGATCAAGATGTGACATAGAAATCAAGACGTGACACCAGGGATCAAAATGTGACACAGCGATTAAGATGGGACACAGAGATCAAGATGTGACACAGGGAATAAAATGTGACACACAGATCAAAATATGACACACAGATCAAAATATGACACAGAAATCAAGACGTGACACCAGGGATCAAAATGTGATACAGAGATTAAGATGGGACACAGAGATCAAAATGTGACAAAGAGATCAATATGTGACACAGAAATCAAGACGTGGCACCAGAGATCAAAATGTGACACACAGATCAAGATGTGATATATAGTTTGTTTGCACTGCTTTAATCACGTTATGACATTTAGTTACACATAAACTAGAAAAAGAAGGGACGATTTTTTTTTTTGGTGGGGGTTGGGGGGGGGGGCGTTATTAATCAATTAATAGCCATCACGCACTGATCGCATCACTATTATCACTGCTTAACCTGTTATTTGCAGATCCCAATTATGACGCCAGGACACGCAAAACTGTCATTATTCTGAATTTAATTGCGAAATACTTGTCAGTCATATGTTGTGCGTTCAATAAATCCATGTGTTGCTGGCATGTATAGTTCAAGCACTACAGTACGTTTCAAAAGTTATGCCCTCTTACTTTAACAAATATATCGAAGACTCCTGTTAGAATCAACACGAATTGTTCTTTGTGACCACAGATTTTCCATGGCTATATGACTTTATTTTCGAATAGGATTAGAAAATTTAATATTGTCTGTCCCAAAACCACAGTGAAGATGAAAATCTGTTCTTGAATTTAAAGAAAACGAAAATAATGTCTACAGATAAAACTGGCTGTCATCCAAAAATAACACTAAATAATGAAGAAATTAAAAATGTCACAAACTTTAAATATCTAGGCTCTATAATAAATAGCAATGGAGACATAAATTAAAAAGAGTATGGCCATAGCAATGCAAAGATTAAACAGTCTTGAAGCTCTTTGGTTAAGCACCAGCAAGGAAATCAAAATAATAATTCTGAGAGCAAGCATCTTCCATGTGGCAACATAAGAATGTGAATCGTGGACCATCTCCTAGTCCTTAATAAAGAGAATAGTGTCTTTTGGGCAGAAATGCTATAGAAAGATTCTCAGAATATTTTGTACAACGAAGAGAAGAAATACTGACATCCTTAAAGATCTGAGGATCAAAGAAGATTGGCTAATAAACAGCATCCTGCCTCGGAAGCTGAAGTATTTTGGTCATATCAAGCGCCACGACGGTTTGGAAAAAATAATAGCAGAAGGCATGATACCAGGAAGGAAAGGCAGGGGCCGACCGACACGAAGATGGGCACAGGATATAAGTGACTCCTTGATTATGAAAGTACATGAGGCGGGAGACCTGGCGAGAGACCGAGTTTCTTTCAGGGTGACCGTGATGGGGGCGACGTTCTGCAAAGGATGATGATGACATGACTTTATAATTTAGACAGGTAGTGCTGTTTTTCCTCAGTCGGCGAATTTCTTTGACTTTTTTTTTTTTTTTTTTTTGACAAATTATTTCTGAACCCCTAAAAATTTAATATACAGTTTTGAAATTATTTGGAAATCAGTTCCATTGCAGTGATGAGTGGTAATGTTTTTTGTTTTTGTTTTGGTGAGCTTAACCTGAAAACAATTAAAAAAAAAAAAATCGGTAACTTACGGGAAACCAGAGGTGGAGAAAACCATTTAAGGGTAAATCGTCTATTGAAGGTGTGCAGTTTGATGTTTTGAAAAACTTTACGCGATTTACCCAAGTTACTGTAAGTATGTTGATGGTTTTCTTGAATCGGTGTGTTTTTCAGATACGGCAATACCGACAATGAGGCAGCAAGAAAACTAGATGTGAGTTAACATTTAAAAAAATATATCAATATATGGACATGATTATTGACATGTTGCATGCCGAATTAAAATCTTCACCCGCACAGTCGTGGCGACAGCACTAGTCGTGCGGCTGTAACTCCTCAGACTTAGAGCAAACCCCACCCCCTCCTCCCCCCCCCCCACCTCGCATATACCACACGTGACGGTGGGAGAGGGGGGCCGCTCGCCGACCTAATGAAGTCGAAAGTTTTTTTTGTTTTTTTTTTTCGAATTGCCCTGGCTCCCAGATTAACCTGTCAGTGCCCAATAATGTTCTGGGAAGTATAGGCGACCGGTGTGATATGAGCCGTAGTCCCCACCGAGTGTCGATTGGTCTGTACAAATGTTAGTCTGGTGTCATTTGCCCGATTGCCATAAAAGGGCCCTTTATTTTAACTTACCATAACCAAAAAAAAACCAGCGAACAAGTGTCTCTTTTTCCAAGGCTTAAGAATTGGGCACACATGCCTGTCTTAAATTCTGCCCTTCTGGCCTCACTCCGAGCATAAAATACACACGGAGAGAGGATTGGAGAGTCAACAAGGGCATAACTGAAACAGGAGCAATCAGATTACTTAACTACGTCTTTAAAAACTTAAAATGTACAGACACATTTAAGTAAATACACATCCTTCCTGGGCATCGAAAAAACTGGCTCATAAACAGCATTCTGTCCTGGAAGATGAAGTATTGTGGCCATAGAGGACGGCAGGGCGGCAAAGAAAAAACAGTGATGGAAGGTAGAGTTTCCAGAAAACGAAGCAGAGGAAGATCTACGCGAAAGTGGATAGAAGACATTGAAGATGCATAGACTTTAAAAGCACATAGGGCTCGAGAATTGGTAAGAGAAATAGAGACTTTCAGATGTCTCGTGACGAGTGCGACGTTCTGTAAACTTCCTGCCGATTGTTGTCATTCCCGCTTATTCCAAAGATTTTTGGTAGAAAAATTGGTTGCCTTCCCTTCTGGAAGTTATGGCTAAATTTTGAAAACCATCTTTCGTTAAGCGAGTGCGGTTGTTTTGAAGATATCTGGAGGTTTTCGCTGAAGCCACAAAGACAGATAAACTTCAATTAATCTTGATAGGAGACTCGCTTTTAAAGCCAGTTGCAACTCGCTGCAGCCCAGGCCGGTGTTCGAAACCGGACGATACCGGGGTTCACCCAGCCTCTATGAAATGGGTACCAGATTTAACATTCTGGGATAAATGGAGGAACGTCGCCGTAGCTAGGGAATTGCGTGTGGACGGCGATACAGGCGGACAGTTTCTTATCAGCTGTCCGTACTGATGGCAGAGCACATATGGTTTATAACAGTGTGCAATGACGCTGGTTCACATCTCCCGACTTTACTTTTTCACAACTGCTTCGCCAACGAATAAAACCTACCCAAAAAAAATTAGCCCTAGTTAAGCTCGCCAGCTAGAATGAGAGACTTGCCGAATACAGTAGGAGTACAGACGCCACTTTACAATAAGCGGATGTGATTCATAATTTAAAAACGGGCAAAGAAATCAGCGACTACGTTGAAACCCGGGGATAGAAATAAACGTGAGAACTTTGTGAAGCCAAGTCTGCATACGGTTGTGACTTACGTGAAGAATTCATAGGATACCATCCCTAACAGCTGATTTACAGATGTACTGCAAGCAGGCTTCATGGACAAGAAATGCTTATATGAGAAAAGTTTTTTGTTTTCTAAGACCGGAATTTGGGATTTGAAGAGTCATGACAATATTCCGGAAAAAAGATGACATGACTGTTTTTTCAACAACAAATTATAGAATTTTGCACACGAATAAATGTAAATAAAGTAGAGGACCCTTTTCCACGCGTATTAGGTATATAGGGTTAGACCTATATTTTATAGACCAAACGGCACTTCGTGGGTGATGTTAGCATTACGCCGGCCACCGTTACTTCCCAGGACTGAATCTGGTACCCACATAAGGCTGGGTCGACCTGGGAGCCAAAGTCATTTCTGGAGAAGAAAACCCGGCCTTCTGCAGGAACCGACCCCACAATTTAGTTCTTCTAACTCCAATTAGTTCGACGTTAGTCTGCCCAGACCCCGCCAGTGTACACTCTAGCTCACTTCTGATTGGTAGTTCCTGAGCCTGTGAACTTCGCACACGGTTACGGGGGTTTCCACAATGCCGTTGATATCGCGTGTTTTCAGCGCTTTTAACACTCTAAAAACATGGATAAACTGGTTTAAACACAATCCTCTTTGAGAGTGCTGCAACCTATGTCACAGGCATTCTCTTTCTGGGAATGAAAACGTAAATGCAAGACATCGCAGAAACAAAACAACAGAGCGGGACCCACCCATAACCTTCAGGAAAGTCGACCAGCCAAAAAAAAACAAGTGAATAACAAGTGACCTAGTCTATTTGGGGAGACTAACGTCGAACAAACCCTAACTCTATAGGAAAGATCTGGATTTTGCTGATGATATTGTTCTGCAAAGTAAAAACAACAATGGCATGCAAAGTAAAACAGATGGTTCAGCAAATTAAGAGAGGCTGGACTACAAATGTTAGTTGCGTATACTTTACAGGACGTTGTAGAACCAATTCCAGCATTTTTAGCTGTTGTGGTTTTTCAAGGCAGATTTTACGTTCACTAGTTTGTCACTGGTTTTTGAACGGTCAGCTTTCGGTATCACTGTCGAAAACAACGCTAGACAAATCGTTCGCAGCTAGGATGGAACCCGGCACGCCGGCATTACGAAGCGCGTTCGCAACGCCTAAGCCAGAACTACAAATAAGTTATAAAAATACAAACATATTATTACTCAGGTCGCAATTTTGATAAAGAAGGAAATGACATCACTGGCAAGGCAATAGCAGCTTTTAATAAGTAAAGTAAAGATCCTTTCTTATGCCTTAGGCACATCGGGCATATGGAAAGAGCACCCATATTTTTACAGACCATTCGGCACTAGGTGAGTAATGTGGTCAGCGTTATACCAGCTGTCTTTACTTCCCCAGGACATACATCCTCGTACCCATTTGATGCTGGGTTGACCTGCGACGCCCCATACCACGATAACAATCCAAGCAGATCAGCTTTTAATAACATGAACAAACTTTGGAACTCTAAAGTGTAAGAGTTTTCAAACTAAGTTAGGTGTTTTCAGTTCTAATATTTCAGTTTCAACATTTCCAAGTGAAACTTGGAGAACTATTTAAAACATGGAACAAAAGGTAATATGCATTTGAAAACACATGCCTGAGAAAAATTATGAACAAAAACGAGATGAATTCAACAGGAGTGAAGAAATAAGAGAAATGACTGGGCAACTCTTAGTATCAACAGTTATCATACAGAGAAGATGGCGCTTTACTGGAAACATCCTTAGAAGAATTCAGCAGAGAATCACCAAACAGGCATTACAAAAGGAAATAACGGGATAGAGGAGGTGGGGACAAAAAGAAACCCTAAAACGAACATTGACGAGAGAGGCCAAAGCTGCTGGACTAGTGTGGAATCTCTTTATGATATCAAGCTGACTGCACAGTACAGAACAGAATTGACAAATATACTGGGAGCCTTATGTAATATATAATGGTGCAAAGGTCATGTCTTAATACAAGCAAGATCACAACTGTACACACACACACAAAACTTACCTGAAATTCGCGTACATGCCGTGGTTGTGTAATCCTCACAGCAAACAGAATCACACTTCCGCAAAAACTCCACCATACATGTGTCATATGTGAAACAATCTACTTCCGCCAAAACTCCACCATACATATATCATATGTGAAATAATCTACATGTATCTCAGTATCATCTGGTGTTTTTTTTTTACTGTTTGATGGTCAGTTGTTGCACAAGTCTGAACATTAGTGATTAGAAAACTATAATTTATCGTTCTATCTCCACTTGAATGTTCTATGTTCGAGTTGCTTTTGAACACACAAATACCACAATCGTTTGAGAATATTCATACAATTTTGCTGTTTTAAAAACGGGGAAGAGACAATGGACCTTTAAACTAATTAGGTGTCATTATATATATATATATATATATATATATATATATATATATATATATATATATATATATTATATATAATATATATATATATATATATATATATATATACAAGGGGAAGTCAATAAGTAAGTCACAAATGGTTGTTAAAAAAAAAGACCGTAACAACTTGAAACCCGTTTATTTTTACACATACACTGCCGTTTTATTTTTCAACATAATTTCTACCAACATTGTTGCACTTGTCCCATTGTTTTATCAGTCCTCCCAAACCTGCTGTATAAAACTGTCTGCTCTGTTTTCTAAACCATATTTTTGTTGCACATTCAACTTCTGAGTGAATCGGCGAAATGTCTCCCACCAAGGTGGGTTTTTCAGTGGGACCATTATGCTGTA